>CM077176.1:41063695-41661195 GCA_039654105.1 Coreius guichenoti | reverse complement strand
CTATTCAAAATGTACACGTCAAAGCGAATTACCAGAAGAGTTTTCTATCTGTTTACTTTGTTTAAATTGACATCTAACCGAGAGCACTTTTCTTACCATTTAGTGGAGTCGCATTAGACATCTCTCTGCTTTCGCATTCTGACTGTAGTGACACACGGACCGCCTCAGTTCATTTGAATCTAAAGAGCTTTTGGCAGCGAGTCCTACTATGGCGAATGCTTGGCTCATGAATATTAATTAAGCCGTACTGACGTCACTTCGTAACCTTCCAGTAGCGTCCAGTCACGAGCGCTCATTTACCAACGACAGCTTTGCAGCCAATCAATTGAGCCATTGGTTTAACGTCACGTTTCTCACTTATTATTCATGAGCAGAGCCTTCCCATAGTAGGATTCGTCATGACGCTTCAAGTTCGTCTGCAGACTCGAGCGGTCGAACACGAATCATCGATTGAGAATCAGACTCAACAAGCTGAGAGTGCTTTTCCAGACAGCAGCGATCGCATCTGATATTTACTAGTCCAGGAGACATTTAATGCACAAAAGAAGAAAAATAAATCACACACAATAATTAAATGATACACAATATAAAGAGGATGTTTTTCATGGATATTCCAGTCCAACAAGATCTTCCTTTAATTCTATAATAAACTGTAATGCAAATAAATTCTGAAAACATTTTATATTGTGGAAAGTGAGGTTGAGGTCAGAGTTAACATTAACTAAACCAATTAAAAATTGAAATAAAGCTGAAATAAAATACTGTGTGTGTGTGTGTGTGTGTGTGAGAGAGAGAGTCTGTCTGTGTGTGTGTTTGTGTGAGTGAGTGTGTGTGTGTGTGAGAGAGTGTCTGTGTGTGTGTGTGTGCGTTAGAGATGCGCGGATGGGATATTATTTCATCCGCAACCGCATCACAAAACTCATCATCCGTCCGCCATCCATCCGCACCAACGTTTTTTGACCAATTTTCAAAGCCGCACCCGCCCGCCGTCCGCTGATTGTTTTAAGGTCTATGGGCGATGCAAGGCACTGCTGATGCGATCCGCGAGGCTAGAAAGCTCTTGCCTGTTCTAGAAAGGATACTGATCCAATGCAGCAAAGCTATTTAAAGGCTAAAGTCCCTACTAGTATAGCCTATTGGCTATGAATATTGTATCCCCAGAATATCAGCAGTGAACTCCGTCTCCGATCGGCACATAGGGACAAAAATAAATAAATAGCCTAAATAAAACGCACATCGGCAAACCTGACCTTACTTGAATAGGCTACTGTACAATTTTATCATTGTAATAAAAAACGCAATTTGGCACATTTCAACATGCTGCTATTTAGCCCACTACTAATTAATGCCTATTGCACTTTATTTTTTTGCAAAAAAGAAAGAAAGCTCGAAGAAAATAATAAGTCATTCACATTATAGGCTAATTAACTCACTGTCATGTCATGGTGACGACTAGGACGAGCCTGAAGAAATCAAACCGTTAATTTTGACTGCATGGGAAGAGAGCGCGTCTTTTTCAGGCAGACAGTGCAATTCATTTTATACCAGCAGGCCTAACAATCATACAAGAAACAAACTATGGAGCCTCGATATTAAAGAAACGCCGACTCTATTCATTCACTGAAATTCGCTGAAAGTCCACCTCACAACAGTGCAACGTGCATGTTCACATTTTTAATTGTCCATAACAACCCAAAAACGTACTCGGTTACTTAATGTAACCTCGGTTCCCTGAGATAAGGGAACGAGTACTGCGTCTTGCTAGTCTTGCTAGACGCAATGGGAATAATTCCTTTTCTCGAAATACTGAAGCATTTGTAAAATCATGCAGTGCTACTGCACAGTCAAAACAGTGTCGAGACTTCTCGCACGCTATTGACTGGCCAGTGGGAACTGCATGAACCAATGGCAGAACAGCGTAACTGAGCGAACCAATGGGCACAAAGCCCGTGAAGCTGAGCACGAAAGCCAGCCAAATGGGCGGGGCATCTGCCCATAAAGGACGCTGTAATGCCATAAATGTCAGGTTATATTGACTGAAGCGACGATCACCCATTGTTAGAGCCATTGCACGGCCGTCTACGCAGTACTCGTTCCCTTATCTCAGGGAACCGAGGTTACGTTAAGTAACCGAGTACATTCCCTTTCGAACGGTCAGTCGTACTGCGTCTTCCTAGACGCAATGGGAACCTGTTTAATCCCGCCGTGCTATGATGAGCGCAATGACGTGTACTCCCTCAGGTTGAACACTTATTAAAAAGGGCCCAAGACTAGAGTTATTGACATATCATGATATATATATATATATATCTCCTTATGCGTACTGGGCTCATAGAGGCCAGTAACTGTAAGGAAAAAACTTATTTAAGCATTGAAGCGTATGAAGGCCCCAGATGCCAACTTATGAAGGGGACAGGCTTCATAGAGGCCACCTTATTACTCATTATACAGCGAGGATCTGTGTAAAAGCTGTAGAATCTGGTAAAAGTAGACGGTGAGGACCAGCCTGCCGATCTACAGATGTCACCAATAGACACTCCACTAGACCATGCCCAGGAGGAGGCCATGCCTCTGGTGGAGTGAGCTTTGACGCCTATGGGACATTGGAGGCCCATAGTATCATAGGCTAACGCTATCGCGTCCACTAGCCATCTGGCTAGGCTTTGCTTGGTGACCGGAAGTCCCTTAGTGCGGCCACCAAAGCTTACAAAGAGCTGCTCCGACTGTCTAAAGTGGGAGGACCGCTCAATATATGCTCTAAGCGCCCTAACTGGGCAGATCAGATGTAACTGTCTCTCATCCTCGGAGGGGGGAAGAGCAGAGAGAGTAATTACCTGTGCTTTGAATGGTGTTGAAAGCACTTTAGGTACATAGCCATGTCTTGGTTTAAGGATGACTTTAGAATCACCTGGGCCAAATTCTAGACAGGACGCGTTCACAGAGAGCGCTTTAATGTCACCAACACGCTTAACTGATGCCAGTGCTAATAGCAGGGCAGTTTTCAGCGAAAGCGGTTTCAATTCGGCCGACTGCAACGGTTCGAAGGGAGGTCCTTTTAGTGCTCGTAGGACCAACGAAAGGTCCCAGGATGGCACCGTAGGAGGGCGAGGAGGGTTAAGCCTCCTGGCTCCCTTTATGAATTTTACGACCATGTCGTGTCTGCCTACTGACTGGCCAGCTATCGGTGCATGAGATGCGGCAATAGCTGCCATGTAGACTTTGAGTGTGGATGGAGTGCGTCCTGCATCCAACATCTCTTGCAGTATCTGTGATATCTCGCATGACACTGGGTTATGGTTCCTGGCTGAACACCAGTCAGAGAACACTGACCATTTAAGGGCATAGAGACGCCTAGTAGACGGAGCTCTAGCTTCACTGATAGTGCTCAGGACACTCACTGGGAGGTTCTTGAGCTCCCCTTGAGGGGCCAAACATGTAGCGCCCACAGTTTGGGACGGGGGTGCCAGATTGTCCCGTTCGCCTGAAATAGGAGATCTTTCCTCAGGGGAACTGGCCATGGGGCTGCTGATAGTAGCTGAATCAACTCGGGAAACCAGTGGTGGGTTCGCCAGAGTGGAGCCACTAGCAGGACTGTGTGCTCGTATTCCCTGATTCTTTTGATCTGGGGAAGGAGCGGGACTGGCGGAAAAGCATAAAGCAGGCAGCTGGGCCATTCGTGGGCCAGCGCATCCCTGCTCTTTGAAAAATAAATTGGGCAATGACAGTTGTCTTTGGAGGCGAAGAGGTCGACCTCTACCTTCCCGAAAACACTCCATATCATTTGAACTGTTTGGGGATGGAGGGACCATTCCCCTGGGGACACGAGGCCCCTGGAGAGCATGTCTGCTCCCTGGTTCAGTCTGCCCGGCACGTGCACTGCTTTTAGCGAATGCAGTTTGCCTTTTGCCCATAGGAGGAGATGTCTGACCTGTTGGTTGAGCCATCTCGACCTGAGCCCGCCTTGGCGGTTTATGTAGGTTTGCATGCTGCTGTGTAGTCAGAGCGCGCTCGTTCGACAGCCACGCCCTCATTTGGGCCGAGTCTAAAATCGTCCCCAGGAAAGAGGTTCTCAGCCTGGAAAGCAACGAGCTCTTGGCTGTATTTATTCTGAGACCCAGGCATTCTAGATGGCTGAGTAGCACAGACTTGTGAGATTCTAGTTCTTCCTCTGACTGGGCCAGGATGAGCCAGTCGTCGAGGTAGTTCAAAATGCGCATTTCCGTTTGTCTCAAAGGGGAGAGAGCTGCATCCATACACTTTGTGAAAGTGCAGGGGGGCCAGGGACAGACCGAATGGCAGGACTGTGTACTAGTAGGCCTTCCCGTCGAACAGGAATCTCAAAAACGGTCTGTGACGGGGGATAATTTGGATATGAAAGTAAGCAACTTTCAGATCCACTGAGAAAAACCAATCCATCGGGCGGATTTGCGCAATGATCTGTTTTAATGTCAGCATTCTGAAAGGCCGTTTGATAAGGGCCCTGTTCAGATGTCTGAGGTCTAAGATGGGCCTGAGGCCGCCATCTTTTTTGGGGACGAGGAAGTAGCGGCTGTAAAATCCTGACTCGCTCTGAGCTGGAGGCACCGCCTCTATAGCTCCTTTCATCAATAGGCTCTCTACTTCGGTTTTGAGGACGTGAGTTACGTTGCTCTCCACCGAAGTGTGTGTTATGCACGCAAAGCGGGGTGGTTTGCGAGCGAATTGGAGCGAGTAGCCTTGTTGTATTGTGCTTATAACCCACTGTGTTGCAACCCGGTTGCCCGGTTGCACAGGGGTTTTATAGTGTCGAAAGGCGGAGCGCTGTGCAGGGCGCCGACTTTCGTGTGGTGCGAAAGAGAAAGAAAGCTCATTTGTTGAGTATTTATGTTTTTTATTGGGTTCGCTATTACAGCGGTAGAATGCAGGGGAGCGTGCATTAGAGCGGGCTCGCTGTTTACACTCACAACACACATAACAACATTTTTCTCCCCGGCCGGAACTAAAACGAGCCGCTGGGAGAGAACTCTGAGCTTTTTGGGGGGCGGACCAGCCTGGGCGGGACTCAACCCTCCTCTCTTCCTGACCAGCCGATCAGGACTGCTTCCTGTGTTCAGGGTCCAGCGTTATCTTAGGCCGGGGTCCCTGACGCTTAGGAGGGAAGCGCTTTGTCTGACTCTGACGCTGATCGTGCGGTGGGCGGGGCTGCGCGGGCGTTAATCTGACGTTTATGGCATTACAGCATCCTTTATGGGCAGAAAAGGAATTATTCCCATTGCGTCTAGCAACTGACCGTTCGAAAGGGAACTTAATTGCCTGCTTGCCTTGCACATCTTTATGAATATTTTTCATACCTTCTTTCTTTGCTGTGGATATTATTGAGCTTGTAGAAGTTTAGCTCTTGCGTTTTTCGTCACGTCATCCGCCCGATCCGCGGCTGTAACCACCAACCGCGCATCTCTAGTGTGTGTGTGTGAGTATGTGAGTGCATCTCTAGTGTGTGTGTGTGTGTGTGTGTGTGTGTGTATGTGAGTGTCTGTGACTGTGTGTGTGTGTGTGTGAGTGAGTGAGTGTGAGTGAATGTGTGTGTGTGTCTGTGTGTGTGTTTGCGTGTGTGTGTGTATATTGGATGAAAAATTTAAAGAAAATTGGCAACTAACTAAAGTAAGTTTAAGTTAAAGTACTAAAATAAAAAATTGACAAAAAATAAAAACTAATAAAAATAACAATATATAACAAAATGACTAAAACTGAAAACTAAAATTTAAATGAGCTAGTAAAGAAAATTGATTATATTATAATAGTGTGTAAACAATATTAAAATAATGCTGTTGAGGGTTAATAAAATGATCTGTGATTTCCTGTGACATTTCTCCAGGAGATCCAGACGATCTTCTAACGATTACTAATCATCTAAGAATTACTAATATGATCCTATGAGCTCCTGGTTTCACTGAGCTTATAAAAGCGCTCCGGTGACGCTGTGACGGCATGTGGATGTACTGGTTTGTTTACTAAATGAAGTTTATGCAAATCGAAAAAGCAATGGCCGTGTTTCTTCTGTGAGAGTGTTTGGAGGATTATATATTATCATATAAGCAATCAGCACAGACATCTCACAGGTCCGTGATGAACGCTGCGGTCACACACACACACACACACACACACACACACACACACACACACACACACACACACACACACACACACACATTCATCTATGACCCACTGATGTGTTATGCAAGACAGATGCAAATGCTTTCAGTTCTACACAAATGCATCTAAAGTCTTTTTGAGTGACAGTACATGATGTTATGAACACATGTATTTGATTAAAGATACAGGAGAAATAGTGAAATAGCATTAAAATAACTGTTTTCTATGTGAATATACTGTAAGAATGTAATTTATAGCTGAATGAGCAAATGCAACGCTTACCTGATTTCTTACTTTGACTCATCTTGACGCTCGTCGCTCCGATGGTCTTTCTCAGAGATCTGGCTCCTTTCGACACCTTGCGGTACTTGGTAAGCCAGTCAAACTTTGGCTCTCGCTTCGGATATTGCTCACAGACATCTAGAAGTTTAAAAGACAAGTGCACGTTTTTGCTTAGATTAGTTAAAGCTCCAGTTTCAAATACACTTGTCTGATGTATTAGCCGACTTTTCTATGCATGTTCTGAGAAAGCTAAAGAGGAACTCCGTCATTTCTTCTTCCCTTCACTGCCGTCCTCTCTCTCAGAACTAGTTCATACTATCATCAACATCAACACACACAAGCTGTGACTTCCTTTTGCACAGCAGTATCAGAGTTTCTATATGACCACAGTTTAGCCACTATCTTACCTTGCAGATTTCTAATATTCTTCCTGTTAATGAGCGCATTTGCTGAGTCCCGGACACTCGCCATCACTGATCGTGCGACGAAGGTTAAACATCACTTATTCCGTTGACTTTGGGTCAATCAGGAAACATGGCTCTGCAATCTGCTGCTCATGTGTTACAAACTAAGAGCTTATTTGAATTCAAACTCCTCCTCTTACACCCTTCTGTCCGTCTTCTTAACGCGTGCGTGTCAGAACTAACTGTTGTCTGAGAGTTGAGAGCGCTGGATGTATCAGAATAACTAACTTATAGACTATGTCTGTTTATTTTATAAAGAAATATCCAGTGTATGGAGACGATATAGCTGGGCTTCCATGCGAACGCTTATTACACAATGATTTCAAAAGTACCATTTCCCCAGGTGAATGAATGACAGAGCGGGTCAGCTGACGCCTGTCGCTCACTTTCACAGTGAACAGGTTTCACTGGCATGAATGGGAGAGGGAAAACACACAGCACAACTCGCGCGGCAGGTTTGCTATGGATGGTGTCAAGGTTTTCTTTTAGTTTTCTTCTGCTTCGGGGTGAATTCCCATTCGTTTGATGTGAATGTGAAAGCATGTAAAGCAAAATAGTTCTAAACATGATTCAATGTGTTCTCAAGTCAGTAAGATTAATTCATGTTTTTGAAAGAAGTCTCAGTAACACTTTATAATAAGTATGCAGTAATAAAGTACTTACAAATCATTAACAAACTATTAGTGTAAGGGTTATGTTCTGTTTTTCATTGTGTTCAGTTGCTATTTTCCTTTGACCTAGTTTCACTGATTCATCCCATTCACCTGTTACCTCGTACCTTTGTTTGCCCTTTGTACTTAAGCCCTCAGTCAACGGTCGACCTCTGGAGCAATATGTGGAGGAGTTCTTGCACTGGGTTGTTACGTCTGATCCAGGATCTGCGTAACACTAAAATTACCCAAACACTGGGTTGTTACGTCTGACCCAGGATCTGGGTAACACAAAAACTACCCAAACACTGGGTTGTCACGTCTGACCCAGGATCTGGGTAACACAAAAACTACCCAAACACTGGGTTGTCACGTCTGACCCAGGATCTGGGTAACACAAAAACTACCCAAACACTGGGTTGTCACGTCTGACCCAGGATCTGGGTAACACAAAAACTACCCAAACACTGGGTTGTTACGTCTGACCCAGGATCTGGGTAACACAAAAACTACCCAAACACTGGGTTGTTACGTCTGACCCAGGATCTGGGTTACACAAAAACTACCCAAACACTGGGTTGTTACGTCTGACCCAGGATCTGGGTAACACAAAAACTACCCAAACACTGGGTTGTCACGTCTGACCCAGGATCTGGGTAACACAAAAACTACCCAAACACTGGGTTGTTACGTCTGACCCAGGATCTGGGTAACACAAAAACTACCCAAACACTGGGTTGTCACGTCTGACCCAGGATCTGGGTAACACAAAAACTACCCAAACACTGGGTTGTTATGTCTGACGGCTATACTTGCTGTCAGATTATCGTTCTAGGAATGACACATTTTGGCTGTGGTGTGTGCATTAACGTGTGTGAAATGACTGCTAATTAAGTTGCTTATTCCGATCACTTATACTGGACACTTTCTACACTTAAATTGACTTATTCTTACTGTTGACATTAAAAATTATGCATGGAAATGGGTTTATTTTGTATTATTCTTTTATTTTGTTTCAAGGAGATAAAAATGGTGCTTATCAACCTTGACTGACATGGCAATAAAATTATATCATTATTTTGAGAAGCTGCTCACTGCAGAGCAAATGGGTGGAGCTTATGTCTAGCTCCTCCTCCAGCAAGGTGGAGCGAATGTAATTTGGACATAATGGGTGGAGCTTATGTCTAGCTCCTCCTCCAATGAGGCGGAGCTATTGTAATTTGGGCCTAATGGGTGGAGCTAGAATACCCAACCACACCCTAACCCTACTATCCCTCCACCCCATTGGATGTCCAGAGAGGAAGAGCTGGATGTCATGTGAGCCTGCAGAGTACCACCTGGTTATTTTGGCAGTTAAAAGTTTTGGGAGGGTTTTACTTGTTTTAATTGGGTTTTAATTGTTGTTCAATTGTTAATTGCTGTTTTCCTTTTGACCTAGTTTTCCTGTGTGTTTCATTGATTCATCCCATTTACCTGTTACCTCGTTAATTAACTCGTTAGCTACTTTGTTTCAGTCAGTTCTTTGTCCTGTATTGTTTAAACGATAATGTTTATCATCTATGTGTAACGTGGTTGTATATTCTCCTAGATTTTCTCCTGTTTGGTGTGTTGATTATTAGATTAAAGTCTGTCTGAGTATCTCCACCTAACTGTGATAGTATAGGTATTGGTAATTAGGAGAAGGAGTAATATATTATATTTTAAGGAACAACTAATGTGTGCTCAAGAAACATTTATGATTGGCGTCCTGAAGTGTTTGAGTGTAAAAAGCCCTTGTAAACTGTGAGACGCACAGACGGGTCAGCTCTTACCGCTCCACGCCCGATTGACCTCGCCGAGGAACAGACGGCTTTGAGATCCGAAAGGTAACTTCAGCTCCAACTCCTCTTCAAGAAACGTTACTCGCACTCGAGTGTCCGCACCTGTGCAGTGACAAACCAACTATACGTTAAAAAGCCCAGAGACACTGTGAAGCACTAGAGACGAAAATACACACTCACCAACAACAGCAAGCTCATCTGGAGATGAAACTGTGGAGATATCAGAGGAAACCATCATGAAAGCATCCCTTCAGTTAATTTAACCAAATAATTCAGTCTTACCTTCAACAACTGAAAAGTCATAAGAAATGGGTATGATTTCATCCAGTGTGACATCATCACCAGTGATGGCCATTCTCCGGTGGGAATACAGGAATAACCTGGAAAAATAAAATAAAATAAATAAAATAGGACAAGTTAAAAGAGTTGTCCCACAACAGTTCAACTGAGCATTATTGTATGTAATGCATGTTAATGTTATTGTCTATGAACTCACGCATGTTCCTGGTTCTACATACAAATTATATAAGTGAGTAAAATCGAATTAACTATTACAGTGCATACTACACATACTACACTATTACAGTGCATACTACACATACTACACTATTACAGTGCATACTCTACATACTACACATACTACACTATTACAGTGCAAACTACACAATATAGTACACATACTACACTATTACAGTGCATACTACACTACATACAACACATACTACACTATTACAGTGCATACTACACTACATACTACACATACTACACTATTACAGTGCATACTACACTACATACAACACATACTACACTATTACAGTGCATACTACTCTACATACTACACATACTACACTATTACAGTGCATACTACACTATATAGTACACATACTACACTACATAGATGTTACACATACTTCACTATCACAGTGCATACTACACTACATACAACACATCCTACACTATTACAGTGCATACTACACATACTACACATACTACACTATTGCAGTGCATACTATACATACTACACATACTACACTATTACAGTGCAAACTACACTATATAGTACACATACTACACTATTACAGTGCATTCTACATTACATAGATGTTACACATACTTCACTATCACAGTGCATACTACACTACATACAACACATACTACACTATTATAGTGCATACTACACTACATACTACACATACTACACTATTACAGTGCATACTACACTACATAGTACACATACTACACTATTACAGTGCAAACTACACTATATAGTACACATACTACACTATTACAGTGCAAACTACACTACATACTACTCATACTACACTATTACGGTGCATACTACACTACATAGTACACATACTACACTATTACAGTGCATATTACACTACGTACAACACATACTACACTATTACAGTGCATATTACACTACATATATGTTACACAATCTATAATATTTTAGTGCATACTACACTACATAAAACACATACTACACTATTACAGTGCATACTACTCTACATACTACACATACTACACTATTACAGTGCATACGACACTACATAGTACACATACTACACTATTACAGTGCAAACTACACTATATAGTACACATACTACACTATTACAGTGCAAACTACACTATATAGTACACATACTACACTATTACAGTGCATTCTACACTACATAGATGTTACACATACTTCACTATTACAGTGCATACTACTCTACATACTACATATAGGCCTACTACACTATTACAGTGCATACTACACTACATACAACACATACTACACTATTACAGTGCATTCTACACTACATAGATGTTACACATACTTCACTATTACAGCGCATACTACACTACATAGTACACATACTACACAGTGCATACTACACTACATAGTACACATACTACACTATTACAGTGCATACTACACTACATACAACACATACTACACTATTACAGTGCATTCTACACTACATAGATGTTACACATACTTCACTATTACAGCGCATACTACACTACATAGTACACATACTACACAGTGCATACTACACTACATAGTACACATACTACACTATTACAGCGCATTCTACACTACATAGATGATACACATACTACACTATTACAGTGCTGCAGTCAGTAAAGGTTCATAAGGATTCAATAATAATCATCAGACTTCTCACAATTTTTTGTTTGTTTTCCCAGAAGGGACTGTACATTTTAAGTTTTCCCATTATTAGATGTGGGTCTCAAATGCATGGACTAACCCCCACAGCATTATTGTGTAGTAATGCGTGTTAATGTTGTGGTCTATGAACTCACGCATGTTCCTGTTTCTGCTGCACCAGTCCGATCAGTTTGCTCTCTCTCACATCATTCAGCAGTGAAACACACTCCACAGCATGTGCACGGCTGCTAAGGACATCTACACGCTTATTACAGCAACATTCATTACATTTCGAACAAACAAAATATTAGGATGATGACTGGCAGACATTTTTTGTTACTGTACATTGGCGACATCTGGCGGACATGTGAGGAATGACACACTGAAATTTCCTTTTCCCATTAAAACTGGGCATGCTCAAAAAAGACAGGAGAAATGTGCTTAGTAAGATGCATTGTAAACAGACATTAGCATAATATGGACTACGCGATATTCGTTATAACTAAAGACTGATCCACACGGGGTGTGTTTAAACGGAGCAAAGTTTCGCAACAACCTTAAGTTCCTATGTATCACAACATGCAGTCGGATTTCAAAAGCACGGCTTTATTTTGGACATAAACAGAAATAACGGTGCTGAGAGGATACTATTTTGCAGTTTTCCCCTTTGGCCAAAGTCTCTTGAATTGCCACGGACTGGTCCATTCTTCACAGCAGGTCTGGAGCCGATACTTCAAGCGCAAGACGTGTCATTTAAAACCATTTAAAGTGTGTGTGTTGGTGGTTTCCTCCGCGACTTCCCGTCCGAACCTCCTCAGTGCCACGCAGCAGACTCGCGCTCATCAGTTTATCACGGCATCTGTAGTCGCTTATGATGAAGAGTCTCGAATGGAAACACTTCTGAGCTTCCTCTTCTTTAAATGTATTACTTTTCTTCTGACCGTCGGAGTCTGCAGAGAGAGACTCCAAACTTGGCAGAATCAATGGTCTCAAATCCCACCCACTACTCTTTTACGCCAGACGCACTAGTTGGCGCTATAAGGAGTTTTATTTTAACTCAAAGAATCTGATATGTTTGGAACGTCATATTTGTCCTACTATTTCTGAAACGTACTGTATATAGTACTGTATGCGTACTGTAAGTAGTATGCAAATTTTCTGAATAGGGTTAGGGCTCTGTTGAATGTGAAATACTAGGTATGTATGTAATAAGTCGAATTAACTATTACAATGCACACCACATTCCATACAACACATACTACACTTTTGCAGTTCAATACTCAGATACGTGTAAAATCGAACACTAGAATACATTTGCAACTACACTATTACAGTGCATACTACACTACATACTACACATACTACACTATTACAGTGCATACTACACTACATACTACACATACTACACTATTACAGTGCATACTACACTACATAGTACACATACTACACTATTACAGTGCAAACTACACTACATACAACACACTACACTATTACAGTGCATACTACTCTACATACTACTCATACTACACTATTACAGTGCATACTACACTACATAGTACACATACTACACTATTACAGTGCATACTACACTACATACAACACATACTACACTATTACAGTGCATACTACACTACATACTACACATACTACACTATTACAGTGCATGCTACACTACGTACAACACATGCTACACTATTACAGTGCATGCTACACTCTATACAATACATGCTACACTTTTACAGTGCATACTACACTATGTACAACACATACTACACTATTACAGTGCATACTAAACTACATACAACACATGCTACACTATTACAGTGCATACTACACTACATACTACACTACGTACAACACATGCTACACTTTTACAGTGCATGCTACACTCTATACAATACATGCTACACTTTTACAGTGCATACTACACTCCATACAACACATGCTACACTTTTACAGTGCATACTAAACTACATACAACACATGCTACACTATTACAGTGCATACTACACTACATACTACACTACATACAACACATGCTACACTATTACAGTGCATACTACACTACATACTACACTATCACAGTGCATACTAAACTACATACAACACATACTACACTATTACAGTGCATACTACACTACATACAACACATGCCACACTTTTACAGTGCATACTAAACTACATACAACACATACTACACTATTACAGTGCATACTACACTACATACAACACATGCTACACTTTTACAGTGCATACTACACTACATACTACACATACTACACTATTACAGTGCATGCTACACTACGTACAACACATACTACACTATTACAGTGCATACTAAACTACATACAACACATACTACACTATTACAGTGCATACTACACTACGTACAATACATGCTACGCTTTTACAGTGCATACTACACTACGTACAACACATGCTACACTATTACAGTGCATACTACACTACATACTACACATACTACACTATTACAGTGCATGCTACACTCTATACAATACATGCTACACTTTTACAGTGCATACTACACTATGTACAACACATACTACACTATTACAGTGCATACTACACTACATACTACACATACTACACTATTACAGTGCATACTACACTACGTTCAACACATGCTACACTTTTACAGTGCATACTACACTACATACAACACATGCTACACTTTTACAGTGCATACTACACTACATACTACACATACTACACTATTACAGTGCATGCTACACTCTATACAATACATGCTACACTTTTACAGTGCATACTACACTATGTACAACACATACTACACTATTACAGTGCATACTACACTACATACTACACTACGTACAACACATACTACACTTTTACAGTGCATACTACACTCCATACAACACATGCTACACTTTTACAGTGCATACTACACTACATACTACACATACTACACTATTACAGTGCATACTACACTATATACAACACATGCTACACTTTTACAGTGCATACTACACTACATACTACACATACTACACTTTTACAGTGCATACTACACTACATACAACACATGCTACACTTTTACAGTGCATACTACACTACATACTACACATACTACACTATTACAGTGCATGGTACACTCCATACAACACATGCTACACTTTTACAGTGCATACTACACTACATACTACACATACTACACTATTACAGTGCATGCTACACTCTATACAATACATGTTACACTTTTACAGTGCATACTACACTACATACTACACATACTACACTATTACAGTGCATGCTACACTCCATACAACACATGCTACACTTTTACAGTGCATACTACACTGTAGTTTGCACTGTAATAGTGTAGTATGTAGTGTAGTATGCACTGTAATAGTGTAGTATGTGTAGTATGTAGTGTAGTATGCACTGTAATAGTGTAGTTGCAAATGTATTCTAGTGTTCGATTTTACCCGTATCTGAGTATTGAATATGTCTCCTCATAGTCTTTCATATATCTGAATACTAAATTCCCAAGTTTGTTAATATAGATTTAATACAGACTGGTTTGGATGATCCAATACAGCAGTTAAAAAAAGTTAATGCATTTTTTAGGAGAATGTAAAGCACAAGAAAATGTACAAATAAACGCTAGACTGGCTGCTGAGAAGATATTGTTTATTTATTAATTTCAAAAGCAGTTTATTAAGATCTATTGCTTGTGTAAAGGTGAAGCTGGTTATCATATCATGTAACTATAAATATCAGTATTTCATTGTTTTCAGATGAAAGGAGTACAGAGAAATAAAAATCATTGCAACCTTTATCAACCGAGCTGTCAAAATCTTTATCATGACCTTTATTAGATTATCAGTACAGTAGTGTTATCCTGCAAAGTTATGAAATCAAATGCCATTTAATAAAACAAGTTTAGATCTGTACAGTTACATTTAATAAACACATTTCTCTGTAAAAAATAAAGCTTTATGTTTATGAGTATGGGTTTTACCCACAGGCTTTCATATGTCTAATATTATAAATGCATTATAAATATTTTACATTGTCTAATTTCCATTTAGATGCGTAAAGTGCGTATTTCATTTGTTTGGCGTTAACTGGTTTGTACATATCTATTACTTTGCATTATTTTAGGGTGAAATCTGCCTTGTTGAAAAATCATTTTGTTATTTTATATAATTAGTATCCGACACTGGATTATCTAAGCATTCTACAGATATTCTTTGGAGTATTTTTGAGTAATATGGAATATAAATGTTGTTGTTGTCACAATCAATATATATATATATTTTTTTTAGAATGCACAAAACCTGTGTACAACGGACACAAAAGAAAATACGAACAAGAAAAATAAGCTTCAGATGATTGACTGCAATCAAAAGTTATACATACATACACTCTGTATTGATTTTTCACCGGTGTTTTGAATTATGGATTGCATTGTGTTTTAGGGTTGAAGGAAATGTCCTTAAACTTAATGGAAAAGGTAAGGACATTCTCCGTTTTTGTACGGAGTTGTATTTTAATGCCAAAAAAAGAGCAAGAATTAATAATAGATACACAACTCAGTAGCTGTACGTATAGAAGCAAACCTCATATTTGTTGCTTCAGTGTTAATATATTCCTTGGTGGATAATTTCAGTGAAACGAATCCAACAACAGGCACGCTCCCACTTGACAGAACTCTCTACGGATGCCCACGGTAAAGCTTATTAGGCATCTATACACATATATACACATGCACACATTCTGCTTCTCACACTGATCTTGTAGATACACACACACATACCATCATGCTTATATCACAAATAATGTAAAAGTGACAGTAAAATAACAGCTTTAAAACAATCATACACTCTCCTATTAAGAAAACTGCGCTTTCCTGGATTGCCTGTAAATGTGACTCTGTTGCACTCAAGTGAAGACTCTCACTATCCAGAAGAGCAGTAGAGAGGCCATGAGCAGAGCGGGAGAGTGAGGACCCCTGGTGGCGGAGCTAGGCATGTTCACGTCACCGGTCAGTTTGAGGCAGGAGGCGGATGAAGTGGCATTGCAGCACTCCAAGTAGCAGGTAGTAACAGAGGCTGAACAAACGGCCATCTTTCTGCAATCATCACTGCAACCTCCTAGCCAGCTCTCTGTGCTGCCAGTTGTTGTCTTTTTTAGCTAAAAAAATGAAACAATGATTTGTTTGATTAAACATGAGCATGAGCATTTTAGCACGAGAGCTGATCCTTTAACTGAATATCACATGGTTTAAAGTCAACATGAAATAAAAATGTGAAAATCTTAAAGGGGACCTATTATGACGTTTCACAAAGTCTTGATGTTGTTTTCTGGCTCTACTACAGCAGGTTTTCCTGCTTGAATGTTGATTATTCCTCATATTCTCCATTGTTGCCGCTCCTCTCTTCCCAGTCTGTCAGTAACGCTCTGGGATGCGTTACCCAAAAGCATCGTTAGCCAACTATGCTCGCAAGTTCTGTCGTTATCAACATAGTTCAACGAGTCGGTGAGTCGGTGTTTCCCGTTTCGCAAAGTTGTGTGGTTGCAACGACAGATCTCGACCTGTGGTTAGAAGCATAGTTCTTGTTTGCATGAGATGTGGACTTAATAAATCCTTATCCTGAGCAAAATAAGCAAGCTGACATTCAGTACAATCTATATCTTTTATTTCGAATACATACAATTGTCATTTATGTCTTTTAGTTTGTCAAGAGATTTAAAGCACCATTTTTGAAGAGTGCGCATGTGCGTACGTGCTCTAGTACGTAAGAATGAGCCTATGACTGAATCTGGAAATAAAGCAAAATAACTGAGACAAATGAGAATTACTCCTCAGATGCCATGTCTGTAATTTATAGCAAAAAATCTAGCATGAATTCGATCTCAAACTGATTAAATAAAAGAAGTTACTACTCCACCACCTGCGTGACATCATTAACCAACGTGGTTGTGACAATATGTTTTCGGGAAACAGTCATGACTAGCTAGTTGATTTCATCAAGTATGCATCGTACTATGGTAGTTCAGCAGCGAGTTACGTCGTTGTACGGGAAACGCACCCCTGTTTAGTTGCTGTCTCTATGAAGCCCCTCCTTCTGAAAAGCACAATGTGCTCTGATTGGTCGGCTGGAGCAGTGTGTTGTGATTGGTGTTTGGGAAATGTCCCTTACCATAACCGTCAGTTTCAACACACTACTAACTAACTCAATCAGGCCCCGCCCCTTTATTCTGCGTATTAATTATTATAATGAGGAATATTGTGATGTGTTGGTTCCCGGAAGAAAACTCAAGACTGCAATGGAGGCGTTTTTAGGGAGTTCAGAAATACTGACACTGATATAGAGAATATTTCAGAATATGGTGGCAATATTATCCTGGACGAGCCCCCACTAATTTTTCGTCTGCAACTTTAACTGTTCGAGCTCTTTAATGTCAGGTGGATTCTGATTGGCTGAAAATGTTTTTAATCGTTCATCAGCTGGAAAAAGTGATCCCAGTGTTGTTGTTCCCGTGTGTCGTTATTGTTACAGCTATTACTGAAAAATGTATTCTTTGGACCAAATTAAAAAAAAAAATACTACAGCCAAATTTATTAGTTTTTCTCAAATTATATTTAGGGTTATACCAGGGTTATTACCGTTAACTAAAACTATTAAAAGCATTGGTGTTAATTGAAATAAAGCTGAAATAAAAGAAAATATAAATTTTAGTTGATAAAACGTAACGAAAATTAGAAATGTTGCCACTGTCACAAGCTCGCCAGATCCCTCATCTCCTCCCCTCCGTTCACAATGCTTTATCCTATCAAGAACTACAGTGCATCTGGAAAGTATTCACAGCGCTTCACTTTTTCCACATTTTGTTATGTTACAGCCTTATTCCAAAATTGATTAAATTCATTATTTTCCTCAAAATTCTACAAATACCCCATAATGACAACGTGAAAGAAGTTGTTGTTGAAGCACCTTTGGCACCAATTACAGCCTCAAGTGTTTTTGAGTATGATGCTACAGGCTGTGTGCTTAGGGTCGTTGTCCTGTTGGAAGATGAACCTTTGCCCCAGTCTGAGGTCCAGAGTGCTCTGGAGCAGGTTTTCATCGAGGATGTCTCTGCACGTTGCTGCATTCATCTTTCCCTCGAACTCCCAGTTCCTGCCGCTGAAAAACATCCCCACAGCATGATGCTGCCACCACCATGCTTCACTGTAGGGATGGTATTGGCCAGGTGATGAGCGGTGCCTGGTTTCCTCCAGACATGACGCTTGCCATTCAGACCAATAAGTTCAATCTTTGTTTCATCAGACCAGATAATTCTGAGAGTCCTTCAGGTGCCTTTTGGCAAACTCCAGGCGGGCTGTCATGTGCCTTTTACTGAGGAGTGGCTTCCGTCTGGCCACTCTACCATACAGGCCTGATTGGTGGAGTGCTGCAGAGATGGTTGTTCTTCTGGAAGGTTCTCCTCTCTCCACAGAGAAACGCTGGAGCTCTGTCAGAGTGACCATCAGGTTCTTGGTCACCTCCCTCACTAAGGCCCTTCTCCCCTGATTGCTCAGTTTGGCTGGGTGGCCAGCTCTAGGAAGAGTCCTGGTGGTTCCAAACTTCTTCCATTTACGGATGATGGAGGCCACTCTGCTCATTGGGACCTTCAATGCTGCAGAAATGTTTCTGTACCCTTCCCCAGATCTGTGCCTCGATGCAATCCTGTCTCGGAGGTCTACAGACAATTCCTTGGACTTCATGGCTTGGTTTGTGCTCTGGCATGCACTGTTAACTGTGGGACCTTATATAGACAGGTGTGTGCCTTTCCAAATCATGTCCAATCATCTGAATTTACCACAGGTGGACTCCAATCAAGTTGTAGAAACATCTCAAGGATGATCAGTGAAAACAGGAGCACCTGAGCTCAATTCTGAGTGTCATGGCAAAGGCTGTGAATACTTATGTACATGTGATTTTTTTGTTTTTTATTTTTTAATAAATTTGCAAAGATTTTAAACAAACTTCTTTCACGTTGTCATTACGGGGTATTGTATGTAGAATTTTGAGGTAAATAATGAATTTAATCCATTTTGGAATAAGGCTGTAACATAGCAAAATGTGGAAAAAGTGAAACGCTGTGAATACTTTCCGGATGCACTGTATTCTTAAGCACCACTTCCCCACACTCAGTTGTCTGGTCTCATCTGTAACTAGCGAGTAAAGGACTTACCTGTATGACTTACCTGTTGTTGCCGATTCTCCTCAATCCTCTTTGTCTGCCCGTCATCCTCCCCTTCAGCTCCACCAAACAGGAAAACGCAATGACTGTTACTTATCTGCTAAGTTCAATAACTTTCTCAACTACGTTGCTTTATGTTCCTGTTTGCTGTTTCCGGTGGTGATCTTCAATAAAACTCTGTGTTGAACTCATCCTCCGTGTCTGTCCCTCATCCCATGTGGCATCATTGCCCAAAGATAGAATCAATCCGCTTTCCATCCTAGAACAGAAGGCCATGGAGGAGTATGTATAAGAGGCTCTTCGCCAGGGCTACATCTGCCTTTCTACCTCCCATTCCACTTTCAGTTTCTTTTTTGTGGCTAAGAAGGACTGAGGCTTGCAGCCATGTATTGATTATCGAGTACTCACCAAATACATCAAGTACCAATATACTCTTTCTCTGGTTCGTGCAGCCCTCAAGATGCTTTGAGGGTCCAAGATCTTTACCAAGCTGGACCTGCGTAGCGTGTAAAACCTCATCCGAAAATGGAGGGGAAGATGAATGAAAGACCGCCTTCGTAAAGCCCACTGGGCACTATGAGTACCGGGTAATGCCGTACGGGCTAGCCAACTCACCCTCCATATTCCAGAGATTTATAAATGAGGTGTTCCGGGAGTACCTCCATTGCTTTGTGATGATCTACAGTACATCAGTGACATCCTCATCAACTCCCGGAACAAGACCGACCATAATCTCCACGTTACGCAGGTTCTCCAAAAGCTTTGGGAAAACATCCTCTTCATCGACCCTCTATTCAGTTCCTCGGATACATCATCAATGCAGATTGAGTGCAGATGGACCAGGAGAGGTTAGAAACTGGCCCATTCCCTCCACAGAAAAAGAACTACAACGCTTCCTCGGATTCACCAACTATTAACCTCATTACTCCGCAATAAGCCCAAGTCTCTGTTCTGGACAGCAGCAGCCACAACCACCTTCCAATGGCTGAAGGAAGCATTCACCACTAAACTCACACTCGTCCACCCTTATCCAGAACATCCTTTTGCTGTAGAAGTTGACGCATCAACCTCGGGAGTAGGTGCGGTTTTGTCTTAGTGGCAGGGGAATCCACTGAAACTCCACGTGCCTTCTTCTCAAAGAAACTGTCCTGAGCGGAGCAAAATGATGACATTGGTAACTGGGAGCTATTGGCTATCAAACTAGCCTTAGATGATTGAAGCCATTGGTTGGAGTGAGTGAAGTATCCCTTTGTGGTAATTACCGCAACCTGGAGTAACTACATCAAGCACAACGTCTGAATCCTCGTCAGGCCCGATGGCCATTATTCTTCACCAGATTCAACTTTACAGTATCCTACCGACCTGGATCCAAGATTGTGAAGCCAGATGCTCTCTCTCGTTTGCATTCTCCAGACTCTCCGACAGTCCCTGCTGAGAACATCCTCCCTCCTTCCATAATCATCAGCCCTACCCAATGGTCCCTTGAGGAACAAATTGTCAAGGCTACTCAGTCTGAACCTGCTCTGCTGTGAGGTCCTAAGGGAAAGCTCTATGTTCCATCCTCTCTTTCCCTTATGGACTCAGTTCACTCCTCCTTGAGCTTTGGAGGCATTCAGCAAACCTTCTCGCTCCTCTGCAATCGCTCCTCGTCTCAGGAAGTTCATCGGTTAGTACAAGGATAAGTCTCACCGACTTACCTGAGTCCGAGTCCAGGTCCCCTCCCTGGCCAGAGTACGGACCAACACCGGACTCACTCCATTCCAGTGTGTGCTCGGCTTTCAGCCGCCCCTGTTTCTCTGGTCAGGTGAGCCATTGGAGGTTCCATCCGGTGACCACTGGTTTAAGGAGAGTGAGAGGGTTTGGGACTCAGCTCATGTTTATCTGCTACGGGAAGTCTGACCACATAAGAACCAGGCCAACACCAGAAGGTCCAAGACACCCGTATACCAACCTGGGCAAAAAGTCTGGCTCTCCACTAGGGACACCCGTCTTTGGCTGCATTGTTACGTTCCTGTTTGCTCTTTCCTGTGGCAATATTCAATAAAGTTCTGTGTTGAACTCATCCTCCGTGTCTGTCCCTCATCCAGTGTGACAGCCGTGGCAATAAGTTGAAGTTGAAGCACTAAAATTATCAACTGGAAATAATAAAAAACTGAAACTAAGCTAAAACTACAAATTAAAAAAGAAAAAATTAAACTTAAATAGCAATATTTTTTAAGAAACACTGTTTAAATGACAAAAGCACATAATGAAATTACTAATAATTACTACATTTAAATACAATTTAAATAAAAGCTCATTCAAAATATTAATAAAACTAAAAAAAGTTATTCTTAATGTTGTTCAAAATAATTTTGGGCGTTTTTTTTTTTTTTTTTTTTGCAATTTAATCAAAAACTACATTAGCTATAATATTTTCACTTAATATAAAACTAAAAATATTTTGATAGTCAGTGTTACTTTAATTTTTGTAATATTTCCTTTTAGACAAACTGAACAAAACTTGATTTTCGAATAGACCAATATAAAAATGCACATTAAATAAATGACACGTTTCACTTTTTTTCAGTTTATTCTCAATGATTATTAAAACTTTATAGTTATACTTATCATCCTTGTTGTGAATGGGTATTAGCTCTAATAGTAAGGGGGGTGGGGAAAATGTTTAATCTAATCTAATAAAAAGAAAAAGATGGTTAAGGTGTTTAAACCTAAGAAATTTATTAAACATTAAATTAAGAAAAAAAAATATGAAGATTGTTTTTTTTGTTTACCATGCAATAATCCTGACCAACGGGACACAGCATGACGGTATTGCTTGGTTTGTAACACGCTGCCCCATCACACTTGATATTATGACACTTCTTGCCCTTTTGGAAGAAAAGAAATTAAACAAAAGTCAGAAACTGGCAGTACATGTTTATTTGTGCCCAACAGTGACAGATGGCTATGTGTGTTCTCACATTGTTTGCCTGGGTGACTGGAACCGTGGCCTTTGTGGTTGTTGTAGTGGCAATGGATGTTGTTGCAACTATTGATGACAAGATGGCAGTAATAAAACAGTCAATATTCAAAGGTTACCACTCACATATATTTGAGATAATAAGACATATAGTTTGAGGTTACCTGTTGTACTGACTAAATTGTTCAAGGCAAGCACAGTGTTGTTGATGCAGTTGGTTGTGTTGCAACATTTCCAAGAGCAATTAACGGTAGTCGTGTTCCCGCAGGACATGCCACATGAGGCACTGCAGCTGACAGAGTAACTTGTGTTCTGTTTCATTACCTGAAGCACAACAGAGCAAGATGTAACTCTTTAAATCATTGCGAGTTCATGAGCACATGATTTGCATGATTCAATTTCCACTGGAGGTTCCCATCTGAAATTGGCACACAGTGGACTGACCTCACAGAAACTAGAGCTGGAAGGGCAGGGATTCACTGTTGCATTCATGAGCTGGACGGAACAATCTGTAGTGCAAACAAATGCTGGACAGGACACCTTTTAGGGAGGAATAAAGTTACAATTAAAATCCTACATTTTAAGCATTTAAGCTGCTATTGAGGTGGATACGGGTCAGGCTAGGACAGGTTAGGTGCTATATGGGTAGGTTTAAGGGTGGGTAAAGAGCAAATGGATGGATGAATTTTTTTTAAATATAAGTGCAATGTTAAAACGTATTTACACATTAATTGCACTGTAAATGTTAGTACATATTAGTTAAATACACTTAAAGTTCCCGTATTATGTTTTTTGTGTAATAGAGCTGTTTGTGAATGTAAAAGGTCTGCAAAGTTTCAAAGATGGAGTTACTGTCTCCTATAAAGAAAGAAGCGATTCTGAACTGAAACGAGTCAGTAATTCAGTCTCACTTCCTGCTGAACCTGCGTAGGTTTGTAGCTAATTTGCATAATGCCAGCCTCTGTTTTTGATTGGCTGAACAGTGTCTGCTTTGCCCCGCCCTCACACACTGTAGTTGTGTCTGAGACTGGAAGAGTTTGGTTGGTGTTGTTCATGTGGAAAAGATGCTGTATATTGAGCTGAGAAAGCAAATCCACTTTGATGAGATTGATATGGAGACTGAAACCAATGCCATCGATACTGTTCGTATTACTGTGTGTCAAGAGCTGAGATTCCCAGGTGAAAAATATGTGCTATTAAATGCATTAAAAAAGTACTTGAGTATGTTTTTAGTACAATACAAATATACTATAATGCATTTTTAATACATTTACTAGTACGTCTTTTTCACCAGACGTACTAGGCAGCGTTTGGTTTCCGACCAATCACAGCAGACTGGTCTGTCTGGCCAATCATAGAAGAGCAGCTCTCAGAGAGGCGGGGTTTAGAGAGACTGAATCTTCAAACGAACCGTTTCAGACACTGTGAGAAAAGAGCTAGAGCCTCGTTTATAACCGTTGCATCCGCACAAAACAGGTCCTGAAAGAGGCGTACACCTCTTACAATGCAAAAGTTGTGATTTATAAAAAACAAACTTGACGTGAAAATTTGCACACCTGTACGCAATCTTTGAGCCACGCGTACGGACATTTTGGAGACAGAGCAGTTTGGCGACACCGATGGTGAGCTGAGGGACTGACGCAGATCTGAAGGAAAACCACTTTAAAGGTGCAGTGTGTAAATTTTAGCAGCATCTAGTGGTGAGGTTGCGAATTGCAACCGCTCACCCCTCCCTTTCGAAGCACATAGAGAAGCTACGGTGGCACAGGACAAAAATGCCGTCGTCGGAGAGAGCAGAGAGTAGCTAGCGCTCTGTAGAGTTTGTCTGTTTAGGGCTACTGTAGAAACATGGCGGTGCAAAATGGTGATTTCACTGTAAGTGACCCGCGGTGTGTGTAGATAGAAACGGATCATTCTAAGGTAATAAAAACATAACGGTTCATTATGTAAGGTCTTTATACACCACTGAAAACATAGTTATGTATATTATATTGCATTTCTGTCAATAGATCCTAATAAATACTACACACTGCACCTTTAAATCCTCATTATGAGTCCATAAATACAGTGCATGTTCACAATTTTTTTTCTAATAAATTTTTTCTTTTTATATTCTAATAAATTGAAATATTTGCAGTGGATGCGATGCTTTTGAATACTTTTCCTGTGGCATGCTTTAAATGTTTTAACTACAGCGAGTTAAATGTCAAAATGATGGCCAATCAGATCAAAGGAAGGCGGGGCTTAATGTTCACTGAAGATTAGTGTGAATTCAAACACGCCGCTTTTAGTTTTTACAGTGAAAGAGTGTGTGCGTGGCTAGATATAAGTAGCTAAACATTTAATATTTGACAACTGTTTTAACAATGGATATGTTTAACGACCCACAGTAACATACAGTGATGAAAACTACTCAACTTTTTTTAATGTAGTTTCGCCATTTTGATTTGAAAATATCACATAAATGATGATGACCGAATGTGACGAAACACAAAACGTTTTTACATTTTTGACATATTAGACATTCAAACAAGAGTAAATTTGTGCATTTTTAAAAAAAATATTATTTGCAAAGAGTTTAAATGGATTCCTTCATATAACTATATAGGCTACAATTAGACCTAGAACAACTTTTTACCATTCTTATTTCTTCTTTATTCCCTTAAATCCCTTTTAATCATTTAATTATTCAATTTATTTAAATAAAAATACCAACCCACTGCAAAAAAAAAACTTTGGTACCCCCCAATGTTCAAGACTTGTGTATGATAATAGCAGAACTATTTTCATGCAAATAATGATCAATAATGCACAATAAGGCCTATCTGTTTCCATTAAAAATTTAAAGCAATTAAAAATACTATTTGGCCAGTGGAAAAGATTGAGAAACACTTTCTCTGAAATGTATTTTGTACTATTTTGATTTATTTATTCAAAAACAAAGGATAGGCTACTGAAGGATTTTTAGCGCATCCGTATCTCATATTTTCCTAATGTCTTGTACCGTTGAACATGGTTTCACGTGGATGAATATGCATATGCAAATGATATGCAGATGAGGATATGCATAGTAAAACTAGGTGTTGTAAGCTTCATATATGGATATTTCTGCACGTACGCACAATCTTCCGCTGACTGGGTTTATAAAGGGAATTTTGCGCAGGTTCTACTGTACGCATGGTTTCTGGTTAAATCTGAAAACTTTTGTGCGTACGCACACTTATAGGATGAAATCTACGGAAGCTTTTATAAATAAGGCCCTGATGCTTCAGTGGATATTATGAAAAAATTAAAGTGTTTTTGACCTCGAATGCATGTGGAACTATTGTAGGAGACTCCAAAACAAAATTAGGAGCCTTTAAAATAGCATAATATGGGCACTTTAATATAAAGTGGAACCTAAGCATTCTTACGCAAATATTACTACACTCACCATAGAGTAATTTCCTGTTACTGATGATGAATTACCTGAAAATGTAACAAATACACAAGTCAAACATTGCAGCCATACACAAAAGACAATGCAGATATGATGGAAAGGAAGAACACCCGTGTTCATACTTGTCATGTTCACTGTGGAAACAGTACTATTGACAGAAGTGCTCATTGTGTTACTGGATGTAGATATAGATGACATCTGGTCTCCTGAAGTGCTCCCTGGATTCGTAGTTTGATCCGTCGTTCTTGCAGATTCAGTTATCGCTTCGGTTACGGGATCAACCGGCCACACTTTAGAGAGCAGACTCATTTGCAGTAATAGAAAAAACAGGAAGCCTGTTGAAGGACAGAACATATCTGTGACAACTAGAGCATTTACTGTATTTGCATGTGGTTAAATGTAACTTGTCCAGCCAAAAAATGCATGGAAAAACAGAAGCATGAGCAGAACGAATCTCTAATAAAATGATTAAAGGAGTTTTTTTAATATGTATGATTTACACAGAGCTTCATAAAGAATGTGATTAGTACTGATTTCAATTGCCTTGTTAAATAAATCCATTTATTAGCAACAAATGTCTATTTACATACCATAACATGAAAAGGTATAATGACAAACCTGTTTTCGAAGACCTCTTCATCTTGATTTCTCCCAACGCCGTCTGAAGGCATGAAATCATGTTTATCATTTAGTTATGATGCAATATGTTTATGGATATTGGTGAATTTTGCTCATTCAATTCATTTGGCATGTTTGATGAGTCGAGCAACCAAAAAAACAAATCAGGACTGCGAGTATCATTATCAGAAAAATCCCTCTGACGGTGGTTTGCATCCATGACGTTGGAGATAGATTTTCACGAGAGCTATGCAAACTGTGGCCTGTGATAATTGTCGTTGCGGAACACGCTTAACCTCCCATGACCTTGGCATATGATATTCTGCTTTGATCAATTTCTTCTAATAGATGTCAATTGTTTAGCTGGCGCACTGATTCGGTTTCCACAGGCGCATGCACAGTATTTGAATTTGAAACAGATAGCATCTCGATGTGTTATCTTTCAATGTTACATCACAGAAATCACAATCCTGGGTTCAATGCATCTGCCAAACGCACGGGTTCACAGTTACAAATGTTCCCTTGCAACGAGGCCGCTTGCCCTCACACAATTAACAACTTGTTTGTTCTGGGTGAATCCCTCGGGCGTAAGTGCAAAGCACGGCTTGTTACTCCGTTCCCCGTGAGGCAGTGAACAACCCCTTCAGGAAACTGCCCTGGAAACCATGTCTCGTATGAAAACATTGGTTCGCCCAAATTATGACTTTCTTTTTCTATCACACAGTAGCACAATCATGTTCTGGATCACTTCGACCACCTGTCTGCATTTCTCCTCTTCCATAGCTGGCTTCCTCATCTATAGTTGTCTAATAAACCTGCCATTGTACATGTGCAAAAACTGTACCTTTAGGGGTACAACAGCTTGTCAAGGGGCAATGCCCTTTAAAAGGACATCTTTGTACATTTTTTACCCCTAAAGGGTTCATAGTAGTACCTTAAGGTACATATTGCTACTCTAAGGTACTAATATGCACCTTTTAAGGGTGAAAAAGGTACAAATATGTCCTTTTAAGGATACTGTCCCAGTGACAAGTAAAGGTACAATTTTTGCACATTTTTTCTGAGATTTAGAATATTTGACAAATTGCTTTTGTTCCCCTTTGCCAAGTTGCTTTAGATAAAATTGTCGGTAACACTTTATTTTAAGGTGACGTAGTTACACGTTACATGCACGTACTATAGTAATAACAGTAAATTATGCATGATTACATGCAACTAACCCTCAACCAAACCCTAATCCTAACCCTATAGTAAGTACATGTAGTTACGTACTTAAATGTATAATTACACTGTAACAATGACACCTTAAAATAAAGTGTAACCCAAATTCTAACCTTAACCGTAACTCTATAGTAAGTACATGGTTAATTAATATTACTCAGTACTTATTTGAGTAAGTACAATGTAACTACGTCACTTTAAAATAGTATAACCAGTGTTAGCAAAATGCATAAAGAATTTAGATGCACTGAAAAAACTGTAAATTTCACAAAAAAATGACAAAGAAACGGCAAGTAACGCATTGAATTAAAGGTGGAATTATGAAATAGAACGTACTCCAAACATTTTTTACAGTGTGGATGAACTAAAAAACATGTAAAACCAATAGTCATTAATTATAAAATAGATTTTATATATATATATATATATATGCATAATAAGGGTCTTGAATTCTAGACTCATCTGTTTGAAAACATGGCAACCTTCACTACGCAACAGCATCTCCTGCCAGAGCCGGTCCAGCTACACCTACAGCAGATCCATCCAAAACTCTATTTACACATCAACAACATCTTAATACGATATATTGGGAAATATGGCTTACCTTCACTGTACAGTGGGAAAGCACGGATTAGACTGGAGTTGTTAACAGCTGTGGATGAAGTTAAGTGTGCCAATATGATCCTCTACCCCTTCCTCTCTCTCTCTCTCTCTCTCTCTCTCTCTGTTACTATTTGCTCCTCTGGCCCGGTGACATCAGAGGGAAGGTTTCCTAATTAGTGGAAACTCTGATGGGATTGGTCTGGTGATCATGTGCCTAAACTGGGATGATGGGCTGTGTCATTATTGTAATGATGTATTCAACTCTTTATGAAATTATTAGTTATGCACAGTTTTGAATTCATAGCAGTTTAACTTCTGTAGCACTGCGTCAGATTGATTTCACAGCCTTTTAATAATAATAATAATATTAATATTATATAATACAATAATAATTTAACTTATTCAAATAATACATAACCAGACGGTATATTTGTTTCTCATGATCTTAAAAACACTGTGTGGTTTAAATGCTTGAAATAAGTTTTGTAGACAGACAAATATGCCGAGATTCTTTACGAACTGATATCTAATTTTGTTAAAAATGGAAATGCAAAATCAGTTCAAATGAAATTCAATTAACAGTCAAACACAAAAATGAATCAGCTGATAACACAATGGTTCACTGAAGTTGTAGTCCTGTAAAAAAAATATTTTTATTTAATGAGAATAAATTGTATCACTTCAAAAAAACAAAACAATCATTCTAGACCTGGGGTCCGTTCTTTGTCCGTCGCTAACTCAGTTAGCTGGATTTGATTGTTGACGATTTGGCACGATCTGGGATTGTTTGGTTCTTCGACGTAAGCTCAAACCTGCTCGTGAGCAGCTTATTTCATGTAAACAGGATTAGATTGCATCTTTTTAAGCGGAGGTGATACTTAAAGTCTGTCCCAGCCACTGCTACTTTATTAAAAGTGTTCCCTAATGTGAACCAGGGACAATAATAATGATTTTAAAATAAATGCGAAATAATATTATAAGGTTGTGTAGTCTATCATAATATAGACACAGCCAGTTTTACTCGTTGAGAGATTTATTCATGAGGGAATAATAACCTAACACACAATGTAGAGTTAGTCTATGCCTTGCATTAATTTGAACCGCGACAGATCTTATGGGAGTGTCTTGATGCACTGCAGGAGATAACTTGATCTTGACCCTTAAGAAACTTTAATTACAGGGTTAGTTCACCCAAAAATTCTGTCATTAATTCCTCTCCCTCATGTCGTTCCAAACCCGTAAGACCTTCGTTCATCTTCACAACACAGATGAAGATATTTCTGATGAAATCTGAGAGCTCTCTGACCCCTCCATAGACAGCTGTTTAATTACCACTTTCAAGGTCCAGAAAGGAAGTAAAGACATTGTTAAAATAGTCCATGTGACTCCAGCGGTTCAGCCTTAATGTTATGAAGCTTCTGCAATGCTACTAACAAATTACCATTCACGGGTCATTTGAATCAAAGAAACCGAAATTCACCTCCATCGCATCTATTCCAGCTCTTTGTTCAGTAGTAACATTAACTCACGGATACTTGACAGAGTCTGGAGATCTGTATTTGGGGCAGGCTGGGAGGAGTGGAAACTGTGGCATGTCACAAAGATGCAAGACAGACTTTGAAGGTGATTTCAGCAGGTGAAATCAAGACTTTCCCCGAACAATCACCCCTTTGTGGTGGCGTGTATCACAAAAATGCACAGCGCTAGCTCTGAGACACCGAAGGATTGTGGGCGCTCAGATGACAAACATGGATTTCTAGGATTTCCTAGGACTATAACATCTTTCAGTTCAGTGTAGACACAATCCTTTCTCTAATCCACTGTGTTTTCATGGAGGTTTGGAATTGAAATGCAGGTTCGATTTAGTATAAAATGTGTCTCTGAAAGCACAACTGATGGTGAGTCAAGTTTAGCTCCAAACGCTGTGTGATTTAAGGCCTAGAAAAGCAAGATATCCAAGTTGCTAAAATTAATTGTGTTGGTAGTCAAATTCTCTATGCAAAGCTAATGTTCGACTATTAAGTTACAACAACAAAAACTAGAAACTGAAAGTTTGTTAAGACAAATCTGAATGTTAGCTGCACAGATGTCAAAACAGTTTGAATTCTGACGATTAATTTCGTTTATTATTTGATTATATCAGGTACATCATTAGAATGATTCAAGCCACTGAAAGTGGTGTGATTCTGAAGGTTTCCTGCAAAAACAAAGTAAAAATCTTTGAACAGTTTTTACAATACAGATATCTGTACAGTTGCTCTGGAGAAAACAGTGATGTCATCGTCCAGCTCAGTTTAATTCTCATACAATGGTGTCAATGCAGGCAGATGGAGTTTGTTTATTAAGCGTGCAGGGCAACCACCCAGTAGAGCATTACACCTTGAGGTCATGAACGCATGAACTAACTATTCTGCATTTTGCATTGAGAGCATATGTCATAATTTAGATATAATTTTAAGATGGAAGAATGTGGTTTTACAGATGCTAGAAAACGTGGCTTTCAAATGAGAGATTGGTATCAAAGAGCACACCCAGGTTCCTAACTCACGACGAGGACTTGACAGAGCAGCCATCGAGTGTTAGACAGTATTCTAGATTACTACGTGCAGAGGTTTTTGTCCAATAATTAGAAACTCTGTGTTTTTTCAGAATTAAGTAGTAGGAAATTACTAGTCATCCATTTTTTTATATCAGCTATGCATTCCGTTAATCTTGTGAATTGGTAAGTTTCATCAGGGGGTGAAGAAATATAGAGCTGAGTATCATCAGCATAACAGTGAAAACTAACGCCATGATTCCTAATGATATCTCCCAGTGGTAGCATGTACAGGGTGAAAAGCAACGGTCCTAACACTGAGCCTTGAGGTACTCCATACTGAACTTGTGATCGGAGTGACATCTCTTCATTTGTTGAAAGGTATTTTGCTCCCATTCTATTACATTCTGCAAAATTGCACTTGGCCCAACATTAGAAAATATGCAGACTTCTAAGTCTCTTGATGAGGATTGGCATGGTAACAAAAGATCATTCACCCTTTTCCGTTTTCCTGAAGATACCTATTGTTGCTTGAAGATAACTATAGATACTAAGCTTTTGCACCTGCTGTTGCCAGCCAGATGGTTGGGTTAGTATGAGACTTCATTATAAAGCTGCAAAGATGTTGAGTTGAAGATAATCTAAAGCTCCCACACTGATTGGTATGGAGATGGTGAGGGACTCAGAGCATAAGGACCTTGTCCATTGTCTCAGCCAGGACTTCCCATATGACTGGATCTGCCTCCTCACATCAGACACAGTAACAAGAAAACAGTAACATCACTTGATTTACTTCAAGCCTGTTCCTGGAGCGCCAACGTCCTGCAGAGTTTAGCTAGATCCAACACAATGGCTTGGAAGTTTCTAGCCATAGTTAGTGGCCCTCCAAGAGCAGGACTGGACACTGGACCCCCCCTGATATCAGTGACAAACTAATACAACCCTTACCCAACGGTACAAAATGTTTCAAAAAACAGCTCTCTGTAAAGGCCCCGATATATCCATGGCGAAGTTCTTTTTCGTTCTTCACTTAGGGGTAAAGCAAAGTTCGAAACACGTGAGCACATTCTAAAAAACACTTTACCCAAGGGCTGAGTAAATATATGACAGAACACATGTAGGGTTAATTTTACCCAGCATAATGGTTTGATTCATTTTTAGCTTTTTTTTTTACTTCATACATGAATTAATGTTCACAGATTAACTTAAATCCTCTAAACTTTTTTAAAATACTCCACACAACCACTGGTTTTCATGATAATTCCTTTATTTTCGATCATATTTTACAGCATATTTTATATAGTTTTTAATACATATTGCCTACATTTAAGCTTGTTTAACAAATATTATAAGTACAAATTAAACATTTAGAAGTAATTCAAGTGTAATTGATCAGTCTCTGTTTCCACCGTAACAGCGCTGGATCTCATGCCGGAGCTTGTGTCATGTTCAGCGGGGGAACTTCTAACTTCGAACCGCCGCCCTGCGTTTCTCTCATAGCCGAAATATATAACCTGTCCATAAACAATCAGTGTACAGTTCTGAGAACATATTTTAACATCCTATGTATTTATATTCTGTATCTTTTTGAATAAGATCATAAAATTTTATGCAAGGCATCAGGCGTTTCCATCATGCGAAAAGACCAGCACGAAACTCATTTAGGAGACTCACATTGCGTCCCTGTATGTTGCTTTGTGTAAAATTAAACGATATACAGCACAATAACGAATTTATAGATAAAGTAAAATGTACACAAACCTGTATTTTACCGAAGACATACACCAGTTTGACGGAGCTACACTGCTCTCTCCTGAAGAGGCAGCAAAAAGCCCAAGATAAATAACTCCACCCCCTGGGTTGTTACGTCTGACCCAGGATCTGTGTAACACAAAAACTACCCAAACACTGGGTTGTTACGTCTGACCCAGGATCTGTGTAACACAAAAACTACCCAAACACTGGGTTGTTACGTCTGACCCAGGATCTGTGTAACACAAAAACTACCCAAACACTGGGTTGTTACGTCTGACCCAGGATCTGGGTAACACAAAAACTACCCAAACACTGGGTTGTTACGTCTGACCCAGGATCTGTGTAACACAAAAACTACCCAAACACTGGGTTGTTACGTCTGACCCAGGATCTGGGTAACACAAAAACTACCCAAACACTGGGTTGTTACGTCTGACCCAGGATCTGTGTAACACAAAAACTACCCAAACACTGGGTTGTTACGTCTGACCCAGGATCTGGGTAACACAAAAACTACCCAAACACTGGGTTGTTACGTCTGACCCAGGATCTGTGTAACACAAAAAACTACCCAAACACTGGGTTGTTACGTCTGACCCAGGATCTGTGTAACACAAAAACTACCCAAACACTGGGTTGTTACGTCTGACCCAGGAGCTGGGTAACACAAAAACTACCCAAACACTGGGTTGTTACGTCTGACCCAGGATCTGCGTAACACAGAAACTACCCAAACACTGGGTTGTTACGTCTGACCCAGGAGCTGGGTAACACAAAAACTACCCAAACACTGGGTTGTTACGTCTGACCCAGGATCTGCGTAACACAAAAACTACCCAAACACTGGGTTGTTACGTCTGACCCAGGATCTGCGTAACACAAAAACTACCCAAACACTGGGTTGTTACGTCTGACCCAGGATCTGTGTAACACAAAAACTACCCAAACACTGGGTTGTTACGTCTGACCCAGGATCTGCGTAACACAAAAACTACCCAAACACTGGGTTGTTACGTCTGACCCAGGATCTGCGTAACACAAAAACTACCCAAACACTGGGTTGTTACGTCTGACCCAGGATCTGCGTAACACAAAAACTACCCAAACACTGGGTTGTTACGTCTGACCCAGGATCTGGGTAACACAAAACCACCCAAACACTGGGTTGTTACGTCTGACCCAGGATCTGGGTAACACAAAAACTACCCAAACACTGGGTTGTTACGTCTGACCCAGGATCTGTGTAACACAAAAACTACCCAAACACTGGGTTGTTACGTCTGACCCAGGATCTGCGTAACACAAAAACTACCCAAACACTGGGTTGTTACGTCTGACCCAGGATCTGCGTAACACAAAAACTACCCAAACACTGGGTTGTTACGTCTGACCCAGGATCTGGGTAACACAAAAACTACCCAAACACTGGGTTGTTACGTCTGACCCAGGATCTGCGTAACACAAAAACTACCCAAACACTGGGTTGTTACGTCTGACCCAGGATCTGGGTAACACAAAACCACCCAAACACTGGGTTGTTACGTCTGACCCAGGATCTGGGTAACACAAAAACTACCCAAACACTGGGTTGTTACGTCCACACTGCTGAGAGCAGCGTTTAGATGAATATGTAAATATGTGCTGCATGCTTTCCTCTCAATAACAAAATAAACACACAACAAAATTGAGAAATCAGTAAGCGTTTTAATAAAGCATAAGAAAAGCATTTGATCATATCAATGTGGATATGTTAGCACAAGCTCTGCAATTCGGCATTCTGGTAAAGTCACGTCACATTTATTTATATAGCACTTTATACAATAGATGCTTAAAATCAAGCAGCTTTACCGTATTAAACATGTAAAACAGTGTCAGTGTCTCGTTTCATCAGAAATACAACTTAATTTTCTACTGTAAAGCAGCTCTTCAGTGTGTTCATGTTTTCACTCACGGACGTCTGACCTCGACTGACTGAACAGGAAAAATGAACCGAAGGCGGAGCCTCAGAGCCACACCCACCTATTACATCATCGCCACAGACCAATGGTAGTGCTTTTCTGGAAAGTTCGCTTTGGCAAGCTGTTTCGATCTCCCAAAACAAACTCCAAACAAACTTCGTTTTGGCCTGATTTGTTCGAAATGACATCACATCAGTTTATTCTTCAATTTCACGAAGTATATCAGGGCCTTAATAGTACACACAATATAGGGCTTTTCACACTTGAACTAATTAACCCTGGGTCAGTCTAAACTCCGGGTAATCCTGGGTTATCTTCATGTTTCACCCTGCTCATAATTCACCCAGGGTTAACAACTATTCCTGGGTATTCATAAGCTAACGTTTCACTCTGTACATTCATAAACCCTGGGTTAACGTCCATATTTGCATATTTGCGGTGTCAGTGTTACTGACTGAACGCGACAAGTAGTATCAAAGTGACTTATAGTCAGTAGAATGTCTAAAGTGGACTATTGAAATAAATTGTTACCAGATTTCTTTTGTAAAGACTTCCTGGAAAAATGTGGGGATTGCTTAGTTGTAGATTAGTTAATCGCAGGCATCATAAATCATATTAAGTGTAAATTTATTTCTGTATTCCCCTTGACTAGAGGACAGCATAAATAAATTACGGCACAGCTTACCCAGCGCTGTCATTTAGACTTAAACTTGACCCAATTGTCAAAAAAATAGCAAAGACTATTAAACATCAACATGACATTCTAATAGGATTCATCAGAAATAATTAAAGATCAACAGAAAAATTGTTCAAAGAAAATGAAATGACCAGAAATAAGCCCTTCCTTCGTAGTGAGCAGGAGGAAATAAAGTATGTATCTGTCATCTGTAAAATTTTGCTCTCAAATATGTGGCTTTGCATTTCCATTCGGCAGGCAGGGGACATGTTTGCATCTCAGCTCTTATTTTCATAATTACTGCACTTCAATCCAGACAAATGCATGTTCTTGAACTGCAGTAAAACTACAATCAAATTACGTGGTCAAGTCTAAGACACAGGCAAATAACTTTCCATTTAACTTTAATCATTACATTGCTCTTTAAATAAATAAATAAAAAACTAATATAAATGTATAATCACAATTAATGATAGTTTCATTTTCATACACTTTACCCAAAGAGACTTACTGTACATTGCATTCAAGGTTCATACATTTATCTGTCTGAGCTAGAATATAATTACTAATAAATGTAATTATATTATATTATATGAACATACAATACAAAGTAAAAACTACCAAAAAAGTATTTCAATTATTTAATAAGAATAAATCAGTTTTAGGTGTGTAGCAGCATAGACTTAACCCAGTGTTTGTGTTACATGACACAAGCTCCGGCACGAGATCCAGCGCCGTTACGGTGGAAATGGGACAACAGAGACTGATCGATTACTTCTAAATGTTTAATTTTTATTTCTAATATTTGTTAAACAAGCTTAAATGTAGACAATATGTATTAAAAACGATATAAAATATGCTGTAAAATATGATCGAAAATAAAGGAATTGTCATGAAAACCAGTGGTTGTGTGGAGTATTTTAAAAAAGTTTAGAGGATTTAAGTTAATCTGTGAACATTGCGTGAAGTAAAACAAAAACCTAGTATTATAATAAAAATGAATCAACCTATTATGCTGGGTAAAATGAATCCAACATGTGTCCTATATTTACCCAGCCCTTGGGTTAAAAACAACCGATATTGGGTTGTTTTTAACCAAGTGGTGCAGCAACAGGTTTGATTTTACTATGCAAAATAATGCACAGAAAAACAAAAAGCTGACAGGATAAAGCACACATTGACTACAACACAATCAGTTATTAATATTTGGTTGGTTCTCGCTTGTTTTTGCATTTGTTTCTTTGTATGACAGCCTGGACAAAATAATGTCGACACAATTTGTCATGTTTCATTACCACAAATAAAGCAATCAACTCCAAGCACAACTATGCAATATGACTTCAACATTTTTAAGGGTGAAGGTGCCATTTTTACTAGGCCACTTTGGGCCACCACTGTAAATTAATATGGTAATTATCCAGTACGAGGGTTGACTCGTATGTCATATCGATCATATAATATGTGACATAATTGCCATGACAGGGAGAAAGCACTGTACAAACACTGTAAAGTGTTTTGAATTAAATAAATGAAAGTGCTCAGTCATATATAACAATGCAGGTAATTCATAAGTGAAGTGAATGAGAGGACATGACCCTCATTAAGACGCCTGTGTATGAATTCAAAAGCCTGTATGGCCTCTTGTGTCTCTGTGGACAGGTGCTCGGAGAGCGAAATAATGAAACCCCTGAGAGTCAGACGCTCGACAGCTAACAGCACTTTAACACGAGACACGTCATGAACGCACATCCACCAGACGAACTCGAAAGGTGAATTCTTCAAGAACACCCTAAATGGAGACAAAAGAATAATAATAATAATCACACATGCACAAGTCTCATGCACTATAATGTTCTGACAGACTAAAAATGCAAGTAAAATGTGTTTTATTTTACTGATAATCTTAGAGCTTGATCTGACACAGTCCACATTTTCATTTTATGGAAAAGAGTGGCCAGGATGTTCTTCAAAAATTTCATTGGTTATTGGTGAAATTTAATAACAGCATTGGAGAATTTGATGTTTCCCCATTCAAAGAGATAGGAGCTGCACTTTTCAAAAATGGCGTGCGAAGTGAAATGACTTGCCTTAAAGCGACTTTGGTTTGGAACAGCATAAAGTTGACTAAATGATGCCCGAATGTTCAGTTACACTTTATTGCGATAGTCCATTTTAGACATTCTACTAACTATTGCAACTACTTGTCAGCTAACTCTCATTAGAGTATTAGTAGTATGGGCGTCAATTGGGTATGGCAATTTTATTGCAACATTAACGGAGTTATACTAACTACAGGTAACACATAACTTGTAATTGTTTAATAAAAGAGAAAAGCAAGTAAATTAAAGCGATCTGGTTCTTATTCGTGTCACATGAGTTCAACAGCGCCGCAAATGTGTCTATTTACAACGTGATATTGCAGCGTTGAGTATTGTAGCCAATCACAGGCATTTCTGTTGATAATAACAGCCAATCAGAGGAGCTACGGGTAGTGAGAATCCGCTCAGTATCGCTCAAAATGCTGAATGAGTTTGTTTAGTGCAAGTTTACTAAGTTTTACACACACAAATCCTCTCATTATAACAAACAAAGCGGACACGATTCATTTCATTGCGAAGTTTAGTCAGATTCATTGATTAAAACAGGAGTTTTTGCACTCCTGGGTCAGACGTAACAACCCAGTGTTTGGGTAGTTTTTGTGCTACGCAGATCCTGGGTCAGACGTAACAACCCAGTGTTTGGGTAGTTTTTGTGCTACGCAGATCCTGGGTCAGACGTAACAACCCAGTGTTTGAGTAGTTTTTGTGTTACCCAGATCCTGGGTCAGACGTGACAACCCAGTGTTTGGGTAGTTTTTGTATTACCCAGATCCTGGGTCAGACGTAACAACCCAGTGTTTGGGTAGTTTCTGTGTTACCCAGATCCTGGGTCAGACGTAACAACCCAGTGTTTGGGTAGTTTTCGTGTTACCCAGATCCTGGGTCAGACGTAACAACCAAGTGTTTGTGTAGTTTTTGTGTTACCCAGATCCTGGGTCAGACGTAACAACCCAGTGTTTGGGTAGTTTTTGTGTTACACAGATCCTGGGTCAGACGTAACAACCCAGTGTTTGGGTAGTTTTCGTGTTACCCAGATCCTGGGTCAGACGTAACAACCCAGTATTTGGGTAGTTTTTGTGCTACGCAGATCCTGGGTCAGACGTAACAACCCAGTGTTTGGGTAGTTTTTGTGCTACGCAGATCCTGGGTCAGACGTGACAACCCAGTGTTTGGGTAGTTTTTGTGTTACCCAGATCCTGGGTCAGACGTAACAACCCAGTGTTTGTGTAGTTTTCGTGTTACCCAGATCCTGGGTCAGACGTAACAACCCAGTGTTTGGGTAGTTTTTGTGTTACATAGATCCTGGGTCAGACGTAACAACCCAGTGTTTGGGTAGTTTTCGTGTTACCCAGATCCTGGGTCAGACGTAACAACCCAGTGTTTGGGTAGTTTTTGTGTTACGCAGATCCTGGGTCAGACGTAACAACACAGTGTTTAGGTAGTTTTCGTGTTACCCAGATCCTGGGTCAGACGTAACAACCCAGTGTTTGGGTAGTTTTTGTGTTACCCAGATCCTGGGTCAGACGTAACAACCCAGTGTTTGGGTAGTTTTTATGCTACGCAGATCCTGGGTCAGACGTAACAACCCAGTGTTTGGGTAGTTTTCGTGTTACCCAGATCCTGGGTCAGACGTAACAACCCAGCGTTTGGGTAGTTTTCGTGTTACCCAGATCCTGGGTCAGACGTAACAACCCAGTGTTTGGGTAGTTTTTGTGTTACACAGATCCTGGGTCAGACGTAACAACCCAGTGTTTGGGTAGTTTTCGTGTTACCCAGATCCTGGGTCAGACGTAACAACCCAGTGTTTGGGTAGTTTTTGTGTTACCCAGATCCTGGGTCAGACGTAACAACCCAGTGTTTGGGTAGTTTTTGTGTTACACAGATCCTGGGTCAGACGTAACAACCCAGTGTTTGGGTAGTTTTCGTGTTACCCAGATCCTGGGTCAGACGTAACAACCCAGTGTTTGGGTAGTTTTCGTGTTACACAGATCCTCGGTCAGACGTAACAACCTAGTGTTTGGGTAGTTTTCGTGTTACCCAGATCCTGGGTCAGACGTAACAACCCAGTGTTTGGGTAGTTTTTGTGTAACCCAGATCCTGGGTCAGACGTAACAACCCAGTGTTTGGGTAGTTTTTGTGTTACGCAGATCCTGGGTCAGACGTAACAACCCAGTGTTTGGGTAGTTTTCGTGTTACCCAGATCCTGGGTCAGACGTAACAACCCAGTGTTTGGGTAGTTTTTGTGTAACCCAGCTCCTGGGTCAGACGTAACAACCCAGTGTTTGGGTAGTTTTTGTGTTACGCAGATCCTGGGTCAGACGTAACAACCCAGTGTTTGGGTAGTTTTCGTGTTACCCAGATCCTGGGTCAGACGTAACAACCCAGTGTTTGGGTAGTTTTTGTGCTACGCAGATCCTGGGTCAGACGTAACAACCCAGTGTTTGGGTAGTTGTTGTGTTACACAGATCCTGGGTCACAAAAACTACCCAAACACTGGGTTGTTACGTCTGACCCAGGATCTGGGTAACACAAAAAATAATATTTAAATTGGATAATATTCAGACCTTTGAGCTTTAAGAGCTGGAAAAAGTTGGGTGAAGAAAGTCCATAATTCTTAAAACATCAGTCTATAACCATCTAATTTACTGGGTTATGATCAAAGCTATATGTGATTCATCACCACACACACACTTGTCTTACTCAAAGGAGTAAGATTTGATGACATCTCAGAATCCGCCATACTTTATTAGCTTTTGGTGAATTGACGCCACTGATTACTAGACTGTTAGGTTCGGGTTAGTAGAATAAGTTGACATGTAGTATCAGAGTTACTAGTCAGTAGAATGTCTGTTGAGGAGCATCACAATAAAGTGCAGATATTAAGCAGACTAATACTATAATGAATGCTAGTTTTCATGGAGTTGCAAAGTTACTTATAGTCAGTATCTAAAGTGGACCATCGAAATAAAGTGTTAGTGAATGTTGATTTTAAGGTGAAGTATGACTTTAAGACGGATAAACGCTCCCCAGAGTCAGTGTTAAAGAGGCCTGTTTTGATGGTAACATTACACTGTTGTTTACACCAGGCCACAATTTTCCACCCATCCCACTTTGCCAATCCAAAAATACACAGCAGACTACTATTTACACAGAACAATCAGTCGCAGTGATTTTAAGATCTGGTTTCATTCGAAAGCTCAGGATCAACATCAGAATTCACACTGAATGGAAAATGAGCCTTTCATTGCGACACAACAAGGACATGTTCAAACAGACGTCGAATTACGCTTTATAGTATGTTATATTGGACAAACACATGTGTTTGGGCCGATTGATGAATTGCTCATAAACAAACACGCCACAATGCGGAGAAAATACATTTGCGACAGTGAAATGCTCATCGAGTCATCCTACTGTATATAACACGACCAGTCCTACAATATTCAGCTAAAAATAGCTCATAATAGTTCTTTATTAGGTCATCAATAATTACTGAATGAGATTAGCCTCATTAAGAGCTATTAACTATATGGCAAACTATAAAGAATTACCAATTAATTACTAATCCCATCATTAATGAAATCTGGATCTGAGACATGAGCAATTGTCGTTACATAAAGTGCATCACTAATTACTCAAATATTCAATAACTACGAGTGATCTGGACCATTATTTTAAAGTGATTAAAAATGATTTTCACATTGAAATAATGGCTAGTTATATTTGTAGAGTGACTATGTAACACTTGACTAATTAGTGATTAATCTGTAATTCTTTATAATTTGTCAAAGCATGTTAATAGTTCTTAATGAGGCTAATTAATTCAGTAATTAATCTAGAACTGCTCATTTGTCCTGCATTACTTCCGGACCATTATTAAGTGTTAATAACACTAGTTTGGCCTTGTAATAATCATAAACTCTCAAATGTACTGTAAACTTGTCTTATGTCTGATATGCTGACATCTGTTCAGATAATTTTTTGTCTTCACTCTGTTTACATACACAACTACATTAAGAATCTCATGCGCTAACTGACTTATTTTCAATTCAAAAGGTGAACGTCACCAAAGGGCGAGTGGTTTGCATCCCTGGTGTTAAAGTTAAAGTTAGCATCTTATGTCTGACCGGGCACTTTTACTATTTAAAATGCTGATGCGCTTTTGCAGGAATAACTGTCTTTGATCGGCCAAAGGTTTTGATACGTTACACCAGGAAGAGACATAACTGTGCAGAAAAACTGTATGGATTTGATGAATTATGTGGTGTTTTGTGATATAGCCGTGATACACTTTATTTTAAGGGGTCATTGTTACAGTGTAATTATATATTTAAGTACTGAGTAACATGCACTTATAGAGTTAGGGTAGGATTAGGGTTTGGTTTAGGGTTAGTTGCATGTAATTATGCCTAATTTTTATTGTTATTAATATGGTAAGTACATGTAACATATGTAACAAGGACACTGTAAAATCAAGTGTTACCCAAAGTTATAACCAGTAAAGTTTAACTGCATATGTCTGGAAGTATGCTATAATAGAAATATTTACTTAAATTTCTTCTTATTATTAGTATTACAAAAAGGTTCTGCTTAACAGAAACAACGTGTCGATGAGAATGCACAGAAAATATTTTAGTCCATACATCCATGATAATTTCATAATACCAATGTATTTGTTTATGAACAGTTACTGTGGCACAGGCAGCATTGTAGATATTTGAACTCTTGTTATTTCTAGTTTAACTTCAGGAATGTGAATGGGATATTTCTGCCATCTAGTGGCAAGACTAAAGCACTTAGTGTCCCCAAAAACACCCAGCCAAACTTAGAAATGTCTCTGTCACTGCATTGGCTGCCAGTCAAAACAAAGAAGTCTTCTAGTTTTTAAGTGATAAACCAATATATATTACACAAAAGCCTTCTTTATGTTAAAAGAAGAAATTAATCAAAATTAAAATAATTAAAAAGTTACATCTAAAGGAAATCTGGATACTCTGGACATTGCTTTTATTTTTAAATAATTTCTTTAGTATTATTTTAAATACATGCTCTATGCTTGGAAAATACATGTAATACACAATATAAAACTGCCAAACAAAGTGTTTAAAAATGCAACAAATTCAAAAATATACAAACCCGATTCCAAAAAAGTTGGGACACTGTACAAACTGTGAATAAAAACAGAATGCAATGATGTGGAAGTTTAAAATTTCAATATTTTATTCAGAATACAACATAGATGACATATCAAATGTTTAAACTGAGAAAATGTATCATTTTAAGGGAAAAATAAGTTGATTTTAAATTTCATGGCATCAACACATCTCAACAAAGTTGGGACAAGGCCATGTTTACCACTGTGTGGCATCCCCTCTTCTTTTTATAACAGTCTGCAAACGTCTGGGGACTGAGGAGACAAGTTGCTCAAGTTTAGGAATAGGAATGTTGTCCCATTCTTGTCTAATACAGGCTTCTAGTTGCTCAACTGTCTTAGGTCTTCTTTGTCGCATCTTCCTCTTTATGATGCGCCAAATGTTTTCTATGGGTGAAAGATCTGGACTGCAGGCTGGCCATTTCAGTACCCGGATCCTTCTTCTACGCAGCCATGATGTTGTAATTGATGCAGTATGTGGTCTGGCATTGTCATGTTGGAAAATGCAAGGTCTTCCCTTAAAGAGACAACGTCTGGATGGGAGCATATGTTGTTCTAGAACTTGGATATACCTTTCAGCATTGATGGTGCCTTTCCAGATGTGTAAGCTGCCCATGCCACACACACTCATGCAACCCCATACCATCAGAGATGCAGGCTTCTGAACTGAGCGCTGATAACAACTTGGGTTGTCCTTGTCCTCTTTAGTCCGGATGACATGGCGTCCCAGTTTTCCAAAAAGAACTTCAAATTTTGATTCGTCTGACCACAGAACAGTTTTCCACTTTGCCACAGTCCATTTTAAATGAGCCTTGTTTAAAATGTTTAGATATGGCTTCTTTTTTGACCTATAGAGTTTTAGCCGGCAACGGCGAATGGCACGGTGGATTGTGTTCACCGACAATGTTTTCTGGAAGTATTCCTGAGCCCATGTTGTGATTTCCATTACAGTAGCATTCCTGTATGTGATGCAGTGCCGTCTAAGGGCCTGAAGATCACGGGCATCCAGTATGGTTTTCCGGCCTTGACCCTTACGCACAGAGATTGTTCCAGATTCTCTGAATCTTTGGATGATATTATGCACTGTAGATGATGATAACTTCAAACTCTTTGCAATTTTTCTCTGAGAAACTCCTTTCTGATATTGCTCCACTATTTTTCGCCGCAGCATTGGGGGAATTGGTGATCCTCTGCCCATCTTGACTTCTGAGAGACACTGCCACTCTGAGAGGCTCTTTTTATACCCAATCATGTTGCCAATTGACCTAATAAGTTGCAAATTGGTCCTCCAGCTGTTCCTTATATGTACATTTAACTTTTCCGGCCTCTTATTGCTACCTGTCCCAACTTTTTTGGAATGTGTAGCTCTCATGAAATCCAAAATGAGCCAATATTTGGCATGACATTTCAAAATGTCTCACTTTCAACATTTGATATGTTATCTATATTCTATTGTGAATAAAATATAAGTTTATGAGATTTGTAAATTATTGCATTCCTTTTTTATTCACAATTTGTACAGTGTCCCAACTTTTTTGGAATCGGGTTTGTACATTTAAATTGAAAGGCAGAGATCTGTAATATATCAAACAATACAAGAAGTAAATCTTGAATATATTTTCCATTAAAAAAATGCCTATCAAAGTTGTGTCCTCATTTTGCATCAACTCCATCAGGATTTTTTTATAATTCTGAATAAATCAGGCAATGTTATGGTCATCTTTAACTCTGAGGACCCCTTTCCTATTTCCTGCTCATTGTGGATCTCGCAGTAGGACACATAATCATGAAAGTTTTATCTTTTTTTATATTTGAAACAAACAGTGTTAAAGTCAATGTTACAGTTTAACATGTCAACTCCGTCATCCTGGTGTAATAGTTTCTGTGATATATTCACTAGTGATAGTGTCTTGCAGTTTGTTATTTTTGTGTTTTCTTTTAAAGGGTAATATAAATATTCATGTTTTATTCAAGTTTTAGGACGCCTGCCTTTACATGCACATGAACTTTAATGACATCCCATTCTTAATCCGTAGGGATTAATATGGAGTTGGCCCACCCTCCACCAATTCTCCACTGCTGAGTCCAGTGGTGGCGTGCTTTACACTAAAGGTCTGCATGGGACTGTTTTTTTCGTCCCGCTCCTGCTAGGTTCAATTCCGCACCCTCCCGAACACAAATTCACTCTGTGTTCACCCGATTACTGCTTAGAATAATTTTCTTCCCGACCTGACTGATCCCGCTAAATTTAGACCTCGTTTCCAGATTTAAATTTCCCCTAAAGAAAGAGAGTGACTGGGAAAACAAATATAAAATGTTGGCTATACAATAATTTTTTTATTTGTTATTTTTGTGTTATAACACTGTCAACACCTTAAAAAAAAAGTCACAGAGAAAAATAGGCTAAATCAAATATGACATCTGTCGCTCAAAATTATAAGACAAAAATACAAATAAACGAAAACTGTCAGCTTACTAGCTATAGCAACTGCAAAATGCATTTTTTTTTTTAACATCCATGCAAGAACCGAATGTCACTGACTGACGATGGTTTCATTACCAAACGTCTCTCCAAAATCCGACCACAAAGGCTGAATGTTCTCTCTGACGGAGCTCTCGTGGACGGGATGCAAAGAACAAATATTGCCAGGTTCAGGGAAGGGAACTGTGTGAACACCACCATTGCAGAAAGTTTTGTTCACTTCAAGTTCAAGAGCGGATATGCTGTTGTCAAAGGATGTCGGGAGCGGCCGGGCTATTGTCAGACCACCCGCTCCCATCCAAAGTACATCAGAGTTACCGACCGCTACCGTCTTTGATTTGGAAATTTACTCCCACGACGCAAAAAAACTGATCGAGTCCTGCGGTTCCCTCGGGAGAGCCGCGGGAATGCAGACCTCTACTTTACCCCACTGCATCCCACGCTTTGCATTGCACTTGGTGATGTAAGGCTTGGATGAGCTGCTCGGCCATGGAAACCCATTCCATGAAGCTCTCTACACACTGTTCTTGAGCTCATCTGAAGGCCACAGAAGTTTGGAGGTCTGTAGCTATTGACTCTGCAGAAAGTTGGCGACTTCTGCTCACTGTGACCCTCAGCATGCGCTGACCCCGCTCTGTGATTTTATGTGGCCTATCACTTCGTGGCTGAGTTGCTGTTGTTCCCAATTGCTTCCACTTTGTTATAACACCACTAACAGTTGAGCGTGGAATATTTAGTAGTGAGGAAATGTCAGGAATGGACTTATTGCACAGGTGGCAACCTATCACGGTACCACGCTTGAGTTCACTGAGCTCCTGAGAGCGACCCATTCTTTCACAAATGTTTGTAGAAGCGTCTGCATGCCTAGTGCTTGATTTATACACCTGTGGCCATGAAGTGATTGAACACCTGAATTCAATGATTTGGAGGGGCGTCCCAATACTTTTGGCAATATAGTGTATATATGGACTTGGGAAAAATAGGATCAGGTACCAAAATTAGTATGATGGGACGCAAGAGGAGCACGTAACCCTGTCACTAATCAGATTAGACAGGATTATGTCTCTAGGTTCGACGTGTCTCAGAAGTCTTGGTCTGTGAACATGCCATCGGACCAGCTGAAGAGAAACAAACCAACACACACATTTATATCCACTGACGTTCAACAGGGATCTTTATTCAGCCACTGAATCATTCAACCAGGCACTGTGTCAAGGTATTTACCTGCTTTAGTGTTTTTATGAAAGTAAACAGCAGAATAGATTCCTCTTTAAAGTCTTAAAACCAGAATCAGAATTTAAGGACTTAATATACAGAATTGTGCTTGAATTATTTTCTTGTATGTATTGCAGGCAATAGGGCACCATGTGAAATCTCCATAAAATGGCTACTTATGTACTGTGGTCGGCAGTCGTCTGGACTCTCAAGGGCCTGTTGTGCACATGGAGGTTTTTCTGGGTGATTATGTGCTCTTCAGTTAAAGAGGATCTATTATGCCCTTTCTCAAAGTCTTGATGTTGTTTTCTGGCTCTACTAGAGCAGGTTTTCCTGCTTGAATGTTGATTATTCCTCATATTCTCCATTGTTGCGGCTCCTCTCTTCCCAGTCTGTCAGTAACGCTCTGTTTAGTTCCTGTCTCTATGAAGCCCCGCCTTCTGAAAAGCACACTGTGCTCTGATTGGTCGGCTGGAGAAGTGTGTTGTGATTGGTGTTTGGGAAATGCCCCGCCCCTTACCATACCCGCCAGTTTCAACACACGACTAACTAACTCAACCAGGCCCCGCCCCTTTATTCTGCGTATGAAATTATTATAATAAGAAATATTGTGACGTGTTGGTTCCTGGAAGAAAACTCAAGACTACAATGGAGGCGTTTTTAGGGAGTTCAGAGACACTGACACTGATATAGAGAATAACTCGTGCTCAAACAGCAACATTACACACTAAAGAAAGCATGGAAAAATGCATAATAGGTCCTCTTTAATGTTAATATATTGTATAAATGTAGCCTATTCCAGTTATTACTGTGAAATTGAATAAACTGTTATTTGTTTGTACTGTAGGTCAGCCCATATTGTGCTCTAAAATTTGCACCATGGACCGAGCATGCAGCCGATACTGACCATAAACTGACCACAGGTAAATCCAAACATCACAAGGAAAATGCAGTCATTTCAAATCTGCTGATTGTTTTACAATTGTAAGGTAAATGTTTTAACTCTACTGAGACATCATAATTTCACCCTTGTTTCATCCACGTGTTTGTGGTATCTGTAAAATGTAATATATTGTTAAATTATTTATATGCAAGACACATGTTATGTCCATACCTGTCCAATAGATGGCAGGCTAGTTTTGCATGAAAAAAAATCTGACAAAATCACATTGCAGAACTCCTCAATCTACAAATAAACAGGCCTTTTGTACTAAAGCAGAATTTATATCTCTTTTATCTGAGTTTGTTAAATTCTGTCATCGATTACTCAACCCCTAATGTCTTACAAAACCTCTATGAGTTTCTTTCTTCTGTGGAACATTATATTGTAAATGTGAAGAATGTTTTTGTCCATCCAAAACAACACTGACTTTCATTGTAGAGACATTTTTTAAAACATATTTTCTTTTGTGTTCCACAAGAAATCCATAGAGGTTCCATTACGACATTTTTTAGGCGAACTATCCTATGCATTTGTCAGAATATTAAGACTTTCATAAATCTGTAGTTGTCCAAGAGGTCAAGCATCTGGCAGGGACAGCTGTAAACGCAGACTCTGAGAAGAAGGCCAGAGCAGAAAACTGTGTTCAGCGTGAACGCCTGTTCAAGAGACTGCTAAAGGCTGAAGGGGAGATTCAGGAGCTGAAGACAGAGATCGCAAATCAGAGAGCATCATGGGAGATGCGGTTTGTCGAGCTGCAAAAGAGACAGCATGATCTGAGAGACCAGGTATGTGGGTCATATAGTATTTCAGGAATGACTCTAATCTAGTTGCAGTAAATACTCTCCTGACATAAATTTTGTGTCTGAAAGGAAACTTCTACAAATGCACAGGTCCCACGTTATATTGTCTTAACATTTAAATTAATCATTTTATACAATGCACTTTTTGTGTATGCATGTTTTTTCATTGTACTCACATTTAAAAAAATACATGCATGTAATTAATTCTGTAATTGCATCTATAATTACACTGTTAACCCCTTAACCCCACCCAAACCACCAAACCCGTCCCTAACCTTACCCGTATCCACATCAATAGCAGCACAAAAGTTTTGCAATACAGTAACTACATTGTACTTATTTTTTGATGCAACTACATAGTATTTAAAGACACCTCATATAAAGTGTGAGCCATGCACATGCAATAAGGTCAGCCGTAACAATAACTGCGGCCACGCCTTCTCACTACGTGTCTTTAGTAAATCCTGACAGTAGTTTTTAACGGCAAAAGAGAGTTTGTGCTGGTAGTAAATCTGGCCATTAATAATGTAATAATAATATGAGTCATTTTGTACCTTATATTACCTCATGTATCTTGATTTAAAAATGTTTAGATATTTGTTCTGGAAAACAAGCAAACAAAAAAAAAAAGTTTTTTTGTTTGTTTGTAGGGGTGGGTGATATGACCAAATCTTATTTCATGATTTCATTCTTTATTCCATGATAACGATATACACTCACCTAAAGGATTATTAGGAACACCTGTTCAATTTCTCATTAATGCAATTATCTAATCAACCAATCACATGGCAGTTGCTTCAATGCATTTAGGGGTGTGGTCCTGGTCAAGACAATCTCCTGAACTCCAAACTGAATGTCAGAATGGGAAAGAAAGGTGATTTAAGCAATTTTGAGCGTGGCATGGTTGTTGGTGCCAGACGGGCCGGTCTGAGTATTTCACAATCTGCTCAGTTACTGGGATTTTCACGCACAACCATTTCTAGAGTTTACAAAGAATGGTGTGAAAAGGGAAAAACATCCAGTATGCGGCAGTCCTGTGGGCGAAAATGCCTTGCTGATGCTAGAGGTCAGAGGAGAATGGGCCGACTGATTCAAGCTGATAGAAGAGCAACTTTGACTGAAATAACCACTCGTTACAACCGAGGTATGCAGCAAAGCATTTGTGAAGCCACAACACGCACAACCTTGAGGCGGATGGGCTACAACAGCAGAAGACCCCACCGGGTACCACTCATCTCCACTACAAATAGGAAAAAGAGGCTACAATTTGCACGAGCTCACCAAAATTGGACAGTTGAAGACTGGAAAAATGTTGCCTGGTCTGATGAGTCTCGATTTCTGTTGAGACATTCAGATGGTAGAGTCAGAATTTGGCGTAAACAGAATGAGAACATGGATCCATCATGCCTTGTTACCACTGTGCAGGCTGGTGGTGGTGGTGTAATGGTGTGGGGGATGTTTTCTTGGCACACTTTAGGCCCCTTAGTGCCAATTGGGCATCGTTTAAATGCCACGGCCTGTCTGAGCATTGTTTCTGACCATGTCCATCCCTTTATGACCACCATGTACCCATCCTCTGATGGCTACTTCCAGCAGGATAATGCACCATGTCACAAAGCTCGAATCATTTCAAATTGGTTTCTTGAACATGACAATGAGTTCACTGTACTAAAATGGCCCCCACAGTCACCAGATCTCAACCCAATAGAGCATCTTTGGGATGTGGTGGAACGGGAGCTTCGTGCCCTGGATGTGCATCCCACAAATCTCCATCAACTGCAAGATGCTATCCTATTAATATGGGCCAACATTTCTAAAGAATGCTTTCAGCACCTTGTTGAATCAATGCCACGTAGAATTAAGGCAGTTCTGAAGGCGAAAGGGGGTCAAACACAGTATTAGTATGGTGTTCCTAATAATCCTTTAGGTGAGTGTATATCACAATACAGTTATTTTGTGTTCATTTATCTCATTTATGTTATTAAAAATAAGGAAAAGAAGCAAAGTACAGACATACAATATAACAAAAACATGAATTAAACAAATTAAGTTTAAAGGTTTATTTGACATCTTAGAATTAGTAAAATTAAATGTAAAAAAAATAAAATATTGCATAGTCATCCGTGTATGAATTAAATGTATTTTTTACTAAAGCTAAAAAAAGTTATTCAGTCAAGAGCCGTAAGTTATTTTCTCTTTTGTTTGACTCACATTAATGACACAGCGCATCAGGTTTATTAGGCTTCTGTCCCTTTAAGAGAAAACGCACGGATCCATTATACGGATACACATCCGGTTTACACCCAAATGTTTACTTTCACTTGAGACACAACGGCTGTGTTTATATGAATACTCCACACGATGGGCATTCTGACATAATTGCGCAAGTATTCGACCATTCAAGTGCAATAAGACATGAAAGAGAACTGAATTTGCGATCGCATGCTGAGATACGTGACTTTCTGTGCTGTGTGTCAGTCAGCGAGTGACCGCATCAAGCTCTTTTTCACTGCTTATTGTGCTTAAGAACACTTTTTAACATCGAGCACGTCCCAAATTCGCGATGGCCTTCTGAGACAGGCGGTGTGCCAGTCAGCACGAGCACCGCACCAAGTTCCTTTTCAAGATATATTGTGCTTCTAACTCTTTTTATCATTGGCACGTCCCGCTCTTTATATTCTCATTCATGCATTTCATCACTCTGAAGTGTCAATAGTGTTATATATTTACATACCGTGGTATACGCGATATAGCAACATCTCTAGACATTTTATAGCGCATTTAAGATGACTGAAGAAACATTGTGAAATATATGACCAAATATTAAAAATAAAGTCTCTGGAGAAGCGTTCAGTCTTTCCGCTCCATGTAAACAGTGAATCCGCCATGGTGCGAGCGCAACTGGCTTTTAAAGGGAATGGGAGATGAGACTCTGATTGGTTTATTGCACGTTACTCCCAAAACACACCCATGACTCATTAAGAGACTAGGGACAACCCTTTTGGACCATGCACCGGGCGCACCGACCGTTTTTTCCTTCGTTAAACTGGATTCAGTCACGCTCTAAGTGCACCTGCGCCATGAGCTCCAGACCATGTGATCAGATCGCTAAAATAGGGTGTTATTTTTATTCCACTATATTGACTATGTCAGCTAAATTCACTGTTAGATTAGATCGATTACACTAGCTAGATTTGCTTGAAACATAGCATGCTGAGGACATCTGCTGGTTAAATACATGTAAATGCAACAAGAACAACAAAAACATGTTCAATGACGCTGTACACACTTTGAAACCGCAGTGCGTGAACTTAGAATAAACAGACCGTTATCGTTTGTTGGTGTGGACGCTAATATAGTTACCGTTAGTTATCTTTATAGTTATCGTTCTTGGTGTGAACGGGCCTTTAGAAAATGGGGTTCAGTGAACTCTAGGGTTCTTGATTCAATTTTAAAGAACCCTTTATGCCAAAAAGGTTCCATATAAGGAGAAATGTCTTAAATTATTGCATCATACTTTCATGTTTTACTTTCATGTTTATGTTTTCATTTAAAATGTTCTAGTGATAAAGTATGTTATCAAAATAAAAAATTAATTAAAGCTAAATTATGTAGGACTACATCCATAAAACGATCCCATGATGGGAACCCCTTAAAGGTTTGGTTGTATAAAGCACCTGACGGAACCCTAACCTTTTAAACTTGCATTTCAAACATGTTATTTGATCTTTTCAGTTGACCTCTGAGATTATGGTAAGGTCTGGATTGCTGTACAGAGACACTGATTCTGAAGAAACAAACGAGGTCTTTGCAGAGTCCGTGTTGGAGAATGGACTTGATTCTGAGGAGAAGGAACATGCATGTTCTAGTAAGAGTTTCATATTCCTTTGGTGGACTGGATGTCTGTGTTATGTAACTGCCCTTGTGTTACACCGTGTCCTAACCAGACGCGATGGGATAAGATTCCAGCGACAAGCAATTTAGTCTGTCCACACCAGACGTGACACGACAACCAGACGCCAATCAGAAGAGCGTGTGGGCGGAGCCTCTCTGCAAGCATGCTGCATAATCAAATTCATTAATATTATACCATTTTTACATTATTAAAAATACTTACCAAGTGACGCAAGCAATTTTTGTCAAAGAATACACTTGTTTGCTCACATTGAGTTTGAACGTTCTTGTTTCCTTTAATTTTCAACATCTGAAGTGAATTATCCAGTGTTGCTTTCAGTATGGCTATAAGTCACGCAAAATGATATTCAAAATCACATTAGACGCCTTTAACGTCAAATAAAGCACTTCATACTTTGAATGTTGTTGTTCCAGCCAGTTGTTTAGGACAAAAACTCTTATTAACATGGAAAAAGCGCCTTTTATCGTGTGTCACCGCGTTGTGTCTGGTTAGGACATGGTGTTAGGAAAAATTACACCATCTCTTCTAACTTTCCATAGGTGGTCTCAGACGAATTCACCAGCAAAAAGGACCAGATATGGAATCACTTAGTTATGGTCAAAGCTCCTGCCCATCAGACTCCAGAGCCACTTCTGCCATGTCTAACATCAGGTAACTTTTATGGTGTTTTAATCTTGGCATGTTCATTTTTGCCTCTCGTTGTCACAGTCAAGTGTTCCAGAGAACTGTGTAATAAACAGAAATATTTGACCCCTGGAATCAGAATCAAGTATTCCAGACAGCTGTGTAACAATCAGTGATACATTTAAAGTCCATTGGATTAAAGTACATGTTCACTTTCTTCAGTCTGAGGTCTTGGAGGAGTGGAGTGGGACCTCATCGAGTGTTTATACCCCACTCTCCCCTGGATCTAAAGATCGGGCACAGGGTACGAATCATGTTACCCTCCGGACGGATCAGCACCGGTACCTTACGCTACCTGGGCAACATGCAAAACTCTCCCGACTACCATCTTGGCGTAGAACTGGAGTTGGCTGATAATGGACACCATGATGGCACGTATGGCGGGCAGAGCTACTTTGACTGGTATGATACTGTTTCTGGCATTCAGCCATTCAGATAATGGGAAACTTGGTTTTTATACTGATGAAAAGACTAGTTAATTCTGTGTTCACGGCATGCTGTAATTACCATAAGTGACGTTCTACTCAGAGCTGTTCATGTCCTCGGAATTATGCGTTTCTATGGCAACAATATCAACGTCAAAATGAATCTTCTCAGGAAATTTGGAGTTTACAAGTTGTAATTACGAGTTCTAATAAGAGACTCTCAAATTAATGAGGGAATTTTACCATATTGAAGATTTGTGATAATATAGTTACCTTTTTTAACAGTGTTATTTTAGTATTATTGAGATACTATTATAGTTTTTTTCATAATATTTAGTTTTTATTTAGTTTTCATTTTTGCATTTACCATTTCTATGGAAGCTTGTTTCCGCTGCAGAACAAAACATTTTAAAAGATAATTGCGACTTTTTATCTCACAATTGTGTTTACTTCTCGCAATTCTGACTTTTTTTCTCAGAAATGTGAGATATAAAGTCAGAATGGTGAGATATAAAGTCAGAATTGCGTGATATGAAGTCAGAATTGCGTGATATGAAGTCAGAATTGCGTGATATAAAGTCAAAATTGCGAGACATAAATTCAGAATAGCAGGAGGTCAAAAAGGGAGGAGGTTCTGGAGGTGGATGAGGGACTGGAAACCCATAGGGGGCCAAATGGGAGGAACCAGGGCAGTGCAGACGGCGGGAGAAGCCATGAAGGAGATGACAGGAGGCACCATAGAGGAGAGGATGGTGGTAGGATCCAGGGTGGTACAGACAGCCAACGAGATTTCAGAGCAACCCAGAAGACAGCCATGATGGAGGCGATCCGCAGCAGCAGTGATGAAGGGAGGAGCCTGACCGACAGAGGTGATGTAGGGAGATGGTGAGACCCAGGCGGCGTCTGATGGACAGAGAGACCCGGTGACACTGATGAACAGGGAGAGCAAGGCGGAGTCCAGGCGACGAGGTGGAACTATGGGGCCGAAGGACCAAGGTGACGCAGATGTGAGTGAGGACCCTGGTGAAGCCTGAGGGATGGAGGAGCCCGATGGACCTGTAGGGGTGGAGGGATGGAGCACAGCCGACAGCCCTGACCAGGGTGTAGCCGGTGGGACAAGGAAGCTCGGTGGAGCCGCGGACACGACGGTCCCAGGTGAAGCCGAGGGCGCGAGGAGCCATGGCGTAGCCGATTGGTTGACGGTCCGAGGTGGAACTGAGGGCTCAGAGGGATGAGGCGGAGCCTGGGACTCCTCACGCCTGGGCAGGCGGGCAAAGTGGATCAGGGCAACATGGCAGGGCTGATGGTGAGGGGCTGAAGGGAGCCAGCATATGCAGAGCCGAGGGAATGGCTGGCTTCGGTGGAACATGCAGAAGACTGGGTGTGGATGAAGGCTCTGTGATGGACAGGACTGGTGGTGATGACAAACTAGGGCTGGACGGGACCAGCGTTGACGATGAAGACAGACATGATGAACATACAATGGGAATGGACCAGCGGCACAGAAGGTTCGTGGGTGGGCAGGGTGGGAAGCACTACATCCAACTCCCAGTCGATCAGGCTTTCCTCCTCATTTATCACCACCAATATTCCCACCGGCACGGACTTAGCGGCAGGCTCACAAAACTGATCAAGCTTATTATTTACAAAACAAACTCAAATAATCCAGTACGAGAAGCAGGTAACGTGTAACAACACACAAACAATACCGGAAAACTGAAAGGAGCACAAAGAGTAACTTAAATACACAGTGATAATGACAATATAACAAAGGTGTGAAGATTAGACGTGTCCATGACAACTGATGACTGGTGGGAAACAGGTAACTGATGAATGCAAACTAAAAGTCCATGAAAACTAAACTAAACAGATTGTGACAATAATAACCCATCTTTTAACACCACAGTTCTCATTTTTCAGGCCAACATTCATTATTTATATCCCTTACCGCCCACATCAAATAAAATGTAGGCTATTGTCTTCCCTGAATATTAATTATTGATTATTGTTTGTTATTATTATTATATTACTAAAAAAGAATGCCACTGAATGCCAAATAGCAAATTTGCTTTGACTGGACAGTTGGAATATCATTATGATTAGTTTCAAAGTTCATGTGAATATTTATGACTGCAGAACACTGAAACTGTACATCGGTAGCTTATCACGGACAGTAGTCAGTCAGCAAGCAGGAAGCTCTCTTATTTTTATTCCAACGGAAAACAAGAAAACAAAAGATGAAGGGACTTATCTTGCATGTCTGGTTTGTTTAGTGATATTAGTTTTGATATCGTGTCTGGACGATAACAGCTTCTATCCAGCAGCAGTGAGACAAATGGCTAACTCATAGAAATAGGTATACACAGTATAAACGGACTCAAAGGGTAATGTAGTACAATTCCAATGTACAAACCTGATTCCAAAAAAGTTGGGACACTGTACAAATTGTGAATAAAAACAGAATGCAATGATGTGGAAGTTTCAAATTTCAATATTTTATTCAGAATACAACATAGATGACATATCAAATGTTTAAACTGAGAAAATGTATCATTTTAAGGGAAAAATAAGTTGATTTTAAATTTCATGGCATCAACACATCTCAAAAAAGTTGGGACAAGGCCATGTTTACCACTGTGTGGCATCCCCTCTTCTTTTTATAACAGTCTGCAAACGTCTGGGGACTGAGGAGACAAGTTTAGGAATAGGAATGTTGTCCCATTCTTGTCTAATACAGGCTTCTAGTTGCTCAACTGTCTTAGGTCTTCTTTGTCGCATCTTCCTCTTTATGATGCGCCAAATGTTTTCTATGGGTGAAAGATCTGGACTGCAGGCTGGCCATTTCAGTACCCGGATCCTTCTTCTACGCAGCCATGATGTTGTAATTGATGCAGTATGTGGTCTGGCATTGTCATGTTGGAAAATGCAAGGTCTTCCCTGAAAAAGACGACGTCTGGATGGGAGCATATGTTGTTCTAGAACTTGGATATACCTTTCAGCATTGATGGTGCCTTTCCAGATGTGTAAGCTGCCCATGCCACACGCACTCATGTAACCCCATACCATCAGAGATGCAGGCTTCTGAACTGAGCGCTGATAACAACTTGGGTTGTCCTTGTCCTCTTTAGTCCGGATGACATGGCGTCCCAGTTTTCCAAAAAGAACTTCAAATTTTGATTCGTCTGACCACAGAACAGTTTTCCACTTTGCCACAGTCCATTTTAAATGAGCCTTGTTTAAAATGTTTAGATATGGCTTCTTTTTTGACCTATAGAGTTTTAGCCGGCAACGGCGAATGGCACGGTGGATTGTGTTCACCGACAATGTTTTCTGGAAGTATTCCTGAGCCCATGTTGTGATTTCCATTACAGTAGCATTCCTGTATGTGATGCAGTGCCGTCTAAGGGCCTGAAGATCACGGGCATCCAGTATGGTTTTCCGGCCTTGACCCTTACGCACAGAGATTGTTCCAGATTCTCTGAATTTTTGGATGATATTATGCACTGTAGATGATGATAACTTCAAACTCTTTGCAATTTTTCTCTGAGAAACTCCTTTCTGATATTGCTCCACTATTTTTCGCCGCAGCATTGGGGGAATTGGTGATCCTCTGCCCATCTTGACTTCTGAGAGACACTGCCACTCTGAGAGGCTCTTTTTATACCCAATCATGTTGCCAATTGACCTAATAAGTTGCAAATTGGTCCTCCAGCTGTTCCTTATATGTACATTTAACTTTTCCGGCCTCTTATTGCTACCTGTCCCAACTTTTTTGGAATGTGTAGCTCTCATGAAATCCAAAATGAGCCAATATTTGGCATGACATTTTAAAATGTCTCACTTTCAACATTTGATATGTTATCTATATTCTATTGTGAATAAAATATAAGTTTATGAGATTTGTAAATTATTGCATTCCTTTTTTATTCACAATTTGTACAGTGTCCCAACTTTTTTGGAATCGGGTTTGTATGTGTACAAATTTTCTTTGTGCTCTACAAATGGCAAATAAAACTTTGACTGACTTTGGATGATTTTATGGAAGAGAGCTCCAGGTGTGGAAAAGACTGTACAAATTCTTATGTTTATGAAAAATACAGCATATCAGAATGATTTCTGAAGGATCATGTGACACTGAAGACTGGAGTAATGATGATAAATTCAGCTTTGATCACAGGAATAAATTACATTTTACTATATATTCACATAGAAAACAGCTGATTTACATTGGGATAATATTTGACAATTTTTTACTGTATTTTTCATCAAATAAATTCAGCCTTCTTCTTTCAAAAACATAAAAAAAAGTAAATTATTTCAAACTTTTGATCGCCTGTGTGTAAATTAATGCATTTGAACTAATTAGCAAGTTATATATTTATTTTAGTAGCTATGACACTTTCCAAATATGGGACATAGGCTACTATGAAAGTTGCCAGTTTTACCATGTTTTAGTGTAAGTTTGAGAATGATATTTTGAGTTTTATGAATCATTTTCAAATGATTGTGAAATTACTGAAGAAAGCCTGGAAACAGATATAAACATTCACTCTTATCTGATATGCTGAAAACGGCTACGTTAATGTTTCTTTATCCATCGTGTGACGAATAACGTAAATGGCATTAAAACCTGAGGAATTTGAAAAGGGTTTACATCACTGGAAATTAATGTCCGACGTTTAACATTTTTTATCGTAAACAGTTGGCAAATATTGCTGTATTGTCTCGTCATGTTCAGTTGCTTATTTTACCTCAGCTCACATTCTTCAAGCATTAAAAAGTGCGTTATGAAACGCTGCTGCTCGGTTTCTGTGGACAGTAAATCCCGCCTCCTTCGACTTGATTGGACATCTCAAACATTTTGAAATTGACGAGTGCTTTTAGACCACTGAGACTGAGCACGCTACAGAGATTAGAGTTTTTGCCTCTCACAGCGCGCAATCACGATACACACATACACAGAATTACAGTATTTCAAAATATCTGTCTTGGCGAGTATTCACACAAACATAATCTGTTATGTCTTATGTGAATGTTTGGTTAACTGTTGAGGAAAAACATCTGATGTGTAACATTATATTAGATCCGTGCGGTACAGTAGGTCTTAATATATAGGCTGTCTGTTTCATTGATGTTAATCAAACAATTGTGGTATCATGGTAAAAAAGTTGAAAAGCTATAGTTTTTCCTATAGATATTTGGTTTTGACTTGATGTGTGCCAAATGTGGTGTTATTACCAGGGATTTTTTTCTCAAAACTGACTTTGCTGACTCTATCGACACTAAACAGTTCAGTCATTTTTTGTCCGATTCAATCATACATCATTTTTAAGTTTTTTTAATAGAGAATGTGAAAATAACAATAACAAATTTTTGCTCATTGTGACTCATTTTGCCAGCATGGGCCACTTATATATTTACGTAGCAATGGGCCGGCCCACATTGTCCAGCGGCCCACCGGGAAAACTCGCGGTGCTCCAGATGGCCAGTGCACATGTTTTCGTAACGTTCGCTTTGAAGCGTCCAGTGTCGACAGCCGGTGTTACAATGTTGCAGAGCATTCTCTTCTGCAAGTACTTACGAGTTTCATCTCACCGTCTTCGGCATAAACACAACACCTCAACGCCCCCTTTCAAAATATTGCTTACAGCACCCCCCGATGTTCTCTGAATGCCCCTTGTTTTAAAAACAATACATGTCTTCATTGCTGTTCTTTTCTTCTGATATTTCTTTTTAATCTCCTCTTTCTCTTCAGTGACCCTGGACATGGTGCATTTGTAGCATTCAGTAAATTGTTGATGGCTTGGGAGTAGATCCGAGAAACTGCAGCCACTCAAGGGCACAGCGGTTCGCTGTACGGATCCACTGCAACGATGAGCTGTTTGTGTAAGTTAGCACCACCCTGGATCCCTCGACAAAAACCCAAAAGGATCTTTCCATTGGCTTTTGTCTAACAAAAGTTTGTGATACTTGCATGTTTTGTTCATCATTAATTAAAACAAATGGTATGAATTTTAAAGCATAAATACAATTGGCAGAAGTCAAAAGCTAAAAATGAACTACACCACAGTCACATGACTTCAACGTCGCCATCATTAAGTTTCAACAACTCTTTCAGTCTTTATTTAAATCATTTTCCCTGGAAGTTTGAGTTATAATAGTTTGCAAGAGCGTGATTATAAACACAACAAATCTGTGAAATTTAATGTCAGAGAAAAAAACATGAAAATATCTTCAGCTTGTGTTCACCACAGATCTTATGAACCAAAAACCCATTGACTTCAGGAGGATGGAACCGGAAGTGCTGAAATGCAAACTCGTTTGTGGGTTTTGGCTTACAAGAATACATAATCCCGCAGCACTGTATTCACTTGTGTGTAGTGTAACTAGTACATAAACTTCTTATGGGCAAACTAGTGACCTTTACCTTAAAGGTGAAGTGTGTGATTTCTGTGCCTCTAGTGTCATCAAGTGAAATAGCAAAAATGATGACTGTTTTCCCAAACTCTCCCAAAAACAGTCCCAGCCCAGAATTGTGCTGTTGGCTGCACAGAGCAATGTTTCCGGGGTTTCGTACGTTTTAAAGTACTTGAATTTGACTTCATTGAAGTCCTGCATGGAAAACCCTTGAAAACAGCCATATTTATGAAAAGGTACTTGAAAAGTGCTTGAATTATTGAAAGACAATATCCCATCTGCCCAGATCCGGCCCACATCTGGTACGTGTTGAATCCGCATCTACCAGATGTGGCCCGGATCTGGGCAGAAACTATGTTGCTGTCTGGGATATGTGAAATTACTGTTTAATTTTATTGATAAAACAATCTTTTCACACAAAATTAACGCTGCAGCCCATCTGATATCGATATAGAGCCATTGCGCATGGCTATGAGCGTGATATTGCTCATGTAAATATCCAAGTATATGACATAGCTTTCATTCTTCAGGTCAATCATATATTCATGAGAAAAAAATCAGTTTGAATAAGGAAAGCGATATCTTTGTCAGAGTATCCTTTCAATGGTTTAATAATTATTCAAAGTTACCACAGTCATTGCATGTGCTGCACTTGTACCATTTTGTTTTATTTTTATTTATCTATTTACCTTTTTTGATACGTGAAATCTCTGATTGTAGTCCTTGAAAACCAAAAAAGTAGTGCTTGAAAAGTCCCTGAATTTCAGTATCTGTACGAACCCTGCTATAAGTTAACCTGTCTTTGCTCATTAAAGGGATAGTTCACCCAAAAATGAAAATTAGACCATGATTTACTCATCCTCAAGTCATCCTAGGTGTATATTAGTGATGCGCAGGTCGTCTCATAACCTGCGGGTCAGGTTGGGGCAGGGAAAGAAATTGTCACTTTATTTGTGGGGCGGGTCATTAAAAACAAAATAAAAAAAACTAAATCCATGTATGTTGCGTGCAATTCCCTATAGCCTATATTAAATATTTGGGAATATCTATTTTCATATTTTATTAGGTTCTTTGATAAGGTTACAGTACGAAGGCCGTAGCAATGTAACTTGCGTGATGTCCCCAAACCTTTGGCGTCACGTGACACGTCACGAAAGAGGCGCGCCAAGCAGCTCCCGCCGCCAGCCACGACAACAAAAACAGAGAAATAAAAGTGAAGATGGAAGACGAGGTGCGGGAGAAATTAAGGTCGGGAATTTACATAATTAAAAGAAAAAAAAGTCAGGCTGCTAAATCTAATGTCTGGGACCGGCTCTCAGAAATAGTTGCAGCAGGAGACAACAGCAGTATCGGCTACGTGAAGTGCAACTCGTGTGAAAAAATATACAAAAACGGGCACTTCCAGCATGTCAAGACATATTTGTGGGGGGTCTAAGAAAAAGGACGACAGTGACATGTCTCAAAATATTTCCGCTTTCCTCAAAAGTAAAGTACCAGCACATGTCAAGTCCGAGGTCACAGACGCTTGTGTTGAATTGTGCTGTCGAGATCTGCGGCCCTTCCACATAGTATCTGGAGATGGATTTCATACCGTAGCCCAGTGTCTAATTAACATTGGTTCACGTTACGGACGTGTGGATGCCAGCAGTGTACTCCCTCACAGGAAAACTGTTTGGGACAGAGCCAAAGCGACCACGCAAGAAAAAAAAGAAATCCTCTCAAAGAAGATAAATAAAGCTCTGGATTGTGGCACAGCTATCACCACTGACATGTGGACTGATGAGCTCAACAAACGAGCATACACAGCGTTTACTGGTCACTTCATTAATGACGACTGGAAATTGGAGAGCCGTGTCATAAGCACAGCTGAATTTGACTCTACTCTCAAAAAGACAGCGCACAACATCCACGAGCAAATTATTAAGGAGCTGCATGACTTTGGTATTGAACCTGCTCGCATATCAAAAGTAATGTTTGTAAGTGACCAGGGCGCAAACATAAAAGCTGCCCTTCGGAGCTACAAGTAGATGCCGTGCACAGCCCATGTCATTAACATCGTTCTCAAACACACATCTGATGTAAAAGAGAACACGCCAACATATATGTGCGACGTGAGTGATATCATTGCAAAGTGCAAAAGCCTTGTGACATACCTGAAAAAATCCGGCACTGTAGTACAGCTCCCACACAGGGAAACACTGCGAGCCCCTATACGGTGATCCGGAGTACATGGTTTATATTCGGGCACAGGCGACGCAGCTGCTAAACGAGAAAATGTCCATCAGCGTCACCCACAAGCTTGGAACGTGTCTTTATCCCCGTTTTAAGTCCCTGAAGATGCTTCAAGCGGAGGAGAGAAACGCTGTGTACGACCAGGCCAGAAGACTTGTCAGGGAATTTGACAGTGCGCCGCTTACACCTCCAGCAAGTGTGAGGGAGCCAGAGCCGATGCCTCGAGGTGAGTAGCACCAGCAAACAGATAGGCCTATAGGCCCGGGTCTTGCGTTTTAGCTACAATGGTCTAATGTACACTCACCTAAAGGATTATTAGGAACACCATACTAATACTGTGTTTGACCCCCTTTCGCCTTCAGAACTGCCTTAATTCTACGTGGCATTGATTCAACAAGGTGCTGAAAGCATTCTTTAGAAATGTTGGCCCATATTGATAGGATAGCATCTTGCAGTTGATGGAGATTTGTGGGATGCACATCCAGGGCACGAAGCTCCCGTTCCACCACATCCCAAAGATGCTCTATTGGGTTGAGATCTGGTGACTGTGGGGGCCATTTTAGTACAGTGAACTCATTGTCATGTTCAAGAAACCAATTTGAAATGATTCGAGCTTTGTGACATGGTGCATTATCCTGCTGGAAGTAGCCATCAGAGGATGGGTACATGGTGGTCATAAAGGGATGGACATGGTCAGAAACAATGCTCAGGTAGGCCGTGGCATTTAAACGATGCCCAATTGGCACTAAGGGGCCTAAAGTGTGCCAAGAAAACATCCCCCACACCATTACACCACCACCACCAGCCTGCACAGTGGTAACAAGGCATGATGGATCCATGTTCTCATTCTGTTTACGCCAAATTCTGTCTCTACCATCTGAATGTCTCAACAGAAATCGAGACTCATCAGACCAGGCAACATTTTTCCAGTCTTCAACTGTCCAATTTTGGTGAGCTCGTGCAAATTGTAGCCTCTTTTTCCTATTTGTAGTGGAGATGAGTGGTACCCGGTGGGGTCTTCTGCTGTTGTAGCCCATCCGCCTCAAGGTTGTGCGTGTTGTGGCTTCACAAATGCTTTGCTGCATACCTCGGTTGTAACGAGTGGTTATTTCAGTCAAAGTTGCTCTTCTATCAGCTTGAATCAGTCGGCCCATTCTCCTCTGACCTCTAGCATCAGCAAGGCATTTTCGCCCACAGGACTGCCGCATACTGGATGTTTTTCCCTTTTCACACCATTCTTTGTAAACTCTAGAAATGGTTGTGCGTGAAAATCCCAGTAACTGAGCAGATTGTGAAATACTCAGACCGGCCCGTCTGGCACCAACAACCATGCCACGCTCAAAATTGCTTAAATCACCTTTCTTTCCCATTCTGACATTCAGTTTGGAGTTCAGGAGATTGTCTTGACCAGGACCACACCCCTAAATGCATTGAAGCAACTGCCATGTGATTGGTTGATTAGATAATTGCATTAATGAGAAATTGAACAGGTGTTCCTAATAATCCTTTAGGTGAGTGTATGTTTAAAAGGTTAAATATTGTTATATTTTATTTTTAGTTGAAGAAGCCGAGCGAGTCAAAAGAAAAAGAGATGAGTTTAGTGAGTGGGAGGATGATAGTGAAGAAGTTGCCGAGAGAGACGAGGTTCAGCGTTACATTGAGGGCCAGTTCTTCTGGGACGGAGAGGACATTCTAAGCTTCTGGCAGTCGCAGTCAATTGCCTTTCCTGTGCTTGCCAAGGTGTCAGAAATGATTCTCTGTATCCCACAAGCGCATCAAGCGAGCGCACATTCAGCTCTGCTGGCCGGGTGCTGGAGTCTAGGAGAAATAGATTAAACCCCGGTACAGTGGATGCCATTCTTTTTTTGCACAGCGAACGTAAAAACGCTAAATAAACATTTCCGTGTGTTAAATAAAACAAAAGTTCAGTGGTTATGTAGCGTAGGCTGTAAACTGTTGGCCTATACAAATCTGAAATAAAAAATTGTTTAGCCTATTAGATGAATACAAACGCTGCTTTGTAAATGTTGAAAATGTTTATCATTATCTTGTTATTAATATGACCTGATTTATGGTTCATATTCATAATCGTATGTTGTTGCCAGTTTACAGGGCGATGTTTCCAAGCACTTTCAGGCTGAAATAAAGGCTGTTTTCATTTACATTACAATGAATAGTATGTCTATTTAATGGTCGCGGGGCGGGGCGGGGCGGGGCGGGGCGGGGCGGGGCGGGCCAAATAATTTCATAAAAGCGGGACCCGCGGGTTGGAAAAAAAGCAGACCCGCGCATCACTAATGTATATGACTTTCTTCTTTCAGACAAATACAATCAGAGTTATATTAACAAATGTCCTGGCTCTTCCAAGCTTTATAATGGCAGTGGGGCGCTCGTACACAAATTAGCCACCAATTCCGCAGAATGTATTGTGTTGGTGACTGTGGGGGAAATTCTGTGAAATTCTGTATTTGAACAACAACACATTCACAACAGTAGCTCAGAAAATGATCAAATCAGCTAAAATATTTACATACAAGCAGCAGGCATGTGTAGAACTGTGACGAATGATGAACGAGTTCAGATTTCTACACACATTCCAGGCAGATCGACTTATTGCCAATATCCACTAATGCAAAACACAGTACTGAACAGGGACAAAGCTGACTTTTTAAACAGCCACATGAGGCAAATATCAGCAGCCTCTCATTTGCATTCTACTATATCAGGTTCAGGTTCAAAAGACCCTGTGTTTACTGTACATCACAAGAGGCCAACCGTGATCTGCAGGATCTGTATGCTGAAGGATGTGTTCTGATGTTTCAGGACAGAGATCACTGCTTCATGGAAATTGAGAGGATGTTAACTCTTTCCCTGCCATTGGCGAGTTTTTATGGCTTTGCGTGTTTTCACTGTTATACGGTAGGGGGCGCTATTACACATCTCCTGAAAGAGTACAGAATCTCCAGATCAAAACACAGGCAAAGAAGAAGCAGAAACAAGCGATAGCATATGTAATCATATGTGACCCATGCTGGAAAAAGGAGTCTGAATGCACACAAAATAATTTCGAGCTACAGGCAAAACAAGAGAAAAATGCTGATTTTGAGTTTTTCACAAAAATTTGTTCATTAAGCCCTCGTCTAGCAATCCAAATGCTCCAAATAGCAATTAAACATCTAAAAGTATCTTTAATTGTATGTTTTATGAGAGGAATACCTTTCCCTTCTCATTTGCGCTGACTGACAGATCCAACGCGCGCGCACAAAGACGACCCAGAAAGCGAGCGATCCCGATATACACAGAATTACAGTATTTCAAAATATCTGTCTTGGCGAGTATTCACGCAAACATAATCTGTTATGTCTTAAGTGAACGACTGGTTCACTGTTGAGCAAAACATCTGATGTGTAACATTATATTAGATCCGTGCGTTTCATTAATGTTAATCAAACAATTGTGGTATCATGGAAAAAAAAGTTTAATATATATTTTTCCTGTAGATATTTGGTGTGTGTCACACTTTAACTCGATTTTTCTCAAAATTGACTTGGCTGACTCTATCGACTAACCCTAACCCTAACATGTGTAGCTCAGTCATTTTTTTGTCCGATTCAAACCATACATCAATTTGAAGATTTTTTAATAGAGAATAACAATAACTCATTTTTGAAAATTTGCTCATTGCTACTCATTTTGCCAGCACGGGTCACATATGCATATGTAAAATAACGCGATCATCAACATTAAACAGCATATAAATCAAAACTGTCTAATGTTACTGAATGAAATGTCGACCCAGGACGAGCTCTGGGACTGTGAAGCTTTGGGGTGTTGATGGACTCCATCTACTCCATCTGTGTTTGATCATCATTCTGAATCTGATCTGGATGTAGTCTTTGACAAAAACATGATTTTCTCAGCTTTTTGCTCAAAATGTTACAAAACTTACCTACGTTCAAGTGTTGATAAAAAAAAGAATGCATAAAGCTAGAATAAAGCAGAGGCTCTGTTGTTTCTTTTGATATATTGCATGTTTAGATATTCATACAACAAAATATTCTGGGGGGCATTACATTTTTGTGAAAATGATCAAAAACGCTGGTGGTGCTGGCAACTTTTTAAAAAAACGCTGGCGGGGAAAGAGTTAAAAGATTTAATCTTGTATCATACATATTTACTCTAATGCTCATGTTATCAAATTTTTGTTAAAGATGCAATAATGTTACACACGTCTTGTGCAAAGGTGTTTGCTTTGGCGTTTGCCCTTTTTTGCTTATTATTTTAGGCACCTAACTTCCTCATACTCAGAAAGGAAATCACATTCCTATGGATTGAGATAAAGAAATAAACAATGATCACATGGTTTACAAGGAGCTGTTTTGCATATTCATAATACACTTTTTGTTGCTTATGAATTTCCTTCTTCCTTGTAGAGGGAGGTTGATAAGGATATAGTCAGAAAGGGAGGGAAGGAAAACAAAAGACACATTTGACAAAAGAATGATGACATATGCATGGACTCACCATTCAGATCAAACAAACTGTCTTGCTCAATAGCTTTAATTATAAATAAGTCATTATTTATAAGCTGCAACAGCCTTTAGCAGTAAAAGCAAATGATCAAAGGTTTTGCACCATATATATATATATATGCAGATGGATCGTTTAACATCAGGTAGACAGAAGCAAACAATATTTGAAATCAGAACATAATAAAAAAACAATAAGTAACAAACAGCACAACACTTTCTGTTGAATTTAAAGCTGTGTCTAATTAATGGACTAAATTTATATCTCCAGTACATACTTTAGATGCCAGTCTAAACTCAAATTCAAATCAAAACAGAAACTATTTGACAGAAACATTTGATTTCGTGGCAACATCGGGGTTTCCCAGCGTGACAACACATAGTTAACATGAAATACTCGTGTCTGCGGTATTACTTGTTAATCTCCATCTACAACTATTAAAAAATATTTTGCTAATTGTTTTTAAATTGTAGTGCAGCTTTTTTAGAGCTAGCACCTGTTCATTGTGTTTGTATATACTTATATATTTTAAAACTTAATTTGTAAGATTGCATGATTATATAAACGCACGAGTTGAAAAAAGTGAACGTGAACATCACAAACATCATGATTTTCATTGATGTTTTTTGGTTTAAATTATGCATATTAATATACTATATATTAAAATGTCACACTGCTAGCTGTGTTTCCACCCACCTATTTTTATGCACATTTGGAATATTGCAAACATTTTTAAATAAAAACGTTGGATGGAAACGGCAAGATGTGCATAAATTCTAAAAATGCGCATAAAAAAACTAAAGCGCTCAATTGAGGTGGATATTTTTTATCCAATAAGAATACATGCACTTAAACTACGATGGAAACACATTTAACAAATACATCCCTCATAACCTCAGGTGCCTCAGCAGAGGCTGTGGATAACTGGCCTAACCAGCGGACCAATGGCATCGCAGCATCTCAAATGTTGGTTTGGTGGCTCTGAAACGCCGGAGTCAAAGTCTGTGATCAGAATGATTTAGTTTAATTCCTCCAGAAGCGTCTCACACGATTGAGTTCCCAAACACCAGCATCCCAACGCAAGAGAACATGACAGCGTTTATTGTGTGTGTGTGTGTATTCCTCCAGAAGCGTCTCACACGATTGAGTTCACAAACACCAGCATCCCAACGCAAGAGAACATGACAGCGTTTATTGTGTGTGTGTGTGTGTGTGTGTGTGTGTGTGTATTCCTCCAGAAGTGTCTCACACGATTGTGTTCCCAAACACCAGCATCCCAACGCAAGAGAACATGACAGGGTTTATTGTGTGTGTGTGTGTGTGTGTGTGTGTGTGTGTGTGTATTCTTCCAGAAGCGTCTCACACGATTGTGTTCCCAAACACCAGCATCCCAACGCAAGAGAACATGACAGGGTTTATTGTGTGTGTGTGTGTGTGTGTGTGTGTGTATTCCTCTAGAAGCGTCTCACACGATTGTGTTCCCAAACACCAGCTTCCCAACGCAAGAGAACATGACAGGGTTTATTGTGTGTGTGTGTGTGTTCCTCCAGAAGCGTCTCACACGATTGAGTTCCCAAACACCAGCATCCCAACGCAAGAGAACATGACAGCGTTTATTGTGTGTGTGTGTGTGTGTATTCCTCCAGAAGCATCTCACACGATTGAGTTGCCAAACACCAGCTTCCCAACGCAAGAGAACATGACAGCGTTTATTATGTGTGTGTGTGTGTATTCCTCCAGAAGCGTCTCACACGATTGAGTTCCCAAACACCAGCATCCCAACGCAAGAGAACATGACAGCGTTTATTGTGTGTGTGTGTGTGTGTGTATTCCTCTAGAAGCGTCTCACACGATTGTGTTCCCAAACACCAGCATCCCAACGCAAGAGAACATGACAGCGTTTATTGTGTGTGTGTGTGTGTGTGTGTATTCCTCCAGAAGCGTCTCACACGATTGAGTTCCCGATTGTGTTTTTGTTCTCTTGAACACATGAGATGGAAACACTGCTTTATTCACAAATATATTATGCGATATATTCCAATTTTGTGCACAAGTTAAATTCGCAACTTTGGATGTCTCAAGTTTTTCTTACACAGATATATATATATATTTTGTTACTACTTACTGCATTTCTGTATTTTTATTATTGGTCATTGTTATTATTGATAATTTCACCTTTAAATATAGCATTTTTATTCGTGAGAGCAGTGAGCACCAAAAAAAAAAAAAAAAAAAAAAAAAAAAAAAAAAAATATATATATATATATTCTGACAGTATATATATATATATATATATATATATATGTATCTATCTAATATATAATATATATATATATACACACACTATCTAATAATATAAAATAATATAAAATAATATAATATAAAATAATATAAAATAATATAAAATAATATAAAATAAAATAATATAAAATAAAATAATATAAAATAAAATAATATAAAATAAAATAATATAAAATAAAATAATATAATATAAAATAATATAATATAAAATAATATAATATAAAATAATATAATATAAAATAATATAATATAAAATAATATAATATAAAATAATATAATATAAAATAATATAATATAAAATAATATAATATAAAATAATATAATATAAAATAATATAATATAAAATAATATAATATAAAATAATATAATATAAAATAATATAATATAAAATAATATAATATAAAATAATATAATATAAAATAATATAATATAAAATAATATAATATAAAATAATATAATATAAAATAATATAATATAAAATAATATAATATAAAATAATATAATATAAAATAATATAATATAAAATAATATAATATAAAATAATATAATATAAAATAATATAATATAAAATAATATAATATAAAATAATATAATATAAAATAATATAATATAAAATAATATAATATAAAATAATATAATATAAAATAATATAATATAAAATAATATAATATAAAATAATATAATATAAAATAATATAAAATATAAAAAAAAAACCCAAATACACATTTATCATTTTATTTTAATGAATGTTTAAGGGACAAGGAGCAGGAACTACATCTTTTTTCATTGCATTTGCCAATACAACTCTGAGAACTTATTTCCTGTTCACATTAATGATTATAAGACACTGGCAGATAAACATGTTGCATGTTGCTACTTGGACACCGTGAACTACACGTGACAAGTAAAGTATGATATTTTTAGAACTGAAACATACAACAACATAATGCACATAAGCTCATGTTAATGGAACATCTTTGCAAACAGATGCTATAATTAAAATCTGCTTAGACTGTCTCCTCTGAAGAGAAAACATGAAACTGGACTAACATGCACTGACAGTTAAAATAGATATTAGCCAATCAAAGACACAAGTGTGATACAATTACACATAACTATATGCTCATTTGAAAATAGTGGCTAAAACATCAGTATAATTATTATAATAATGATGTCATCATTATGTTGAATTGACACATATAAAGCCTCAATTTTTGTAATGACATTATATAATATTGATTTTTATGTCAAGGCTATGTCAACATCTTTTGACACATGAACGTAAATCATGACTAATTAGTGCAAAGAATACACTTTTCTCTTGCTTGAGAGTGGATGTTTGAACATTGAGATGACTAATGTCAATTTTGCATAGCAGGAAAGATGCGAGATGTCCTTTGTACATTCAAATTGCATAGCATTACATAACATAACATGTAACATTAAAGCACAATGAAATATAATGTCCAGTACCGTGGCAAGATTCAGAAATTGCAATGCGTCAGAGTCAAATTGTAGTGCTTGACAAGAGTACTGTAATAAAAACGTATCAGGGGATTCCCATACCTAATAACTGAAACAGAAATACAATGAAAAGTCTGCAGGAAACAAGGATACACATCTATTGCTATTTAAAGTGATTCTGTGGTGGAGTAGAATTGAATGAACAATTAGCAGCAGAGTTACTAACTACAAAATTACATTAAAAACACGGCTGGTCCTTAATGACTGTACAATTACATAAAACTACATTAAGAATGCTCAAATTACATCTCAGCTTCTGTCCATACCAAATCTGCAGCCTTTGAGAAAAGGTACAGTTTGCTACACGTTAGGAGCAACAATTGATGCAATGTGCATCAACCTCTTTAAAAACAACTAGACACACATTTGACTTTGTAGTCATACGCAGTTACCACATGTACTATGTGATAAGTCATTTAGATTTCTGAGACTTTAAAGAGCCCCAATCCAAAACCTCCAAAACACAGAAAAGATGAAAACGCCAGAGCTACACTGTCAGGGAAAAAAAAAGAAAAAAAAAAAAAAAAAAAGGGCAAAAACGGTACATTCAGGGGTACAACAGCTTGTCACTGGGGCAGTACCCTCAAAGGGAAAAGATAGTACCTTAGGGTAGTAACATGTACCCTTAAAGTAACACAGTGAACTTTTTAGGGGTAACACGGTACACCAGGGGTGGGCACTTCCAGTCCTGGAGGGCTACTGTCTTGCCGAGTTTCGCTCCAACCCTGATAAAATTCACCTGCCTGTAGCCTTCTACTAATCCTGAAGACATTGATTAGCTGATTCAGGTGTGTTTGATTAGGGTTGGAGCTAAACTCTGCAGGACAATGGCCCTCGAAGACCAGGGTTGAGAATGCCTGCTTTAAGGCATAGGTCTTCAACCCTGCTCCTGGGGACCCACTATCCTACAGAGTTTAGCTCCAACCCCAATGAAACACACCTGAAACAGCTAATCAAGCTCTTCAGGATCACTTGAAAATACACAGGCAGGTGTGCTGAAGCAGGCTAAATAAGCCTTGCAGCACCCAGGAGCAGGGTTGAAGACATGTGAAGGCCAAGTATGGTAACCCATACTCTAAATTTTGCACACTGCATTTAACCCATCCAAGTTAGTGGACACACATTAGGAATAGTGAGTAGAGAACAAACCGTGGACACACACCTGGAGCACTGGGCAGCCATTTTTGCTGTGGCGCCCGGGGAGCGATTGGGGGTTAGGTGCCTTAAGAGCACCTCAGTCATTTCCTGCCAATATTGAGAATCAAACCGGCAACCTTCGGGTTACCAGACTCTAGGCCACGACTGCCACCTAGACCTCTGCTTTAAGGGTATTTCCCCAGAGACAAGCTGTTGTAACCCTAAAGGTCAATTTTTTGATTTTTTTTTTCTGAGAGTGAGACCTACTTATGTGTCCAATCCCACTCCTGGAGGGCCACTGACCTATGGGTAACATGGTACATAGTTGTCCCTTTAAGGCAGAGGTCTTCAACCCTGCTCCTGGGGACCTGCTGTGCTACAGAGTTTAGCTCCAACCCCAATCAAACACACCTGAACCAGCTAATCAAGGTCTTACTGGGCATACTAGAAACTTTCAGGCAGGTGTGTTGAAGCCATTTGGAGCTAAACTCTGCAGGACAGTGGCCCTCCAGGACTGAGTCTGGACACCCCTGATATAGAGCAGTGGGAGACATGCAAAATGTGCACTGGTATAGAGAACTGACAGGAAATGAAGTGGGAGAGAAAGGGGGACGTATCAGGAATGGTGAAAGTCTGGTCTCAAACTCGGGTCGCCCAAAGCGCAAAAGCACTACATGTCGGAGCACTGCCCATGAGGTTATCAGCTGAGAGACTATTCATGCATTGTCCTTTTCATGGACCCAAAGTTTCAAAGAATCAGAAGAACTCTCCCCTGGACTTGAGTTTGAGAATTTCTGCAGCCAGCTGTTGTGCATCTTTCAGCTGTGGGAACATTTCCATAACTTTGTTTACGTGATGCGGGTTAAAAATCGCATGAAGCTTCTTCCTGACCTCCTCTCTTTCTTCCTGGAAAGCACTGGACTGTGGCATGGCTGAGTGCTGCTGGCTTCTGTAGCCATTGGGAGACCTGTGCGAGCTAGGGCAGGGTAAAGGTTCGGGTAAACTGCTCGCCTGTGGTAAGTAGAGAGGATAAGACCAGCCGCCATAACCAGGAAGACTGTAACTCTGGACAGGGTTGGACAGAGGTAGGGAGCTGTAGGCACTATAGTTGGGCTGAAAGTTGGAGTAAGGGCTCATGTTGTCATAGTAGTGCTGGCCACCTGCAGGTGCGGCAGGGATACCGGACAATGGTGGATGACTTGATCTCATCCTATGCAAGTCGTCAATGCTCTGGGATGGCTCTGAAAACTGGCTTTCATAGGATCCAAGCCCAGAGTCGGAACTGAAAATGGACGAAGGGTTTGTTGAGAATGGTGCTTGCAGACTGGTTCTGTCAACCAAAGCACTGCGCTGTCCCACTGTGGCTCTATTTGAGGGCTTTTTCATGGACAAAATGTCATCCCAGTAATTGAGCATGAGACCCCTGCTGTCAGAGCTCTCGGGCTCCAATTTGAGCTTCTGTTCAAGTTCTTGCTCCAAGGAGGGAGAGCTGGACCCAAACCTGTGGTCATTCCTTGGGTACATGCCTCTCCCAGTTATTCTGCTGTCCTCTTTAGAACCAGACAGTCTGGCATTCTCTCGAAGCTCATCGGCTAGAGAGCGCTGTGACTGGTTAGTGCGCTCTGGGTGGTAGAACTTACACTTGATCCCATATGTGCACTTTTTTCCTGAAGAGTAAAAAGAAAAATGTGTTGTAAGGTCTATTTCAGGGCTGTTAAAATCCAACCCTGAAGGGCCACCGACCTGCAGAGTTTAGCTCCAGCCCTAATCAAAGATACCCAAGCAAGCTACTCAGGGTCTTCAGGAGTTACTAGAAAATTACAGGTACAGTGGGGAGAACAAGTATTTGATAAACTGCCGATTTTGCAGGTTTGCCCACTTACAAAGCATGTAGAAGTCTGTAATTTTTATCATAGGTACTCTTCAACTGTGTGACGGAATCTAAAACAAAAATCCAGAAAATCACATTGTATGATTTTTAAGTAATTAATTTGCATTTTATTGCATGACATAAGTATTTGATACATCAGAAAAGCAGAACTTAATATTTGGTACAGAAACCTTTGTTTGCAATTACAGAGATCATACGTTTCCTGTAGTTCTTGACCAGGTTTGCACACACTGCAGCAGGGATTTTGGCCCACTCCTCCATACAGACCTTCTCCAGATCCTTCAGGTTTCAGGGCTGTCGCTGGGCAATACGGACTTTCAACTCCCTCCAAAGATTTTCTATTGGGTTCAGGTCTGGAGACTGACTAGGCCACTCCAGGACCTTGAGATGCTTCTTACGAAGCCACTCCTTAGTTGCGCTGGCTGTGTGTTCCGGGTCGTTGTCATGCTGGAAGACCCAGCCACGACCCATCTTCAATGCTCTTACTGAGGGAAGGAGGTTGTTGGCCAAGATCTCGCGATACATGACCCCATCCATCCTCCCCTCAATACGGTGCAGTCGTCCTGTCCCCTTTGCAGAAAAGCATCCCCAAAGAATGATATTTCCACCTCCATGCTTCACGGTTGGGATGGTGTTCTTGGGGTTGTACTCATCCTTCTTCTTCCTCCAAACACGGCGAGTGGAGTTTAGACCTAAAAGCTCTATTTTTGTCTCATCAGACCACATGACTTTCTCCCATTCCTCCTCTGGATCATCCAGATGGTCATTGGCAAACTTCAGACGGGCCTGGACATGCGCTGGCTTGAGCAGGGGGACCTTGCGTGCGCTGCAGGATTTTAATCCATGACGGCGTAGTGTGTTACTAATGGTTTTCTTTGAGACTGTGGTGCCAGCTCTCTTCAGGTCATTGACCAGGTCCTGCCGTGTAGTTCTGGGCTGATCCCTCACCTTCCTCATGATCGTTGATGCCCCACGAGGTGAGATCTTGCATGGTGCCCCAGACCGAGGGAGATTGACCGTCATCTTGAACTTCTTCCATTTTCTAATAATTGTGCCAACAGTTGTTGCCTTCTCACCAAGCTGCTTGCCTGTTGTCCTGTAGCCCATCCCAGCCTTGTGCAGGTCTACAGTTTTATCCCTGATGTCCTTACACAGCTCTCTGGTCTTGGCCATTGTGGAGAGATTGGAGTCTGTTTGATTGAGTGTGTGGACAGGTGTCTTTTATACAGGTAACGAGTTCAAACAGGTGCAGTTAATACAGGTAATGAGTGGAGAACAGGAGGGCTTCTTAAAGAAAAACTAACAGGTCTGTGAGAGCCGGAATTCTTACTGGTTGGTAGGTGATCAAATACTTATGTCATGCAATAAAATGTAAATTAATTATTTAAAAATCATACAATGTGATTTTCTGGATTTTTGTTTTAGATTCTGTCTCTCACAGTTGAAGAGTACCTATGATAAAAATTACAGACCTCTACATTCTTTGTAAGTAGGAAAACCTGAAAAATCGGCAGTGTATCAAATACTTGTTCTCCCCACTGTAGGTGAGTTTGATCAGGGTTTGAGCTAAACTCTGCAGAGCGGTTGCCCTCCAGGGCCGGATTTGAGGAACCCTGGTTCTTCCATTCATTCACTTTGTATGTTGACATAGAGGGCAGAGGTCTTCAATCTTGCTCCTGGAGATACACTGTCCAGCACAGCTCATTTCCAACCTGCTCCAACACACCTGCTTGTGGTTTTCAAGCAATCTGGAAGACCTTGATTCAGGTGTGTTTGATTAAAGTTGAAGCTAAACTCTACAAGGACAGTAGGTCTCCAAGAGCTGAACTGAAGACCTCTGACATAGGGTTAGGTCAAATAATTGGGCTGTCAATTGATTAAAAATGTAATGAATGAATTACAGAAAAATGCAGATATTTTAAGGGCACTTAGGGGTTAGGGTGACCTAACTCTAAGTCCACACCAAAGGGGGTTAATCTATCTAAGAAAAAAAAACACCTCCCTAAAATGCCCTGTTTGTAGTCCTGCCATTATTTCTGTGACTTCGCTATGTCACCATATTACACATTTGCATAATGCCCACCTACTGGCTGCTTTGTCCCACCCTCAAAAAGCTATTGGGTAAGTGATTTCACTATGTTGAGGAGCAAAAAAAATTGTCCAACTGACCAATCAGAGCAGACTAGGCTTTTCGAAAAGGCAGGTTTAAAGAGACTGTCTAAATAGAGTTTCAGGCAGAGCGTGTCTGTGATGGCAGGATAATCCCTTATTATGAAATATATGGGATGAGTCATTGGGAATGATTGATGACATCCATTTTTTTTATTAGGCTATATTTTATAATTAATTGCACACAACTGACACATTAACTTGGCAGCCCTAGAAATGTATTTCAATTAGTGGTTTGTGGTTAAAAATGGGATTCTTAGTGATAGATAGTGATAAATATTTACCATATGGACAGAGTTGGCGCTTGTGGTCAAGCAACATTGTTTTTTTCCGAAGAAAATTATCTAAGTTGGGTCCATGACGGCCGAGTGGATCATCAGGTGGCATGAACCTGTGCAAAATGGAGCGATGATGGTTAGACTAATGGATAGGAATGAGATGAGGTATTGCCAAAAGCATTGGAAGAAAAGCCTGATGTAATAACATACTTGTCATTTACAAAGGAGTACATAAGCAATCTCTCCTCAATGCAACGCTTCCACTCCGGACGTTCACTCTGCAGGTCACGATAGGTGTCGTTGGACACTATAATCCCATCCAGGTCATAAGCTAACTTGACAATAAAGCGATCGTCATAGCAGACCACACGCTTTCCTCCAATCCTCCGTGAAGGTGTGAACACGAGAAACTTCTTCCTTTCCAGCTCTTCCAAAATATGCTGATCTGGAAATACAGACAAACACATTTTCATTGTCATTGTGGACAATTTTAGGAATGGCTTAGTCTTTCTCAACACCCATCAAATCAAAACAATTTTATGACAACTTCTGTAAGAATAAAAATGTACAACTTAAACTCTTAAAAGTTAAATAACTTCAGTATTGCTTGTCTTGAAACCCATGTCCTGTTTCATTGTGTTATGTTGTGTACTTGATCAATGTGCACTAACTGAATTGATGACATGAATGCTCAATTAAAGGGCTGGTTGATTATGATTTGACTAACTTTAGTGAATGTGTAATGTTGCTGTTTGAGCATAAACAAAATCTGCAAAGTTACGATGCTTAAAGTTCAAAGCAAAGGGAGATATTTTCTTTTACAGAAATTGCTTTTTAAGGACTACAACAAATGGCCGGTGGGGACTACAACAAGCTTCTTCACGGGTTAGTGACATCACTAACCCTAAAATCTACATAAACCCCGCCCCCAGGAACATGTTGAGAAGAGGAAGAGATGTTTTGTAGTCGAGCACATTTGGGAGTCGCTCAAGCTGTCATCCGTCTTTCACATTTATTGCAATACAGTATGAACACAAATGCAATAGCATGTCATAAAGCAAGATGACAACATAAGTTATAACCGTAATTAAACTAAACTATTGTGGTGGAAAAATTATCATAGAAGAAGATTAATCATTATGCATGAAATGTTTATTGATTTACATATATTCATACAATAAAGAATCATGATGTTTAACATTTCTGTTATGCATAAACACTTTTCTAAACTCTAATAGACACAGTGGCTAGTTTGTGACCTTAGAGGTCACTGGACATCTAAATTGAGGGTCCCTTGACCTGAGGGGGTCAGGGGAGATCTAATTCTGAGGGTCCAGGTGCAAAACTGAAAGATAGAAGACTGTTATTTGTGTGCTGCTTCTTAACTCTTACCATGTGGAAAATTACAGGAGGAGAGCAGTGGAGACCTTGAGTTAGAAAAACTATAAGAGAGCAGAGCTTTGTTGTGACTGTTAGTGAACACTCTGCAGACATTGAGATGGCTGCCGACTGTTGGCTCCCTTTGCAAAGGAAATAAACCATTTATTATAAATATAAAGATTTGTCTCTTATTTAAAGTGATAGTTAAAATTTGCCACAACACAATCTTCTCTCTTCATGCAGCAGATATTCTCTGGCTCTGTGCATCTTACAACAGTTCCCACACCAGCCATTTATAGATTATCATGACAGAAGATGCTAATCAATGACTTGAAGATAGTTAACTCATAAATTCATCAACTATCCATTCAGAAATGTCCTGTCTCATTCTACATGTTGTCACTTCTTCTAGAGTCTCTCCATCATTGTCCGACTCCGGTTTGAACATAAAAGACTGAACAGTTTCGGACACTTTCAGTGTGTGTCTGCGTGAGGTAATCGGAGCTGCTAACACGAGCTCTTGAAGCTCCGCCCTCTTCCTGAAAGGGGGCGGGGAGCAGCAGCTCATTTGCATTTAAAGGGACACAAAAACGCTGCGTTTTTGGTCACCCTCAAAAAGTGGCAATTTTAACATGCTATAAAAATGATCTCTGGGGTATTTTGAGCTAAAACTTCACATACACACTCTGGGGACATCAGAGACTTATTTTACGTCTTGTAAAAAGGGGCATTATAGGACCCCTTTAAGCAAGTGATGCTGCGTTAATTTTTGATATAATTACCAACGTTTTAATACTGGAGTCCGTTCAAGACCAGACACAGACTTAAGTCCGTCTCAATACCATATTTTCTATAAGCTCGTTCAGGTCCAGGCCAAGTACAAATGCTAAAAATATAGTGTTGGACTCGGACTTGAGATGGACTTGAGTCAGAGTCCAGTCTTGCCTGTCTTACTGATTCTCTACATTACAGATACAAAACAAATGGTTATTTCTTCATATTACCATCTAATATCCACCAAAAGTGACCATATCAAATGCTGCTATGGGGAAGTGGTAAACTATAAGATCCAAATAACAGGCTATCAGTTGTGAAACAGGAAAGAGGCACGCAGCACTAGACTCGATTAAAGATTCACAGTCAAACTGTGGGTAATAGAGAAAGCTCTTGAACTTCCTGGTGGGGAATTCCCAGTGAGACCTGCAGGAAACATAACTCTTCCTTATTATTCTACTTTTGTTATTACTGTTCTTGCCCAAATTGACTTGAGGAATCTGAGCAGGGGCGTTGACAAGAAAAGAGAGACCGTCCTGGGACATAAACAAGTGAGATTATCATTGCTACATCAACACCTCAGGCCTGTTGTTTATAAAGTCTGAAACAAAGGCCATTATGTTATACTAGCACCAGATGTACCGAGAGACTGTTTTGCAACAAACTAATGAACAGAAATGTTAAAATTTTACAGATAGTTTAAAATACAACCAGCTGAGAAGACTGTTATTTTTTGAGATGTAAAAAACCCCCCAAACAAACACTATATTCTTTATTAATGTATAACTTAAGCTTCAGATTTTTAAACAGCTTTTAACAAAATGTACAACTGTCTGAACAAACCAATATCCTTTTTCAGTATATGTTTGGCCATATAAACACTTGCCAGTGGATAATATAAATAAACTTAATTCAAGTCGAGATACATACACTGTTCAAAAGTTTGGGGTCAGTAAGATTTTTTTTTTAATGTTTTATAAAGAAATCTCTACTTCTCACCTAAGGGCTGATCAAAACTACATAAAACAATAATATTATTCCAGTGTAAATCAGCTGTTCTCTATGTGAATATATAGTAAAGTGTAATTTATTCCTGTGATCAAAGCTGAATTTATCATCATTACTCCAGTCTTCAGTGTCACATGATCCTTCACAAATCATTCTGATATGATGATTTGATGCTCAAGAAACATTTATGATTATTATCAGTGTTGAAAACACAGAGGAAACTGTGATGCATTTTATTTTTCAGGATTCTTTGATATAATAGAAAGTTTTATTTCATTTCATTTATTTGAAATAGAAATCTTTTGTTACATTATAAAAGTCTTTACTGATCAATTTAATGCATTCTTTATGAAAACTCACTGACCCCAAACTCTTAGTCTGTAGTCAGATGGGTGTTTTCTCTTTTCCAAGAAACCAGTCTGTGATGATTCATTTTTACCAAAAGTGCTGAGGGAGTGTCTCTACCTGAAATAGGTACATCAGGCCTGGGCTGCTCTTTTCTCCAGGAAGGCACAAACACAGTGATATTTCTGTGTCCTCGGTCAAGGAAGTAGTTGACTGCCAGCTCAATCCCTCGGCATGAAAACATTTCCTTGTTCCCATGACTGAAAGAGAACAAGAGAGACAGAGAGAGAGACAGAGAGAGAGACAGAGAGAGAGACAGAGAGAGAGAGAGACAGAGAGAGAGACAGAGAGAGAGACAGAGAGAGAGACAGAGAGAGAGACAGAGAGAGAGACAGAGAGAGAGACAGAGAGAGAGACAGAGAGAGAGACAGAGAGAGAGACAGAGAGAGAGACAGAGAGAGAGACAGAGATGGTATTAGTCTGGCAAATCAGTAAATCATTAAATATGCATGTCAAAACTACTGGTCTGTGCACACATGTTAGAGGCCCTCGGGGGTTTGGTCACATAATGCTGCCTTTTCAGAATCTTGCACAATGAATGTCACGTTTCTAAGATGCAATGCATAATTAAAAAACATTTTCACACGTGTCTCCCGTCTCCAGTGTGAACCTGATGAACTGATGTTAATGTATTTGGTCTTGATGGATTAGATCTGCTATGTTGCTGCTGTTGTATTGTTGCTGCTGCTGCTAACACACACGTTGCTGTGAGCATTGGGGGTGTAACAATATAACGTTAATCGATATATCGCGATATAAAAATGTGACGATATGTATTGTTGATGTAAACAATATGATTTGCGATATATAGTTGTTTTATCCAAGGCTCAACTTGCTGTATTTATAAGGTATAATTCACCCAAAAATGTAAATTCTGTCATCATGTACTCACCCTCATGTCGTTTCGTTTAACTTCCAAACTCAAATGAAGATATCCTTTATGAAAAGAGATTTCTGTCCCTCCATTTAAAGTCCATTCCTCTCAAACTTAAAAGATCCAAAAAATGTCATAAAGGCATCGTAAAAATAACTAAATTGAGCGGTCTAATCCAAATCCAAGTCTTCTGAAGAGACATGATGGCTTTATATGATGGACAGATTTACTGTAGTAAACACGGATGTTAAAATGTTTGCGTGACGCGTGAAAACAACACGAGTGAGTAAATGCAGAATTAAATTTTTTGGATGAGCTAAACATTTACAGTCATTTTGAAATGCTTTCTTGCGATTAGAACTGTGATTGATTGCATTGATCATCTGAAGCACACACACACTCCTCAAAGTCAAAGCGCAAACATCATTTAAATCACCAGATCACATTTAGTTTTAGTAGTATGATTATTCAGAGCATTTTAGATGGTTTATTCTTATATGTATAGTGCATTAATAGCGGGAAAGGCGCGAGAACCGGGAGTGTGTGCGCGCGCGGAAGAGATCCAATACCTGCATTGAAAGTGCGAGTAATAAAAAAAAAAAAAAAAAAAAAAAAAAAAAAAAAAAAAAAATGAAAGTTTCAGTGACATTACTACATTAAACGACTAATATATATATATATATATATATATATATATATATATATATATATATATATATATATATATAATGTTGAATATAATGTATAATAATGCAATGGGGGAATATTTGTGGGTTCTGATAATAATAATAATATTATTTTAATAATAATAAAATATTTTGTCTTAAAATATCGTGATACATATCGTATCGTGAGTTCAGTATCGCGTTTGTATCGAATCGTGACACAAGTGTACTGTTACACCCCTAGTGAGCATGTAAGATCTGTTGCTGCTGCATAAATAGACATAAATCCTGTATCAGATCTAGGCAGGTGGAGCTGGGGAGGTGGAGGGGTTCATTCAGAGGAACTGCAGGACCAGCTTACAGAAAACACTGAACCAGACTATTTAAATGTTGGGAAAGCATCTCATTGGCTGCAGGATCAGCAGAGGCCAATCAGATTGTCCCATGTGATAATGATGTGATTGCTTGTGGATTGCATGTAAAGGACCGATCAGCCTATGAATTCAGAAGGTAATAATAATTAATTTCAGCAAATAATGTCAACACTGGAAATTAGAATTGCTTATGGCAATAATGCAAGTAGAAGCAAGCCAAAACACAAGCTGATTTGCATAACCACAAAACAGAATACCACAAGACAACTGGAAGGTGCACTGCAGTTGCTGAAAGATGCCTGTCAGAAATGTTTACGGTACAAGTGATAAAGAGAACCCGAGATAGAAACGATGACAGAATTGTTTGCTTTGACTGCAACGTTACATCTAACAATACAAAACAGCAATTTCCATTAAGTCATGATGCTGTCACAAAAATCAATGCATCCGTAGCCTTTCGCATACAGTAATCGTGAAGGTGTTGCAATTGACTGCTAAATCTCTTTCACTTCAGTGAAAAAATGTCTTTCAAAGAATTCCCTACGGTGACCTTCGCAGAAAGCATGACCAAAAATATTGCCAGGTATGTTGAACATACTGGAAGCGAAAAGGATAAAAAATTATTTGCATAATGGAGAACAGAGAGGCACGGACAAAGAGGAAGTAAAAATCCTTTCAGAAGAAGCAGGTTTAAGGTTAATGCCCGAAGGCAACGTGAGCAATTCAGTATGGGAAGTAGTAACTAATATTATAAATCAACAAACTACATACTACCTTTGAACTGAATTATTAGACAATTACAAATAAAGAGCTATCAACAATTCTGCATTTGCATTTATGCCATTATTTGGATGTGATATTCACTTTTTTTTAATGCTTTTTAAACCATTTCATATTATTTGACATAAAAAAGTAGCAATACAACTGCGTTACAATTTAGGATAACACAAAGTTGCATTTACTTATTTCCATTGTGGGTTACAACGCTCTGAGGAGGCATTCTAAAAAATGTGAAATCAAAGTGAAATCCTTGCATAATTTGGGAAAAGTTAATTCACAACCACAGAGTTATCCCGAATTTTCCTTTGTAAAAGCAACTTGTTGATACTTGTTAAACTGGCAAAGACTCTGGCTGAGTTTTCAGGCTCCATAAGAGAACTCTCTTTCTATTGAAAGGCTATTGAAAGCAGTGACCTCACCTCATGGCCACGTTGCTGCCATCAATGATTATAGGTTTCAGGTCACTTTCAGGTTCGCTGCTGTCCTCCAGCGTCGAGCCCTGTCCCCTAGATGAGCTTCCTCCCCAATGGGGCAAACTGAAGCCGCCGTCATCACTGTCTGAGCTGGAAGAGGGCACGGCCTTTGCCCCTGACCGGACCAGCTCCCCCAGTACGGCGTTGGTGTCCGTCCCCAGGCCCAGCTTCCTCAGGGCGGCCTTCACCTCTTCTGGAGAGTAACCCAGCTTACGAAAGAAGTCGACCTTCATCTGCAGGTCCAGGAGGTCGTGTCCGTCTCGGCCCAGGCCCGGGGGTTGATGGTAACACCTCGACTGCATCCTGCCGTCTGTTGGATGTGTGCCGCTCTGGGGTTTTTCAGTGAAAGAGCTCCTGCGCTGTCCATATGCTGCTCTGACATGTTTCTATTGCTTCTGAATGAGGCTGAAACATCCATAAATGGTATTTAAAACACAAGCTATGATGTTATAGTTACATAAATGATCTTATATATAGCCCTACACTAGATATGATCCATAAACTCATTCATCCATTCTTTCAAGTCATCAATTTTTTAATTAAAATAAAGATAGATGGATTGTTTTTAATTACAATGGTCCAGTGCATGCAAAATACACACACTAACAAATGATATAAACGATAAGTTATGACAACATATGTTTATACATTAACTCCTTAAAATAAGTTAAGCAAATTTCAATTTTTTTATCAGTTATACAAGAGTCAACTCAGTTTAATGTAATTTAAGTTGAAATGACTAAGTTGAGTGTAACACAGCATTGACTTGCTATTTTGCTCATTTTATTTTAAATATACTTTCTATGTACATTTATTGTTTTTATTGATATGGCTTGGACAGCCTGACGTGTACAGTGTAATATATATTTTAAAGAGGTAGAAAATGGCTTTAAATCCATTCTTAGACTGTCCAAGGGGCTCAGACAAAAGTTTAATGTCTTCCTCTTAATTAATAATGTTCTACTAATTTGATTTCAGTAATTAAAATGTTAAGCATTTGATGCAGTGATAATGTAGGGGTGAACTTATACGCACAAGCAGTGAGCATCTGTCTATCTAGTTAAATAAGACACAATATATAGTGCATTTAACAATACTAAACCATACATTTAACAAACAATGCTCAACTCTACACTGCCAGTGGCGACGCGAACAGCGAGGCTGTACGGTGAACTCGCGGACTCTCCGGTACAAACACCGGCTACATTTTAGTGTAGTGAAATACTAGAGAAAGCTATACACCATTTGTCGTTTTAAAATAAGAATAATTAATCGTTGCTGTCATGTGAAAATATGACAGGGTTTACCTCTGCTTGTCTCAGCTGTCATTAAACACCATTAATATAACTTAATATAGAGTAAGTAAACAAGACATACCATATTCTCCAAACGACGAGTCCAGTGATCGATAATGCGCGTCTGTGAGGATTATTAAGCTCTGATCTTGTGTTTTATGACGTGTTTTAATGTAACACCTTTATTCCTCTACTTCCTGTTTCAGGTGACTCGACCTGTTCTGAGAAAGAGAGAGAGAGAGAGAGAGAGAGAGAGAGAGAGAGAGAGACTCTGTTGGCCTCATTACATCGACAAAGTACCGCATTTACATGAAAATTAAAGTTAACTTTTATATTCCTATTTTCTAAACTTCATTTATTTTCTTATATTTTTTTTATTCTGTTTTTTCATTTTCATTTTTATTTCCTGTATTTCTGTTTTAGCACCTTATTCACTTCCTATTGCCCTATTCGGTGCTGATCAGGCTTTGGTAATACTGTAAATGTCCACAATCATTGATAATGCTGGCTCTAAGAGAGAGCGAGACAGACATATATACTATATAGGTGTATTGAAATTTGTAATATTATTTTCGTGACAATTAAGCACATTTCCTTCATTACTGTAAACTGCTATAATTCATGTATTGTATTTTTAGGCATCATTTAAAGCTGTGTGTGTGTGTGTGTGTGTGTGTGTGTGTGTGTGTGTGTGTGTGTACATATTACATATACAGTCAAACCAAAATTTATTGAGACACCTTCAACATTTTCTAACATTATCAGTTTATTGGCTATAGATTAGAAAATGGTAATAAAATATGACAAGAACTTAAACTGAACAAATTCATCTTGATAATGTCAGATAACTTTGATAGAAAGGGATGTAATGATTACAATCAACCAATCAGCTGTTAGATTTAAGAACACAAATAGATAATACCAATTTAGCTCAACCAATGACCAAGCAATGCTTCATTTTGTTCAGTCTGTGGTGTCAAAGGTCACATTAGCAATTAAAGAACAAACACTTCAGCAAAACATGCTCAGCTCAAAGTGTCTGAATCATTTTGGTCAATTTTTTTTTTATCAGTTTTACTGGTAGTCACTGTATGAAGAATTTTTGGGTATAATATGTCACAGTTTACTTTATTTTGCGATCCTCACTTACAGAAATGAACTATAGTGTCCTGCACACACTAGTGAAACATTATATCTGTGTCTGAATCATTTTGGGTTTGACTGTATATATACACAGATCAGGCATAACATTATGACCACTGACAGGTGAAGTGAATAACACTGATTATCTCTTCATCATGGCACCTGCTAGTGGGTGGGATATATTAGGCAGCAAGTGAACATTTTGTCCTCAAAGCTGATGTGTTAGAAGCAGGAAAAATGGGCAAACGTAAGGATTTGAGTTGGGTCTTGTGGGGTGTTCCCGGTCTGCAGTGGTCAGTATCTATCAAAAGTGGTCCAAGGAAGGAACAGTGGTGAACCAGCGACAGGGTCAGGGTCCGGCGACAGGGTCATGGCTCAAGGGTCAAGGCTCATTGATGCACGTGGGGAGCGAAGGCTGGCCCGTGTGGTCCGATTAAACAGATGAGCTACTGGAGCTCAAATTGCTCAAGAAGTTAATGCTGGTTCTGATAGAAAGGTGTCAGAATACACAGTGCATCGCAGTTTGTTGTGTATTGGGCTGCATAGCCGCAGACCAGTCAGGGTGCCCATGCTGACCCCTGTCCACCGCCGAAAGCGCCAACAGTGGGCACGTGAGCATCAGAACTGGACCACGGAGCAATGGAAGAAGGTGGCCTGGTCTGATGAATCACGTTTTCTTTTACATCACGTGGATGGCCGGGTGCGTGTGCGTGGCTGACCTGGGGAACACATGGCACCAGGATGCACTATGGGAAGAAGGCAAGCCACGGCGGAGGCAGTGTGATGCTTTGGGCAATATTCTGCTGGGAAACCTTGGGTCCTGCCATCCATGTGGATGTTACTTTGACACGTACCACCTACCTTGTTGCATACCATGTACACCCTTTCCCTGGTGGCTGTGGCCTCTTTCAGCAGGATAATGCACCCTGACACAAAGCAAAAATGGTTCAGGAATGGTTTGAGGAGCACAACAACAAGTTTGAGGTGTTGACTTGGCCTCCAAATTCCCCAGATCTCAATCCAATCGAGCATCTGTGGGATGTGCCGAACAAACAAGTCCGATCCATGGAGGCCCCACCTCCCAACTTACAGGACTTAAAGGATCTGCTGTTAACATCTTGGTGCCAGATACCACAGTGGAGTCCATGCCTCGATAGGTCAGGGCTGTTTTGGCAGCAAAAGGGGGACCAACACAATATTAGATCATAATGTTATGCCTGATTGGTGTATATATACAGTGGGGAGAACAAGTAATTGATACACTGCCGATTTTGCAGGTTTGCCCACTTACAAAGCATGTAGAAGTCTGTAATTTTTATCATAGGTACACTTCAACTGTGAGTGACGGAAACAAAAATCCAGAAAATCACATTGTATGATTTTTAAATAATTAATTTACATTTTATTGCATGACATAAGTATTTGATACATCAGAAAAGCAGAACTTAATATTTGGTACAGAAACCTTTGTTTGCAATTACAGAGATCATATGTTTCCTGTAGTTCTTGACCAGGTTTGCACACACTGCAGCAGGGATTTTGGCCCACTCCTCCATACAGACCTTCTCCAGATCCTTCAGGTTTCGGGGCTGTCGCTGGGCAATACGGACTTTCAGCTCCCTCCAAAGATTTTCTATTGGGTTCAGGTCTGGAGACTGGCTAGGCCACTCCAGGACCTTGAGATGCTTCTTACGGAGCCACTCCTTAGTTGCCCTGGCTGTGTGTTTCGGGTCGTTGTCATGCTGGAAGACCCAGCCACGAACCATCTTCAATGCTCTTACTGAAGGAAGGAGGTTGTTGGCCAAGATCTCACGATACATGGCCCCATCCATCCTCCCCTCAATATGGTGCAGTCGTCCTGTCCCCTTTGCAGAAAAGCATCCCCAAAGAATGATGTTTCCACCTCCATGCTTCACGGTTGGGATGGTGTTCTTGGGGTTGTACTCATCCTTCTTCTTCCTCCAAACACGGCGAGTGGAGTTTAGACCAAAAAGCTCTATTTTTGTCTCATCAGACCACATGACCTTCTCCCATTCCTCCTCTGAATCATCAAGATGGTCATTGGCAAATTTCAGACGGGCCTGGACATGCGCTGGCTTGAGCAGGGGGACCTTGCGTGCGCTGCAGGATTTTAATCCATGACGGCGTAGTGTGTTACTAATGGTTTTCTTTGAGACTGTGGTCCCAGCTCTCTTCAGGTCATTGACCAGGTCCTGCCATGTAGTTCTGGGCTGATCCCTCACCTTCCTCATGATCATTGATGCCCCACGAGGTGAGATCTTGCATGGTGCCCCAGACCGAGGGATACTGACCGTCATCTTGAACTTCTTCCATTTTCTAATAATTGTGCCAACAGTTGTTGCCTTCTCACCAAGCTGCTTGCCTATTGTCCTGTAGCCCATCCCAGCCTTGTGCAGGTCTACAATTTTATCCCTGATGTCCTTACACAGCTCTCTGGTCTTGGCCATTGTGGAGAGGTTGGAGTCTGTTTGATTGAGTGTGTAGACAGGTGTCTTTTATACAGGTAACGAGTTCAAACAGGTGCAGTTAATACAGGTAATGAGTGGAGAACAGGAGGGCTTCTTAAAGAAAAACTAACAGGTCTGTGAGAGCCGGAATTCTTACTGGTTGGTAGGTGATCAAATACTTATGTCATGCAATAAAATGCAAATTAATTATTTAAAAATCATACAATGTGATTTTCTGGATTTTTGTTTTAGATTCCATCACTCACAGTTGAAGAGTACCTATGATAAAAATGACAGACCTCTACATGCTTTGTAAGTAGGAAAACCTGCAAAATCGGCAGTGTATCAAACACTTGTTCTCCCCACTGTACATATATATATATATACAGTCCATTCCAACCCAAAATAAAAAAATGTATGGGTTGGTATGAACTGTACAAACTGCATATTCACATCAAAGATAAAAGTCTGAAAATACTGATAAGCAGTAAGGAAACTATACAATAGAGGGAAAAAAAAACAAACAAACAAAACAAAATCATCACCAATACATATAACCAACTGCCAGGGTGGTAAACAATCAATAAATCAATAAAATGAACTGAAGATCTTGAAATAAGCATCTGCGGGTAATATTACACTTATGATAGAGAGAGAGAGAGAGAGAGAGAGAGAGAGAGAGAGAGAGAGAGAGAGAGATAGATAAGTATCAAAATACATTGATGACATCATTTTATAAGATGATTTATGTCTCCAGGAACAAAGACCAGGAAATGATCATCACTGTAGAGTGTTTTATTTCCTCCTTTGCCTGTAAAAGAATATTGTAGTGTTTATTTGTATTGGTATGCATGTTACGTTATTGACAGATACCAAACAGAAATGTGTGCCAATGCCAATTAACATGTAAACTTTTGTTCGCTTTTTTAACACTAAATCATGGAGAAAACTTTAATAGTACACTGTTGTAAGGAAGTCTTAACAGTGGCAAGGCAGGCAGCAAGAAAAAGTAAAAACTCTGAAGTCTCTTAAAGGTGATTTCATTTTCTTGTCAGGGCATGCTCTAAACAGTGTAACCAGGTTCCATCCACCAAAATTCCAATACAGGAAAAAAAGTACAAACAAAAGTAGCAGGAAAAATAAACAAAAAAAATACAAGAAAAACTAAACAAAAGAAAATAATATTTACATGAGAAACATCAACACATTGGCTACTGGCCCAACAGTCACACTTAATCCTCTCTCCCACTTTTGACCAAACAATTAGACTCTTTATAGCTGAGGCTCCTCCCCTCAGATTCAAACAAACCAATGACAGGGCCATGCTTCTTTATGAGATCATATTTTACATCAAAATTCAGACATGAACATTAGCATCTTCTTTATCAAGCTCCATTTTCATCATGAAAACCAACGAGAATCTTAAAAGACATGCATTCAATGTAATAACATTCAACATTCTCAAAGCTTGAACTCCTCCTCCTTTGGAATGGTATAAATCAAGCTTCCTGTTCGCGGGCCCCTCCTATTAGGAAGTTCCAGGAAGAAGGTAAGACAAAGAGAATCACCATTAACAAACAAATCATTATTTGTCTAATTTTCATTCACCTTTTCTTTTTTTTTTTTTTTACAGGCACAAAAAGAATTAAAGCTGCAAGCAGCGATGAAAGGGCCCTCGCACCTGAGGCCACCGCCACACGGTGGCCTCAGGAAAACAGCGAATAGTGGGCGACATGAATTTAAGCAGGTAAATATAGGAGAAAAATGGCAAAGTCATTTTGATGTGCCACACTTCCTGCTGCCAGCAGGTGGCGCTTTGACTATAACTGAATATTGCCGTGTAGATGTCTTCAGGCCAGGACTATTGTCAAACATGTGAAGTTTGGGGCAGATCGGACATTGTATGCCTGAGTTATAACAACTTCCTGTTTCATGGCGTTAATCACATACATTAGCACTTAGCCACGTGTTGCATGATTTAACGTGTTCCTAGCATGTTTGGGACTTGATGGCATATTTAAATGTGTTTTTGGGAGTGAATTACAGTGTAAAGCATGCCATTTTCTGTTTCCAGTAGGTGGCGCTATGACTAACTGAATATTGGCATGTAGATGTCTTCAGGCCAGGACTTTTATCAAACGTGTGACGTTTGGGGCAGATCGGACATTGTATGCCTGACTTACAACAGCTTCCTCTTTCATGGCGAAACATCAGACTTTGTCAGGCCGCCACGGACACGCCCTTCAGCGAAAACTGAAGATCTTCACAATTTAACATTGCTAAGGCCTTAAGATTAGACTGATCAAATATGATGTTGTTCTGCTTAAATCTCTATGAGGAGTTAATCACAATGTAAAACATATAATTCCCTGTTGCCAACAGGTGGCGCTATGCCTGTAACTGAATATTGGCATGTAGATGTCTTCAGGCCAGGACTCTTATCAAACGTGTGAAGTTTGGGGCAGATCCGACATTATATGCCCGAGTTACAACAACTTCCTGTTTCATGGCGAAACATCAGACTTTGTCAGACCGCCACGGACACGCCCTTCAGCGAAAACTAAAGATCTTCGCAATTTAACGTCGCAAAGGCCTTTAGATTAGACTGACCTAATATGATGATGATCTGATTAAATCTCTAGGAGGAGTTCGTTAAAGTACAACGTCTGGAAATGGCAAAAACTGCAAAAATTTTGCAGAGAAAATTCAAAATATCTCACTTCCTGTCGGGTTTTCAGATTTTGCTCCCAGGGACTTTTTTGTAGGTATTGGGCTGTTACATGTGTCTACTGAATTTCATACCTGTACGTGAAACGTAGCGCGAACAGCGCTTAATTGAAATGTTGTAGGTGGCGCTATCGAGCCATTTTGCTACGCCTAATTCTGAAACCCATATCAGACGTACATTTTCACCACTTCTGATGCGTGTGCAAAGTTTCATGAGTTTTCAAGCACGTTTAGGCCCTCAAAAATGCGATTAATTTCGGAGAAGAAGAATAATTGACTGAGCAATTACAAAAGGGTCCTCACACCATTGGTGCTCGGGCCCTAATAAGACTGACAAACATGAGCCACAATGGAATGTGCACCTTGCATTTGACACATGGGTGAGACAAAACAGTGAATGAAATGATCCTGAAAACAAAACCCCTTGGCTGGACTGAGCGTTGTTAAATGGGACAGTCTAGCCTACGGAGGATTGTTCTAGTTGCCTAGCAACTGTGACAGCTGCCATTGATGAGTGACAGTAACGTTTGTACTAGACTTTTTTGAAAGTTATATTAAACTGTCTGAAAACAAAACAGGGTTCACAAACAAAATATGTTCACCATGCTCCATTTCTGTATATAATAAAGAGTATAAACTATATATAATCGCATCAGTAAGATATGTCAACATTTGAACCACTTTAAAAAAATATATTTTTACATTTGTGTCATTAGATACTGTATTTGAGTAACTTGAAACCCAATACTTATGTTTAAAAGTGTAATTCGGCAATTTGTCTCAAAACAATCCTGTCGTAACTGGTGCACAGTGAATTCTGGGGTAGACAAGGCCATGAAGTATCCATCTGTTATATTATTAATTTCATGAGAAATGAAGGAAGGAGCCTTCGATTTGGAACAGCCTTCGTCGTGCCGCGGTGACGCACTCGGCCTTTGAAGGATGCAGCCTCTGAATTGGGACGCACAAGTGTGCCGCACATGTCCTGAAAAGTAAAGCCAGCGCATTCCGATCACCCCCTGGTGGCTGGCTGCAGTATAGGCCATAAACCCCGCCCTCTCCATGTAATCGAATGGGACGTGAGGCAAACTAAACAATCCAAATACACTTCAAATACCTTCTTTCTGTCATTTTAGGTAGTTCTCATCATGCTGATAACATGAAATAGGTTTTGAAATAGTTTTGAAACTATACCATCATCATCCCCACGCAAACCCCAAACAAGGCGAATCTGCGAAAAGACGGCATGTACGCAAGCATTACGTGTTTAGCCTATAGGCAAGCGCGTTTGAATACGTATGTGTTTTTATCTGTATTCACCTTATTTTCCACGACAACAAGGGTGATGCCATTGCGTTCGTTTTGTCATCTTACTTCCGTCTGAGAGAGACCTAAGCTAGATGCTTGTCGTAACGGTAGATGATTACAGAAAGCAAATATGTCAAGAATTATATGCTCAGTTAGGGGCTGTCATAACAATTGGATTAAGAGGAGAGAACAATTGCACCAATGATCTTACGAACACAATGTGAAGCGGTCGGAGTGTTGTGGTGCACTTTAATTTACACCCACCACCTAAAGATGAGGAGCACCTGAGGAAATGGTGGAAGGCGTAAAAACTTAAAGTGCTCACCCAAGCGCTGTAGATTCCCCTTAAAACTTAAAGGAATTAAGTCATCTGATTTGAAGGAATAAGTCATGTCAAGTTTGCAAATTAATTCCATCTTGGTTTATTACATATGAAAATGAAATGGTGAAATATTATCTCTACATGAAGATCAGCAGAAGGTGGCTCTAGCTTCCTGAAAACAACAAACACTTCTTACAACTGATTTCATATTTTCTTATTTTATATACTTATTTATATATTCATTTTAGACTTAGAACATTATCTATTTTGTATTATATTTCGCCAACGAAAATTCCAAACAAATCCACAGAGCCATTGCGCGTCTCCGAGGAACACAGTGATGTTTCATTACTAAATTAATTTCGTTATGCGTTTTTAACGAATCACTCGACTGAATGATGGGGGGCCAATTACACCTGCATAAATAATGTTCAGATTAATTTAACATTAAAACATTAACATTATTTTTATTCAACCGATTTGATTAAAGCAGCTGATTCCTTTAATAATGAAACACGTTACAAAAACTTGTCTAAAATTGTGTCTAAAATTAGTCAATTTATGGGTCAATGACGTGGCGTGTCAATTCTGGTGTCCAAAGCATATTCATAATATTAAAAATATATACATTTTTAAATACACTACATTAAATGACTCGACTTCCCCCTCTTAATTACTCATGTGAGTATTCATTATAAATAATTAATTTTTAAGGAACTATTGAGCTCAAAAGTCCCAAAATGTCATTACGGGTTAAAATCTGAATACAAAAATACGACAAAAATGTAAAAAATATGAATAAATGTTTTCAATGATACCTGCAAATATAGTGATAATACTAAGCTTATTTACATTTTTATGACAGAAGGACTTTTGTCTCCAAATTGTGATTTCTCTAATGTCATTCCTGGATAACAGACATCAGTGACCATTTTGGACCATAATGCATTTTGGTGTGTCATGTGACATAATATTGTTCCAAACAGAAGATCCTGAAGGACCAGAGGTCAGTAAGTGTCTCTTAAAATGATGATATTTTGACCTTTTCGGTCACTGGTGCACTTTAGCAATATCACGTGTCCTTCTGATAACACTAATAATGCATTTATAATGTATTTATATTAAAAAACGATCTATTTGATCTAAAAGATTACCTTAAAGTGATGATAGTTGTGTTTTCCACAGGTGGTTCAGTTAGTGCCTGATTATAAAGAACACACATTTGTTTTGTCATTCCTGGAAAACACAAACCCTCTGTCATCCGTTATCCAGAACGACATATCTATAACAATCTAGTGTTTAATATTTGTAAACTTTTAGACAGTTATTATGAGGGATGTGCAAGACTAGCCGATTAAACGATAGCGCTGATGCTAGTCCACTTGGAAAATACTAGCCGTTTACAATTTTGTTTTGCACATGCTTTATATTTTTACAAAAGCTACGTTTAAATTACTGTCATGTTAATGTTACATCTTGAAATTAATGTATTATTTTGAAAATTGTATACAGTATATGAGGATGATTTTTATGGTAATCCTGTCCTTCCGTCTAACAATGACACGGGCGATTAATTTAACCCATATTTGTGTGTTAGATCACACACTTCTGTTTGTGGAGTTTAGGATAAAATGAGTCTTATTTACTTTATTGGAAAACATTTTTAAACATTTTCCAGCTTTTGTTTTGATTTGGTTCTGAATTTTGAGTTATCATCAGCCAAATATGAGCCCATGTCTATGAAATCACACATTGATTATATTGTGATTAAATGTAGTTTTCCGAGCACTGATTGTTTGTTGAGCTCCAATTATGGATATCAGTACATTTGAATATGCCAACAATGATAGAAATGTAATTAATTTCAAAATTCATTACCGTGACCCATGAATGACATTTTCGTATGGAAAAAGATCAGATTCACCAAAGAAATGGTTCATTACATTCTTAAAATGAGTACATACACAACACTCTAATAAGAAAGTCCTTAAATTTTAATTTTTTGCCAGTTTCATTATTTTTTTCAAATTTTAAATCCTTATCCATCATTCACCCATTAACTTGTTTATTCAACATTTGTATAAATTCAATATCACATTTGCAAAGGTGCTCATATTCATGAAAACAGCTCTCTTGCTTTTGTGATATTGCTTAATTATATCCTGTTATATAAAAAACAAGATCTCATTCAAGTACGTTTTTGCGATCATATCTTGAATTTTGTGGGCATTTATATTGATTTTGGGCATTTTTGAGACAATGCATTGATTTTGAACCCGGCACCACAGTAAGAAAGAAATCACATTAGAAATAAGTTATTGATTGTATTTGAAGCAGTAAGTTTTACATCAAATCACATTAATCACATAATCAATGGACGGGCAATTTAGTGATATCTTCGCAGTCTTGAGATAAAATCCCAAGTCCTCTTAGTCTGAGACCAAGACAAGACCGAGTACAAAAGTGGTCGAGACCGAGACAAGACCAAGACCTTCAAAATATGGTCTTAAGACCGATCTCAAAACCAAGACCGATCGTGAGTACTACAACACTAGTAGACCATTTTTTGAAGGTCTTGGTCTCGTCTTGGTCTCGATCCCCAGTCTCAGACTAACTTAACTTAGTCTAAGACCAAGACAAGACAGAGTACAAATGCAGTCAAGACCAGGACAAGACCAAGACCTTCAAAAAATTGTCTTAAAGGGATAATTCACCTAAAAATGGGTCCCTCGCCCTCAAGTCATCCTAGGTGTGTATGACATTCTCCTTTCAGACGAACACAATCAGAGTTATATTAAAAAATGTCCTGGCTCTTCCAAGCTTTATAATGGCAGTGAATGGCTGTTTCTGTTTTGAAGACCATAAAAGTTCATCCATCCATTATAAAAGTGCTCCACACGGCTCTGGGGGTTAATAAAGGCCTTCTGAAGCGAATCGATGGGTTTGTGTGAGAAAAATATCCATATTTAACACGTTATAAAGTAAAATATATAGCTTCCGGCGGACCGCCTTCTGTATTCAATGTATGCAGAAAGTGTAACGCCTCTCGCAGTTCAAAACGCTTACGCTACGCCCAACGTCATCGTCGCGTCAGTTACGCTTTTTCCGTAATTTGAATTATAATGGATGGATGCACTTTTTGGGCTTCAAATTTTAGGCTTTCACTTGTATAAAGCTTGGAAGAGCCAGGACATTTTTTAATATAACTCAGATTGTATTCGTCTGAAAGAAGAATGTCATATACACCTAGGATGACTTGAGGGGGAGTAAATCATGCAGTAATTTTCATTTTTGGGTGAACTATCCCTTTAAGACCGATCTTGAGACCAAGACCGGTCTTGAGTACCACAACACTAGAACACCATTTTTTGAAGGTCTTGATCTTGTCTTGGTCTCGACCACATTTGAACTCGATCCCCGGTCTCAGACTAAGAGGACTCAGGATTTTACTTTCAGGCTGGTCTAGTATCAGTAAACAGCCGTAGCGACTGTCCGTGTTGTGTGTGTGTCTTGAGGAAGTTCTCATGAGTGAGGTTACTAACATGAGCCACAGGTTAATGGTGTGTGCTGAGTGGAGGTCCGGACGCTGGAGAAAGCAATCACCGGGGTTTGCCAGTCCACTGCTCTCTCTGAGGTCCTGTGTCAGCGGGCACAGGTGTCTCCTGCGCTGATATTACAGCAGGGCAATGAGCTACAGCAAACAGAGATGAGTTTCCACCGGCACACAGAGAGATCAGACCTCTAGCATTCGTCTCGAAGGATAAACTCAATGTCACCTTCAAGCAATTATCCACTCGATGTCACTACTTTAAATGTCAAATCACTGCAAACCAAAGGATCTCACGTCTAACTCTTCTGAGCAAGGTCCATCTAATACCATTACAGTGATATAGTTTTAAATGTGGCATTAATTGCATATGATAAACTATAAGTTTATTATGACATTATGGAATTAAAATGTCTTGAGAATCCACTAATATTCACAGCCCTCAAAGATCATGAATTATAAACCGGATGATTATAAACATTAGTCATTTGTAATCTATCTCCATACAGAATAATTGTATAATGAACACAAGAGGGCAGTAAAAGCATATGATACTGAATCATAAACAGCTCGTGTTAAAGTGAGCAGATTTCTGAAATGGAAACTGGAGACATTTCCTAGTGCACTGATCAAAATATCATTGAAATCTCACTTGTTATTGTCTTTGAATTAAAAAATGGGGACAATATTTTTTTATATGCTTTTGTTTTAATTGTTGCGGGTTATATATATTATGTTTGTTATAATGAATAATTATTATACTATTTTGTGGGTATAACAGACCCTATATGGTTTTAATAAACTGAAATAGCAGAGTATACAAAAACACTTTCCAAAAATAAAACAAAAGTAATATAAGATATGTTATGATAAATAAAACAGTATTTAACAAATATTGGTAACACTTTATTTTACAGTGTCCTTGTTACATATGTTACATACTTACCATAATAATAACAACAGTAAATTATGCATAATTACATGCAACTAACCCTAAACCAAACCCCAATCCTACCCTAACCCTATAGTAAGAACATGTAGTTAATTAATATTACTAATATAAATAATTACACTGTAACAATGACACATAGAGTTACGGTATGATTAGGGTTTGGTTTAGGGTTAGTTCCATGTAATAATGCATAAATTACTGTTATTACTATGGTAAGTACATGTAACATGTGTAACAAGGACACTGTAAAATAAAGTGTTACCAAATAAAGTGTAACCGAATATACTGTATACAGTAATTACAGTAATAAGTTTGTGCTTTTGGAAATCGACCTTTACTGTCCCTAATACGCTAGCATTTTTACACTGATAAAAAATGAATCATTCAGGCTGTAAGTGTAACATAAAAAAAATCTACACATCTTACAAATAAATCTTTTGTTTGTTACTTGGATAATTTGAGTAGCTCACTTAATTTGGATTTGTAGCAAAAACATATTTTGTATAATTATATATCGCACTTCTTATCCTCAGGCTTTGTAGACGTGCATTTCCAACATATTATTTAAGTTACATTTACTTAAAATATTTACTGCTGGATTTGGCTGATGCAATGAACCCTTTTCACATGGTGACGATGTATTTTCCATACTGCAACATAAATCTAGCAATTTTTCTCATATCTCATATTTTAGGGTAATTTTATAACAGCGTTGTCTACATCAGGCGTGACTGTTGTTGTTTCGAGGATGTTTGCTGCTTGATCAATATTATATTTAAATGAACTTTTTGTCACAACTTAATTTTATTGTGTACAATCTACTTACTGGGGTTAAGGAGATTTCTAGTTCCCGGAATGCTTTGCATGGGATTTAATTGGAAGAGAAAATGTTGAATTTATTTATCTTCATGTGTTTTTAAGCAAGATAAATGAAGTAGACGGCTTGTTATTATTGTTTAATGTTCTATTAAGTTGGGATTTAGAAACGTTTTTGTCATGTTGGAGTTTTGGGGGTTACCGTGGTGACGAGGAGCCTGACGTTAGGCTGACAGGTAGGCAGTGCATCATGAAATGCTTAATGAGCAACCGTTTATAGCAGTATTGTGCGTCTCTACTGTATACATGCTTTGTTACATATAGTGAAATAGAACTAATGCATGTCATATAAGTGTATTCACTTGAGTTATTTTTACAGCTAATTTTACTGCCGCTTAGTTGAATTATGTTTCTGCTACACAAAGTATTTGAGTTGTGTTTATGAGGAAAATTGAGTTGAAATTACTTAAGGGTGCATGTTGAAGACATGTAAAGTCTATTTGGTCAAACACAAATTAGATGAGTTCAAAATAATTAGAAGTCTGATGCAAATAGTTGCCTCAATTTTTTGGAGTAAAACCAAGGCGATATTTTTTACAGTGTAGGCTCATTTTGATCACAAATAATATTTTTGCTTTCTGAAAATGCAATTGTTGATTATTTTTTTCATTTATTTATCCATATCGTTGTGCACTTTCACCCATGTGATATTGTTGGGATGTGTGACTGCGGTGTATTGGTGGAACATTTCGGGAATGTTTCAAAACTGTGTGCAAGAAAAAGTTGCGCTGGTCTTCTCTGTTGTTTTGTATATCCGAGTGAAACGCTTCTGGAACAAGAACAAATGTATACTGTAAAAAATATCGCCTTGGTTGAGGCAACTAAATTCAACATTTTCTCTTCCAATTAAATCCCATGCAAAGCATTCCGGGAACTAGAAATCTCCTTCCCCCCAGTAAGTAGGTTGTACACAATAAAATTAAGTTGTGACAAAAAGTTCATTTAAATATAATATTGATCAAGCAGCAAACATCCTCGAAACAACAACAGTCACGCCTGATGTAGACAACACTGTTATAAAATTACCCTAAAATATGAGATATGAGAAAAATGGCTAGATTTATGTTGCAATATGGAAATAATGATTTTTTTAAGTTACGCTTACAGCCTCAATGATTTATATTTTTATCAGTGTAGGGCGGGGCTTGTTTTTGTCTGTGGGGAATTGATTGGATGATTGCTATTGGTGGATCTCATGTGAGTCACAGGTTGCCCCGCCCTCGTCATCAGAGAAGAGATGTCGTTGTTATTCTGATTCAAGATTATTAAAACAATAATGATGTGCGCCGATAAATCAGGGCTGTGTTCAGAATAACATACTACTGTCATGCTACAGAGTGTACGCACATTTTCTGTATGTATGGAATTCCAGGATTACCATGTGATACAATGTGCTATACATTTATTGGTTAGTTAGATCAGTGCTAATTTGCATATCAGCCTCCCAAATATGGTCACATATTAAAATGAATTGAGTATTTAAAGTAAAGCATTGATATGATGTGTGAGTGTGCAGTGAACAGGTGCAGGGCAGGTATATGTCAGTGCGGATGCTAATAGGTTGTCATGGAAACAGACATTGGAGATGTTGTCCTCACGAGTGCGTGCTGTACTGAGCATCATTGGACAGTCTCTGCATGGGACTGATCTGCCGCTGGGTTCAGGTGTGTCTGTCCACTTGGTTTGATCGATAGATTGGAATCTGAGTCCATGAGCAGCAGACGGTATTGTGCTACAGACAACATAACCGTGCAATGCAAGAAATGCCAGCGTAGGCTTTCCATGCTCAGCTGAAACGGGCGTTTACTGTGTTCAGCGAGCGGTTCTGCCCAGTCTGTCATAGTTGATGACCTTGAGGAGGGTCGACTGTTGGATGAGCTTCATCCAACAGCACAATTAGCTTCAAGAGGTTCTAAACAACCTGTTTTTTTTTATGCCAACTAGGGCTGCACGATATGAGGAAAAGCTGCGATGTGCGATAACATTGTTTAATATTGCGATGACGATATGACTTGCGATAAATATTCAAATGTGAATGTTAGCTATACTGTTCCCATGTCTTAGTGCTTTAATAGGTTCTTTGCGAACATAGAACCTAAACACTGAATAGCCTATTCCCACTGAATATTTTTCAGCATGTTTTACACAGTACCTGTGTGTGTAACGCGTCATCTCTCCTAAATCCAAAATAATTCCATATAGCTGAAGTGCTGTTCTTTTTCACCACAAGGTCTTCGTCAGCCACCACATTTTCCTCACTCTTCTGTCCTTCCTCCGCCATCGTATTTGCTAACGGTGTCGCAACTAAATTGACACCTCACAAATCAATCTGAGCGTAGCTGACACTTCCTGGGGGTTCACCTGATTGGCCAAATAGCATGAACGCGCCAACCATGTCTTCAGGGCTGAACGTGATAGGTCAAACGTTTATTACATGCGCTTGGCGAACGATGAACGATGTAACGTTCAGCCCTAATGCCAACCTAGTTCTAGATCTAGACCTTACAGTTATAATACACCAGAGAACCATTACAGAACCACTACTAGAACTGACAAAAGCAGAAATGCATTAAAACTTGACGGCATTCTAATGATCAACTGCTCACAGGTAGGGGTTGCACGACTTCTGCCAATCAAAAAACGGATTCTGAAATCAAAATTGACAATTTTTGTTTTGTTTTTGTGGAATATTGTGGAATATTATTATAAATGATTTATCAGTGTACATCGTTATTGTTTTAATAATCTTGAATCGGAATAACTTCATCTCTTCTCTGATGACGAGGGCGGGGCAACCTGTCACTCACATGAGATCCACCAATAGCAAACCACAATCAATGTTCAAACCAACATTTGTTCTTCACTGATAAAAATGATTTTGTGGTGAAGTAAATACTACAGAAAAAACTAATGTAATTTCTACATGAAAATTTTAGTTCAGGCAAGAATTAAAAAAACTAAGTAAATTCTATATTAGTACTCAATTCAAGCTTGTAGTAAATTTCAACATTATAAAATTAAGTAAAACTACTCAACTTTACTCATACTGGTGTTCCTATCATGCACTGGGGCTTGCATAGTTAATAAGCTTGATTTTTGGCTGTTTTCCAGCTGTATTTACACTGTTTTATCATTGCCTTTTGTTGTTAGGTTTAGTAACTTGCTGTTTTGTGACATTTGGAGTTCATTTTCTACTCAAAATGACACATTCATACTCAAAAACAATCCACTGAATGTTACCATCACTGTATTGTGTAGCAAGTATTGAGGTCTCTGTGTTCAGGTGCCGCGTCACTACTATGTCGATATGGTGTCTACACATGTTACATTCCACGCCTGTCCCGGACTCCATTTCCCAGAATCCTCCCTGCCTCACACCTGAACACACTCCCGCATCGTCTCTCCCGCTCTCCCCGGATTCCCTGCACCTGGTCTTTGTCATTAGCACTCCCTTTATATTGAACTCACTCCCAGCACTCCTTGTCCGTTCTTGAATGTTATGATATTGTTATGCTTACATGTGTGTCATGTTCTGCCTTAGTTTATGAATAAAGACCGTCTTTGTGGAAGCCCCGGATCTTCTCTTCCCTGCTGCACTACACAACTAGTAACAACACAATATCTACTGTGTTATTTACTTAGATATTTCTAAGTAAAGCATAGACTTTAAAAGCGTGGTATTGGTATTGTTTAATAGCGCTATATTGTTTGAGTAAAAAGTATTGCAAAGGAAACTTCAACTAAGTAGAAATTGCTCAACCTTTTACTGGCCAAGGGACTTATTTTCTTTGTTAATTTTACTTAACTTAGTTAAGTAGAGTTTACTTATTCATTCCATATGTGAAATTTACTTAAATATGAGTGCAAAAAAAAATTAAAATACATTTTACTGTGTTGTTCCAGAAGCGTTTCACTCAAATATACAGCACAATAGGGAAGAAAAGACTAGCACAACTTAAGTTTCATGCCGTCTTTAAAAAAAAGACATTGAAAAGAATAGTTTGTGTGGTAACACTTTATTTTAAGGATCAGAAATAAGACAGTAATTAATGACTAATAAATGCATTTGTAATGGACTTGTATGCCATTACAAGCTATTTATAAGGCCTTTATTGGCTGTCTTATTTTTGTCTTATAGCCCCTTTATACTTGTTTCTGTCCTAACAATGTACCAATTAGCTAAAAATAAAACAAACGTATTGTGCCAATTACACCCTTTATAAGTTCCCAGTACACTGTGTGAATTTGTAGCTTGTAAGTATGAAATAAATATAGAATGGGCATTTCAACAGACATTTAAATTACTGAGAAACACTGTGATGTTACAAAAGCACAGTCTTTCTAGCAGTTGTTCTGTACTAACAAATGATTTATAACTGAAATATTCCCTGAATTTATTAATAGGCAACAAGTACATTTCTCACTAATAAATGCAATATTACTTCAGATTATGTTCCCTATTCTAAAGTAAACATTTGCTGTTTTCCAATAAGACAAGAGACATGAAATATTGCAGTGAAGAATTCAGTCTTTATTGTTTTATGGTTCAACAAGAGAACAAACTACAGATGAGACACATCTAGAATAATTAAAGTCAACACATTATATAAAAACATATGAATGAATAATAATAATAAAAAGAATAAAAACACACTGTTTTAATTGTAACAATCTTAAATAGAAATTTAAAGTTAAAGGGCCCTTTCAGGTCCTTTTCAACACTGCTCAAAAAGTTGCAAGCCAACAAACCAATTTAACATGTAGAATATTAATAACTGTAGAATATAACAAAAAGAAAACAAGAAAAAAGAACTAAAATAATTATAAATAGGGGATAGAGAATAAGACAGTGCACTATATAGGGGATAGGGAACGATCAGACAGTGCACTATATAGGGGATAGGGAACAATCAGACAGTGTACTATATAGGGGATAGAGAACGATCAGACAGCGCACTATACAGAGGGTATCAAACGATTCAGACAGTGCACTATATAGTGGATAGGGAACAATCAGACAGTGCACTATATAGGGGATAGAGAACGATAAGACACTGCACTATATAGAGGATAGGGAACGATCAGACAGTGCACTATATAGGGGATAGGGAGCGATTCAGACAGTGCACTATATACGGGATAGAGAACGATCAGACAGTGCACTATATAGGGGATAGGGAACGATCAGACAGTGCGCTATATAGAGGATAGGGAACGATCAGACAGTGCACTATATAGAGGATAGGGAACGATCAGACAGTGCACTATATAGGGGATAGGGAATGATCAGGCAGTGCACTATATGGGGGATAGGGAACGATCAGACAGTGCACTATATAGGGGATAGAGAATGATCAGACAGTGCACTGTATACGGGATAGGGAACGATCAGACACTGCACTATATAGAGGATAGGGAACGATCAGACAGTGCACTATATAGGGGATAGGGAGCGATTCAGACAGTGCACTATATACGGGATAGAGAACGATCAGACAGTGCACTATATAGGGGATAGGGAACGATCAGACAGTGCGCTATATAGAGGATAGGGAACGATCAGACAGTGCACTATATAGAGGATAGGGAACGATCAGACAGTGCACTATATAGGGGATAGGGAATGATCAGGCAGTGCACTATATGGGGGATAGGGAACGATCAGACAGTGCACTATATAGGGGATAGAGAATGATCAGACAGTGCACTGTATACGGGATAGGGAACGATCAGACAGTGCGCTATATAGGGGATAGGGAACGATCAGACAGTGCACTATATAGGGGATAGGGAGCGATTCAGACAGTGCACTATATAGGGGATAGGGAACGATTCAGACAGTGCACTATATAGGGGATAGGGAGCGATTCAGACAGTGCACTATATAGGGGATAGGGAACGATTCAGACAGTGCACTGTATAGGGGATAGGGAACGATTCAGACAGTGCACTATATAGGGGATAGGGAACGATTCAGACAGTGCATTATATAGGGGATAGGGAACGATCAGACAGTGCACTCTATAGGGGATAGGGAATGATCAGACAGTGCACTATATAGGGGATAGGGAGCGATCAGACAGTGCACTATATAGGGGATAGGGAACGATTCAGACAGTGCACTATATAGGGGATAGGGAATGATTCAGACAGTGCATTATATAGGGGATAGGGAACGATCAGACAGTGCACTCTATAGGGGATAGGGAATGATCAGACGGTGCACTATAGGTGATAGGGAATGATCAGACAGTGCACTTTAGGGGATAGGGAGCGATCAGACAGTGGACTATATAGGGGATAGGGAACGATTCAGACAGTGCACTATATAGGGGATAGGGAACGATTCAGACAGTGCAAATCAAATCAAATCACCTTTATTTATATAGCGCTTTTTACAATGGCAATTGTTTCAAAGCAGCTTCACAGTGGTAACAGGAAAACAATGCAACGGAATTTGATTCGGCTGTACAGCCGCTCTGGTGAAAACGGTGATGTCATCCAGCTCATTTCAATTATCATATAGTGTCAATGCGGGCAGATCAGTAATATAGTTGAAATTTAGGTGTCCCCAACTGAGCAAGCCAAAAGCCAAAGGCGACGGTGGCAAGGAACCAAAACTCCTTCAGGGCCAGAATGGAGAAAAAAACCTTGGGAGAAACCAGGCTCAGTCGGGGTGCCAGTTCTCCTCTGGCCGACGAACAAATAGTGTATGATTATGATTCTGGCAACATTACAGGTCAGAAGTCATATTAGATAAAGCGATATTCGTAGGATTATTCGAAAGATTGGAGTTGTCACGCCGGGGACGGGTTTAATGAGGATGTCGTGTCGATGCGGCATTTACAGGGGGGAGTTTAATTGACATGGTCTCTACAGACACTTCAGGGATATGGTCGTCATGTCCAGGCTAAGGTCCACCATCTGGTCTGGATACGGCCCGGATCCGGCCGACTGCAGTAAACCTCGGGATAAACAGAGAGACTAACATTAGCGTAGATGCCATTCTTCTTATGATGTAACGAGTACATCAGGTGTTATGGGAAGTGTTCCCGGTTCCGGCTGACCTAGTTAATGCAGCCTAAAACAATCATTTAACTGATTTGAATAATAGAAATTAAAAATGTTTTATGTGTATGCCATAGTAAAGAGATGTGTTTTTAGTCTAGATTTAAACTGACAGAGTGTGCCTGCTTCCCGAACAATGCTAGGAAGACTGTTCCAGAGTTTAGGTGCTAAATAGGAAAAGGACCGACCGCCTGCAGTTAATTTTGATATTCTAGGTATTATCAACTGGCCAGAATTTTGAGACCGCAATAGACGTGATGGAGTATAATGCGTTAAGAGCTCGCTCAAGTACTGGGGTGCTAAACCATTTAGTGCTTTGTAAGCAATCAGCAAGATTTTAAAATGTATACGATGTTTAATAGGGAGCCAGTGCAGTGTTGCCAGAACCGGGCTAATATGGTCATACTTCCTGGTTCTAGTAAGAACTCTAGCTGCTGCGTTTTGGACAAGCTGCAGTTTATTTATTAAGCGAGCAGGGCAACCACCCAGTAGAGCATTACAATAATCTAGCCTTGAGGTCATGAACGCATGAACTAACTGTTCAGTATTTTGCATTGAAAGCATGTGCCGTAATTTAGATATATTTTTAAGATGGTAGAATGCAGTTTTACAGATGCTAGAAACGTGGCTTTCAAATGAGAGATTGGTATCAAAGAGCACACCCAGGTTCCTAACTGACGACGAGGACTTGACAGAGCAGCCATCGAGTGTTAGACAGTATTCTAGGTTACTACTTGTGGAGGTTTTTTGTCCAATGATTAAAAATTCATTTTTTTCTGAATTAAGTTGCAGGAAATTACTAGTCATCCAATTTTTTATATCAGCTATGCATTCTGTTAATCTTGTGAATTGGTAAGTTTCGTCAGGGCGTGAAGAAATATGGAGCTGAGTATCGTCAGCATAACAATGAAAATTAACGCCATGCTTCCTAATAATATCTCCCAGTGGTAGCATGTACAGGGTGAGAAGCAACGGTCCTAGCACTGAGCCCTGCGGTACTCCATACTGAACTTGTGTTCGGTGTGACATCTCTTCATTTACTGCTACAAACTGATAACGGTCAGATAAGTATGATTTAAACCATGCCAATGCAATTCCACTAATGCCAACATAATTTTCGAGTCTATTCAAAAGAATGTTGTGGTCGATAGTATCGAATGCAGCGCTAAGATCGAGTAACACTAACAGAGAGATACAACCACGATCGGATGATAAGAGTAAATCATTTGTAACTCTAATGAGAGCAGTCTCAGTACTATGATATGGTCTAAATCCTGACTGGAAATCCTCACAGATACCATTTCTTTCTAAAAAGGAGCATAATTGTGAGTGCACTCTATAGGGGATAGGGAATGATCAGACGGTGCACTATAGGTGATAGGGAACGATCAGATAGTGCACTTTAGGGGATAGGGAGTGATCAGACAGTGCACTATATAGGGGATAGGGAACGATTCAGACAGTGCATTATATAGGGGCTAGGAAAACGATCAGACAGTGCACTATATAGGGGATAGGAAAACGATCAGACAGCGCACTATATAGGGGATAGGAAAACGATCAGACAGCGCACTATATAGGGGATAGGAAACGATCAGACAGCGCACTATATAGGGGATAGGGAATGATCAGACAGTGCACTATATCGGGGATAGGGAATGATCAGACAGTGCACTATATAGGGGATAGGGAATGATCAGACAGAAAACCAGAAAACATATCGGATCTGTTTGAACTCTGCACAGAATGCTGTATTTATAGCGATATGGAGGAGATCAGGAGGAAACTGTGGCTTTACCGAGCTCAACGGCTCTGGCTGAGATGTGATATAAACTTGTGGCTATTGCCACAAATATACCCGTGCGACTTATGACTGGTTTTGTGGTCCAGGGTTTTAAAAAGTTCTAGATTCTATTAATCAAAAGAGGACATTTAAGCATGTGACTCCTCTGTAGAAAGGGTCAGATTCTTTAAATCTAATATTTTTAATGACCAATGCTGATATCTTATAGAGCGGGGTGGCAAAGATAGTAAACAGCATGCATAACAAATGCGGCAATAAAAAAATTATTTATGTGACGTAATTAATTGGAAAATATAACAATATGAATATCTGTAAATGATTCTGTAATCCTGTATTTTTCACAAATGATGAAATGGTGCACTCAAACACAACAGTGCACTCAGTATGTTGTTTTCTGACATTTTTCTCTTTCTTTGGTTAGGACTACTTCAGTGTCACAATACCGAATTTTCCCATGGTATCTTAAAAAGACAAAAGAATGAAATCCATCTGACCTGAGCAAACTGCCACTGCCTCCGTGATTCATCATTTACAATAGAGCTGCTGTTTGATTTCACAGGGAATCGGGCAGGGCCGCTCCTGTTACTACAACGTGACTCACACATAGTCTTGGTAATTTCTCACTTCCATGATTTCTTACATCCATCACATGGCCAACTGTATCTTTTCTGTCTTTGCATTAGCAAACAGAGGTATGCAATGGCATTTATTATATTCTGTAGCCACTGAGAGCTGTTATTGAGACATTTGTAAGACAGAGAGCAGATTAAGGTCCCACTGAAGTGCCATGAAACGCTCAGCATTATTCAGTGTGTTGACAATCTCCACTGAAACAAGAAGACAGGGCGGGGCATATTGAACAGCTCCTCCCCTTTTTTAAAATAGCCAATAGCGTTTAGTTTATATCACAGCTCGTCCAGAGCTATCCCCTATATAGTGCACTGTCTGATCATTCCCTATCCCCTATATAGTGCACTGTCTGATCAGTCCCTATTCCCTATATAGTGCACTGTCTGATCGTTCCCTATCCCCTATATAGTGCACTGTCTGATCGTTCCCTATCCCCTATGTAGTGCACTGTCTGATCGTTCCCTATTCCCTATATAGTGCACTGTCTGATCGTTCCCTATCCCCTATATAGTGCACTGTCTGATCGTTCCCTATCCCCTATATAGTGCACTGTCTGATCGTTCCCTATCCCCTATATAGTGCACTGTCTGATCATTCCCTATTCCCTATATAGTGCAGTGTCTGATCATTCCCTATCCCCTATATAGTGCACTGTCTGATCGTTCCGCACTGTCTGATCGTTCCCTATCCCCTATATAGTGCACAGTCTGATCGTTCCCTATCCCCTATATAGTGCACTGTCTGATCGTTCCCTATCCCCTATATAGTGCACTGTCTGAATCATTCCCTAAATAAATAAAAAACAACCATCAACTATTACTTCAATAAGCACATTTTTTTAGAATGAAAAATAAAATTTTGATTGAAAAACATACACTTCTGAAAATCACAAAATGCTTGTTTTTTTAGCGTATTTGACTGACTCAGCACTCAATATCGTACAGAACCACCGTAGGAAGTTCACATACATGAAGGATGAGAAGCCATTAGCACGCATCTCTCCTCAATTCCCAGCATGCATTTGGACTAGGACAGAACAATAGGAGAGGTTTACTATTAAATTGCCAGTGGCTGAGATGGATGAATACTGTGCGTAGTCTTTGTACAAGAGAAAGATAACATTTATTGACAGTCATTAGAAGTGACAAGTCTTCCTCAATTCAGATGCTGAAAGAACAGATGAAATAAAGGAATGGAAAGAGTCTCATTTTCTGTGATATAATGTGCATGGCTTCAGGCAACATCACATTACTGTGTTCACCTAAAATAATTTATTGATACTGAAGACTACTCAGTTAAGAAAACAGCCTAACCAGCGAGAGAGCTGTAATTCTTTCCATTTATCAAGCCTTTGAATTCAATATCCAGCGTAGCTTCGTCTCTTTTGATGTACAGAGCATGTGGAAACTACGTTACATTATCATCTCTCGGCAAGCGTCGCAATCATCCACCACCTTTTCATCTGTGTGTCTTATTTGTCATCGTCATTTATTGATGTCTCATAAATTGGATCAAAGAGCCGTCTAAACATTCACTCTTCATGTGGAGTCATTTTCTTTTTGCACGGAAAAGATCATTTCTTGCCTCTCTTTTCAACAGTCGGCGGTTTTGAGCACATTAGAAATTCAAGAATTGGTTGAATTGGATGTTCTTTTTGAGCAACAGGACAAAAGCTTAAAAAGTTTAACTACAACTTTAGGTCACACTTTAGATTAAGGTCCAATTCTCACTATTAACTACACTGAAAAAAATGTTTTGCCAGTTCGACTTACAGTGAGGAGAAGTATTTGATACACTGCCGATTTTGCAGGTTTGCCCACTTACAAAACATGTATAAGTCTGTAATTTTTATCATAGGTACACTTCAACTGTGAGTGATGGAATCTAAAACAAAAATCCAGAAAATCACATTGTATGATTTTTAAGTAATTAATTTGCATTTTATTGCATGACATAAGTATTTGATACATCAGAAAAGCAGAACTTAATATTTGGTACAGAAACCTTTGTTTGCAATTACAGAGATCATACGTTTCCTGTAGTTCTTGACCAGGTTTGCACACACTGCAGCAGGGATTTTGGCCCACTCCTCCATACAGACCTTCTCTAGATCCTTCAGGTTTCGGGGCTGTCGCTGGGCAATACGGACTTTCAGCTCCCTCCAAAGATTTTCTATTGTGTTCCGGTCTGGAGACTGGCTAGGCCACTCCAGGACCTTGAGATGCTTCTTACGGAGCCACTCCTTAGTTGCCCTGGCTGTGTGTTTCGGGTCGTTGTCATGCTGGAAGACCCAGCCACGACCCATCTTCAGTGCTCTTACTGAGGGAAGGAGGTTGTTGGCCAAGATCAAGCGATACATGGCCCCATCCATCCTCCCCTCAATACGGTGCAGTCGTCCTGTCCCCTTTGGATCCCCAAAGAATGATGTTTTCACCTCCATGCTTCACGGTTGGGATGGTGTTCTTGGGGTTGTACTCATCCTTCTTCTTCCTCCAAACACGGCGAGTGGAGTTTAGACCAGAAAGCTCTATTTTTGTCTCATCAGACCACATGACCTTCTCCCATTCCTCCTCTGGATCATCCAGATGGTCATTGGCAAACTTCAGACGGGCCTGGACATGCGCTGGCTTGAGCAGGGGGACCTTAGTGTGTTACTAATGGTTTTCTTTGAGACTGTGGTCCCAGCTCTCTTCAGGTCATTGACCAGGTCCTGCCGTGTAGTTCTGGGCTGATCCCTCACCTTCCTCATGATCATTGATGCCCCACGAGGTGAGATCTTGCATGGTGCCCCAGACCGAGAGAGACTGACCGTCATCTTGAATTTCTTCCATTTTCTAATAATTGCGCCAACAGTTGTTGCCTTCTCACCAAGCTGCTTGCCTTTTGTCCTGTAACCCATCCCAGCCTTGTGCAGGTCTACAATTTTATCCCTGATGTCCTTACACAGCTCTCTGATCTTGGCCATTGTGGAGAGGTTGGAGTCTGTTTGATTGAGTGTGTGGACAGGTGTCTTTTATACAGGTAACGAGTTCAAACAGGTGCAGTTAATACAGGTAATGAGTGGAGAACAGGAGGGCTTCTTAAAGAAAAACTAACAGGTCTGTGAGAGCCGGAATTCTTACTGGTTGGTAGGTCATCAAATACTTATGTCATGCAATAAAATGCAAATTAATTATTTAAAAATCATACAATGTGATTTTCTGGATTTTTGTTTTAGATTCCGTCACTCACAGTTGAAGAGTACCTATGATAAAAATTACAGACCTCTACATGCTTTGTAAGTAGGAAAACCTGCAAAATCGGCAGTGTATCAAATACTTGTTCTCCCCACTGTATAACTCAACCAACCTGAAAAAAAACCAAGGTTTTACTGAAGCATAACTGTCATTAGATGTGATCTGATTTCTCCAGCAAGGTAAAATTACTTAAAGGGCTGGTTGATTATGATTTGACTTTAACTTTAGTGAGTGTGTAATGTTGCTGTTTGAGCATAAACAAAATCTGCAAAGTTACGACACTCAAAGCAAAGGGAGATATTTTCTTTTACAGAAATCGCTTTTTAAGGACTACAACAAACGGCCAGTAGGGACTACAACGAGCTTCTTCACGGGTTAGTGACATCACTAACCCTAAAATCTACATAAACCCCGCCCCCAGGAACATGTTGAGAAGAGGAAGAGTTGTTGTAGTCGAGCACATTTGGGAGTCGCTCAAGCTGTCATCCGTCTTTCACATTTATTGCAATACAGTACGAACACAAATGCAATAGCATGTCATAAAACATACGTTATAACCGTAATTAAACTAAACTATCCCTGTTCTCTCTTCATGCAGCAGATATTCTCTGGCTCTGTGCATCTTTCAACAGTTCTCACACCAGCGATTTATAGATTATCATGACAGAAGATGCTAATCAATGACTTGAAGATGGTTAACTCATAAATTCATCAACTATCCATTCAGAAACGTCCTGTCTCATTCTACATGTTGTCACTTCTTCTTGAGTCTCTCCATCATTGTCCGACTCCGGTTTGAACATAAAAGGCTGAACAGTATCTGACATTTTCAGTGTGTGTCTGCGTGAGGCAATCGGAGCTGCTAACACGAGCTCTTGAAGCTCCGCCCTCTTCCTCAGACTCAAGGAGAAGGGACAACATGTAGAATTCATGTTGCTGACACAGCTGACACATATGAACTAATAATGACGGTAACCAAGGATACAGATGAGAGGCGGGAATCTGAACAAAGAAACACGTGACAAATGAAAACAAACTAAAAGTCCATGAACTAAACTAAACATAATGGTGAAAGCGCATGTCGAATGTGTCCATCCTGAGTTTTAGCGGAAATTGTATATTGGGTCAATGTAACTCAGTTAAGTTAAAACAGCATTCTCGTGTGTCCCTTATGTTACATAAACCTTGAATTAGGTTACAACAACAAAATTTGAATTTATAGGTAGAATCAGGTAGAAATACTTCCTTAAAGCAACAACTGCATGTTCACTTTTTACAGTGTACGACTTTTGCCTCAGTAAACTCCTAATCACTGCTTATTAATAGTTAGTAAGGTAGTTGTTAAGTTTAGGTATTGGGTGGATTAAGGGATGTAGAATATGGTCATGCAGAATAAGGCATTAATATGTGCTTTATAAGAACTAATAAACAGCCAATATCCTAGTAATATGCATGATAATAAGACACTAGTTAATAGTGAGAATTGGACCCTAAACTAAAGGGTTACCCACCTTTTTCAAAAATGTTCAACAACTGTATCGAATTAAATGTAATTTTGTTGTTAAATGTAAAGTGAGCCTTTTTTTACCTTTGAAAAATGATGACAGTGCTAGGGTGTTTTGGGTGGTTATTGTCAGTGTTATGTATTTCAGTTCATTCATATATTCTGAATTATATTTCAGATCGTGTGATTCAGGTTCTGCAATGACTGAAAGCACAATGTTAATAAAATCTCCCAGATGTAACAGGCAGTTCAAATTCTGACCTAATATAGATTTTTTTAAAGTAAACCAGCAAAACTGGAATATAGTTTCACAGCTAGGGATTACCATGCAGATTTGTTGCATGTGAAAAAGAAGCTTGGGTAACACTTTAGAATAATGGTCCGTCATTAATAGGTAACTATGCAGGAAGTAATGCAGGACTAATAAGTAGTACTGCATTAACACTTCAGCTACTACTATTAACTAATATAGAAACGAGCTTAACTAATCAGTAAGTAATATCAAATTTAGGACTAAGATAATTCCTTATTAGGTAATCAATAATTACTGAAGGAGATTGGCATCACTAAGAACTAATAGGTAACTATGACAAATTATGAAGAATTACTAATTAATTACTAATCACAACATTAACGTGTCTGAGATGTGAGCAAGTGTCTTCTTTTACTCTCAACGTGGTCATACAATGCATCACTGATTACTCAAGTGTTACCTGGTCACTCTGCAGGAACTACTAGTGATCTGGACCATTATTTTAAAGAGAAAAAGATGTTTTTAATGGTCCAGATCACTAGTAGTTCCTGCAGAGTGACTAGGTAACACTTGAGTAATTAGAGATCCATTTTATGACTTTATTCAGAGTAAAAACGATGACTGATTACATCTCAGACACATGATAATGTTCTTTATAATTTGTCAGTAGTTAATAGTTATTAATGAGGCTATGAATGAATAATTATTGATTACCTAATAAGGAACTATCTTAGTATTAAATTTGATATTACTTACTGATTAGTTAAGCTTGTTTCTATATTAGTTAATAGTAGTAGTTGAAGTGTTAGTGTAGTACTACTCATTAGTCCTGCATTACTTCCTGCATAGTTACCTATTAATGACGGACCATTATTCTAAAGTGTTACCGAAGCTTTAAACATGGAGAATATTCAGTTATGGGAGAAAAATGCCCCAAAAATGAATTCCTGCAAGTTCCTGAGTTTGAGCAAGATGCTTTTTTCCCCTGAAAAGCATATTGCAAATATGATATTGATATTATAGAACAATTAAATAAACACAAAGTTAATATTAAGTAAGTAATAGACACATATTGTCTGTTTTTGCCCCTTCAATGAAACATCCGAACCGTTACGTGTGTCTGAGCAACATTCGTTCCTGAAAGAATGAACGTTTCTAAAGGAACTGCTTTGAATGAATGATTCAGCGATGTCTGTAAGCCAGGCACAAGTGTTTATTTATTTATTCATCATTACTTCCCATTCAGGCTCGTTTATTGCCTAAAATAAATTTGTTTATTTATTAAAATACCTCAATAGCCATTTTTTAAATAAAGTATTACAAATGCATTACGATTGCAAGTATCACTAAAAGCGTACTGTATGCTCCATCTATTTAAACAAGCGTTCTCGGGGATCGTTTGTTTTGCTTTGTTTTAGTTATTATTTGTTGATATCCACAACCCCCCTCCCCACCCCTGATACCTTTAGATATATAAACCTGAAGAGAAACATAAAATTGTTGACTAGAATATAACAATTCTCATGATTTCTCATGATTTTCTTTTTTATTTTTATTATTTACTTTTATTATTCATTATTTTTTTCACCTTTTTGCTAACACATTACTTAAAGCCTTTATATATAATGCATTATAAAAGTATTTTTAATGCATTAATTATGCACCTTATAATGCATCATATGGTCTCATGAATAATCTTTTTAATACATTATAATACTTATGTTACGCCTTTAGAAAGTATAATGCATTAAAACACACAACAAAACCAATTTCAGATGTGACAAGGAATCTGCAATGCATTTAAACTTTGGTTACAATTATTTATGAAAAGATATAATGTATTATAATTTATGAATACCTTTATAATGCATTACACAAGCTTTAAGTGTTGCCAAATATTTTTTGCCCTATTTTTCCTATGGAGTCCTATGGAGTTGTATTTAAAATCTACTTGGCTAGAAAAAATGTAAAGGGCATGACCCTTCTGGTCAGCGTGTTGCTGAATGGTTTCTAAGGCGTTATGGGTGGTTGTTACCGGTATGTGCTGAGGTGTTGCAAGGTTGCTTTGTTTAAATCCCACAAGGATGATACATTCCACAAATGTGAACAAAAGTGATTCTTGCACACCCTGCTATTAAAAAAGGACCATTTATGATGGGTGGACAAGCTCACTGTGATTAAAGCAGCTTTGCAAGTTGAACGAGACTCTGTCTCTTACCTGGCAATGCAATGTTTCAATTACAGATTACATGAAAAAGGGCATTTGAGCGGCGAGACTAACACGCCAGTCTAACACCGTCCAATTAAAAAGGAGAATTACTCTATTATTGCTTTGATAGATCATCTGCTCCCGAAAACTGCAAGCTTCTCGCTGGTTAAAGGTGGTGGTCTGTCAGGCGTGAAATCAATACAAGGCACAAATCATAATTCATGCTTCCCTGTGGTCTGAATAATAATTGTTTTAGCCATCACATTGCAAATATTTTCTTTTCCTCTAAAGGTGAAAAGGCTGTACACTGTATGGGCTGTATCCAGTATATAATTGACACGCTCTATGAAGCCAGGGATTCACACATTTCCACAAAATGATATGTATTTGAAAAGCGCCTGCCCTTTGTCTGAATGGTTATGAGTGTCGAATGAGAGCGACTGCAGGAAACTGCGCATGCTTTTCACCGGCTAGTGTGAACTTTGAAACCAGTGCTGCTTTGAAACTCAGTCTAAATGAAGAGCTCTGTGAAACGTGGTGATGGGGGTCTGGCTATGACCCAGTTAAATCCTTGTGGATGGTGGGCACCCAACACAATGAAGAAGTGCTGGAATACATTAATACCAATGCAGCGCTCTCTGACCCGACTCGCAAATCAATAGAGCATTCAAATGTGTGGAGACACATATGAACAGGGCAAAGCTTCATTTAACCTCTTCTGCTTCTGCCGTTAAGAGTAGAGTTGAGAGTGAACGCGCATAATGATGGTGTTACCGCCCACCTGCTCTTCCCGGCTGTGAATATTGTGTGCCTAATTATTCAGGGATGAAAAATCATCAAGAGTACTAAAGGCTGGCAAACACGAAGAGCTCTGTGTGTCTGATAATTCCACATGACTTAATAGAAATCATTTCTGCCACCATTTAAACACATTCATGTTGTTCCACATCCATATGATGTTTTTCTTCATGGAACACAAACAGAAAGTTATATTGCAAGTCTTCTGAAGGCATAATCCTTAGAATTCCAAGGCAAGAGTTTCAAAATTTTTTAAATGTTTTGGCAAAAAAGTCCAGCATCAATATTGGAGTGATGCACAAAGCACATCTTACACAGAAGTATGGGGTGTGTATCATCTACAATTATATCATAATTATTGTTTTAACCATGTGTTAAGAATTTTGAAATATTTAGGGGTTCAAGCGCGTACCTCTATTGTAATTGTTAGAATTGTTAGCATTCTCCCCTGAAAGTGATCGGGCTGGCCAACCCGTAAGTCGTAGAGAAATTTTCGGGTATTTCGGATTTTTCAAAAAACCTACTTTTGCGAACTAGTCCTAGGTTTTTCTCCCGATCAGAACCAAACCAGTGCAGAAAGATTCTCTGGAGTCTGATTGTCAATAATTATATAAAAAAGTAGAAATTTCAATTCATATCGGGATGGGTGTGGTCACTTTTACAAAAACAGCTATAACTCTTGAAACGAATGAGATAATTTCACCAAATTTGGTACAGCTGTGTATGGGCTCAGTCTGTGGTCACCTGAAAAAGGATGTGAGACTGGCCACTTGGTGGCGCTATAAAATGGAAAAAAACGCGAAACGGCTATAGCTACGCAACAGTCAGTACGACTGACTTGAAAACTGGCATGCAGTGTCTTTGTCCAACGTGCCGCGATTGTCTACGAGGACATTCGTGTATCTTGAAAAACATGGCATTCATTCTTGACCAATGAATTTTGAACGGCTGTCTGACAAGGTTAACGGAGGCCGATCGGAACGACACTCACTGGGTCTGTTTGAATCACGGCCCTAGAGGCCTGTGAGAATTTAGAAATAAATCGGCCACTGGGGGGTGCCTTTGCGTTTTTCACGTGCGTAAAGGATTGTATATGACATGATTTTCCGCATATGCCCACGACACTCATACTGCATGGTAGAACTCCTCATTCTGAGCAACTTTGCCTCTTGGACCGCTGCTGTCAATCGAATCGTTCGTTATATATTGGACATTATTTTAAAAAAAAAATACATATACTAAATATGCAAATTAGTCTTAGGTTTTTGGCTGAACCTCGATAACTCTTAAAAAGCTTTAAAACATATATTTCTTTAGTAAATTGCTTGTTTCGGCTGTAAATGGTCTTTTTCATCTATGATCTCAGTGGTTACAGGCTTGCTAATGCTAAATAAAACTTAATACCTTTTTACACATGTGCTTAAAGGCCTTAAAGTACATGAACCCCGTTAATTGCTGCTTTCAGCAATATTTTTCTTTATATTTACAGTGATTCTGTTTATTAACGTACACTGAAGAAAATTAATAACACAACACTTTTGTTTTTGCCCCCATTTTTCATGAGCGGAACTCAAAGATCAATATCTGTCAATATCTGGTGCGATATCTGGTGCGACAGCGTGTTCCAGTATCTGGCAATATCCAGCAACTTCGCACAGCCATTGAAGAGGAGTGGACCAACATTCCACAGGCCACAATCAACAACCTGATCAACTCTATGTGAAGGAGATGTATTGCACTGCGTGAGGCAAATGGTGGTCGCACCAGATATTGACTTTTTTTTTGGACCCCCCCCAATACAGTAAAACTGCACATTTTAGAGTAGCCTTTTATTGTGGCCAGCCTAAGGCACACCTGTGCAATAATCATGCTGTCTAATCAGCATCTTGATATGCCACACCTGTGAGGTGGATGGATTATCTCGGCAAAGGAGAAGTGCTCACTAACACAGATTTAGACAGATTTGTGAACAATGTTTGAGAGAAATAGGCCTTTTGTGTACATAGAAAAAGTCTTAGACCTTTGAGTTCAGCTCATGAAAAATGGGGGCAAAAACAAAAGTGTTGGGTTTATAATTTTGTTCAGTGTATATTTTGTGTTTGTTAGGATGTACCACCAGACAGAGGTGTAAATAGTGATGGCAATTTCAAAACACTGCTTCATGAAGCTTCTGTTTCGAATCAATTGGTTCGGAGCGTGTATTAAACTGCCAAAGTCACATGATTTCAATAAATGAGGCTTCGTTACGTCATCACTGTTTCGAAACGTTTCGAAACACTTCGAAATGTTGTACTAATAAACATATTAGGAATATTATAACAGGTGAAACAGCTACTCATAAAAGCTTATTGTGGATCAGTGTATTTAGAAATATAAACTGGAATAAAGCTTGGTGTATTTGTGAAGCATACTGTTTAAATAAGAAAGGAAAAGAGGTTACATTTAAAATTTTTCATGGTATATATCCAGCTAAAAGTGTGTTAGAGAGGTTTAATTTAGATATTGATTATTCATGTGATTTTTGTTCAATAGAAAAAGAATCTTTTATTCATCTGTTTTGTGATTGTATATACACAAAGATTTTTGGGTGGATGTGGAAAATTAAATTGGAAGGAAAACAAATGTTATATTTAAATTAAATAATTTTGATATATGTATGTATTATTCCAATGAATGTAATAATAATAATTTTACTTTTATTGTACAACTTTTTATTATTTTGGGAAAATTTCATATACACAAGAAGAAATGGTCAGGATCCAAGCCAAATTTTCTTCATTTTCTTCAGGAGACTAAGGAGTATTGCACCAGTTTGGAGAACATTGTCAATAAAAAAGCAAGGAAGACTTGTCATATTCTTAATGAATATACATTTTTTTTGATTAATTGATCAAGGATTTGTACACTCTGGCATTTTTTGTTTTTTGTTCATTTAGTTTGTTGTGGTTTGTTTTTTGTGTATTAATATGTATTTTTGTTGTATTATATACTGTATACTAGTGAGTTTCTCTAGCTAATAAAAAAAAAAATAATAATAAAATGAAAAAAAAAAACTACACAGGAAAAAAAAAAAAAACACTTCGAAATGTCAGTGGTTCACTGCTAGGGGGCGATGATCTCTGTGAACCCATGAATCATGAGCAGTCACTGAGAACCATTGAACAAGTGTCTGTGGGTTTTACCTGATCTCTGATCAGTTTGATACATTTGTAGACGGTTTAACTAGATATTAGTATAATTAAAAGGAATAATATTAGTTAATAGTCTCGTATTGGCCTGTTTATCGGAGCCAATAAACAAAACAAGCCATGACAATTGATAAAAGAACATTAAGACACTTAATATTTAATTTTATTAGATGATTAGTTAATTGCATTTGAAAGATTTTACTTTCAATAAAACAATATATTTGTAAAAGGTGTTTTTATGCATGTTTGGCCTGGGTTTTTGTTGCGTTCACACTGTTCTGACCAGCAGGGGTCGCCGTGGAGACGGGTGTCGAATTGTTTCGAAGCTTCGACATAATACGGCACATTTGCTTCAACTGTTTCAGTGTTTCACGAAGCCTTACATCACTAGGTGTAAAATACATGACAGGGGACAAAAATGCACGGTCCAGAGTGGTTTTAATTCCAAAAAAAATATAAATATATACAGTAGCAATAGTGAAAAGAAAGAAAAATAATCAAAGAATATAATACAAAGGAAAATAAATTTGCAATAGACGAATGTAAGCTGGCTATGCCAACGTACAGGCCCAAAAATACAAACGAGATTCAACCTCTCCACACTACCTGCGCGTCCCTAAAATGGCTGCCTCTTTTATAGGCTTTGGCTCCTCCTATTTTTGGAACATACCATTTTAGGGGAAAACCTATAAGTTACAAACAGGTGACAAGGCATAAACAAGCAAACCTTCATGACATTTAAACTCTACAACATATATTATTTACATCTATTAACATGTAAAGAGCTCAAAACAATAAAGACAAAACATATAAGAAAACACTTACATCCCAGGTTGTCTCCCTCCCCCATGAGGTCAGAACCAGATGGAGTAATCTTTGATGAGCAAATGCTAGTTTAAATATGGGGTCCGGGGTCACAGTCAGTCTGTGACAGTGTTATTTGAATTGTATCACTTGACTTTGGCTAGTTTTATGCATGGGACATTTGCAAATTGTTTTTTTTGAAGAATAAGGGCGAAGGAAGAGGTTTGTTCTAGATAGTTTTTTGACCATGGATAGTTAAAAATCATGTTTTTAGAGCTTGCATCAAATCCTTTGTTCAATATCTGTGGAAATGGCAAAAAATGCAAAATTGCTCAGATTGCTATTACAATGCGTGAGCTGACATTATTGAGTATATCACTTGCTTTCAAAAACCACACAAAAGCACGCCTTTAGAGCGCACACATTCCCTGCATGTGGTAGCCTATTTTGATGCATTTTTCCCCATGAGTTTTGTCTTTATATTAAATATTAGAATTCTGTTGGACACCAACTCATCCTTGTCCCTAGTTTGTTGTTCCATCGCTTCAGTACTTGTGGACCAAACGACTGGTGCAAAATAATCCACGGCATACGCGAGCTGATCGTACAGAGAACACAAAATCTGGCTGAAATTGACGTCTGTATACTTACCTCGACTTACTCACTAAAAAACAAAAAACAAAAAAACACAGTATTGTTTGGCCTTTAACGTCCAAACAGAAAAATTGTGCAACTGACGCTCATAATTAAAAGATGCATTATATTGGCTTTGGTATTTTCAGGAATGTCTTGTGTTCCATTCAACAATAATTTATGAGATTCTCTCCCGCATTTAAATGCAGTTGTCACTCCTGAAACTTTGCAGTGTGTTTGTGACTTTATAGTGATTTTATGTCCTTGATGAGAGATTGATGGCATAATTCATTTGCTTTATGGCAAAGAGCAACTTGGAGATTACAATCTAAAACACTGTTTCACTGCAGTACCTTTTACACTCTTGAAAATAAAGGTTCTTTATTGGCATGAAAAATTTTCATTATTGTAAAAAAGGTTCTTCAGATGATTAAAGTGTTCCTCACACTAAGAAAAAAATGGTTCTTTTAAGATCTGTTCACAGAAAAAAAGGTTCATCACTGCCCTTTTGGAACCTTTATTTTCATTGTGATTTGACATCAACATTTTCATGGTTATTAAATTATGATATGACATATTGTACTTAATAATTTAGATAAATTCATATATTGTAATGTGTCTAGTCTGCAGACTTTTTTCACAAACACACCAGCAATGATCAGAATGAAGCAGAAGAAAAATAAACACAGAGAATTGCAATGGCGACCAAAGACAAGACTTTACAAAGAACAAAGGGAATTATAAATAGACAAACATAATGTGCGTGACACTGTGATGGCATTTAATTGTGATGAAAAGTGACCTGATCACATCACTGTTGTGGATATGACACAGATGGACTGGTTTTTGAATGCACTGATTTATCAGGGTTGTGACTGTGACAGTTGGTCGCCTGTCACAGATCCTGAAGATATCAGGCTTATTTCAGGATTGTGGATAACATTTTAGCTTCAGTTAATGGTTCCAGTAGGACTGGGCTTTGCTAGGTGGTTTTAGATGGTTAATAGATTAATTCTTGTCATTGCATCTGTGATTTTTGCTTCACAGGTTTTGCCAGCAGTAAATCTGTTCGTGTTATTCTGTCTGTTGCATGTGGCAGTTCATTACAAACCGCAACAATTACTGCTAATCACTGTAACCTCATCAGTAATATTTTATGGCTTTACGTTTCCTTTCTCAAAAGGTCAGACAGGTCTTTCTCATCAACTCACAGCCATAATGGATCAAATTAAACAATTGAATGTAAATTGCATCAAGCCTTTTCTGGCAGAGTTTACATTTGTGCGTTTTGCTACTGCTGCCAAAAAGTTGGTGAAATGAGAAAATGTACCAGCCATAAAGATTTCTTTCCAGCCAATGTATTTTGTTTATTTTTTCGTAATTAAAATGGATGAAGTTAGTAGGGTTGGTCATGGTGGACTAGATCAGCTTACACTGCTAATGCAAAGCAAGTCTGAAGATTTGCTGCTAAGAACTTACAGAGACATGCCGTTGTGGCTGCACAAATAAACATGCAAAAGATCCCATAAGCAAAGCTGCATGAACACAAAACTCAACCCAATAACGCAGATCTATACCCACTAAGACGTTTACTGAGATGCTGCTTCTGCAGAGATCCATGTTAATCGTGTGTATGTTTGCCAGGACCAGCTTTGCTGTAATGCTAATGGACTTGTTACAGTGGATAAAAAAATCTACACACCCCGGTTAAAACAGCTGGGTTTTGTGATGTAAAAAAAAATGAAACAAAGATAAATCATATCAGAACTTTTTCAAGTGTAATGTAAAAATTACAACCCATGCAATGCCACTGAAAACAGTAACATTTCAGAGACAAAAAATAAGAATAAAAAACTTAAATAACTAACTGCATAAGTGTTCACCCCACAAAGTCTTGGTTTTGTCTTAGTCTCAACCCCACAAAGTCTTGGTATTGGTCTTTTCCTGGTCTCAGCCCCACATAGTCTTGGTCTTGTCTTGGTCTCAACCCCACAAAGTCTTGGTCTCTGTCTTGTCTTAGTCTTGGTCTTGTCTTAGTCTCAACCCCACAAAGTCTTGGTCTTGTCTTGGTCTCAACCCCACAAAGTCTTGGTCTTGTCTTAGGGTATTTTCACACTTGGTCCTTTTCAGGGGTCTGAGCGCGGTTCGTGTGATTTTTGGCCCATATCCCATCTCGGGAGGTGGTCTGGGTACGGTTCGATCTCATCTTATGGTACGGTTCGCTAAAAACACGCAATCTGAACACAAACTGCTCTGGGCTTACTTGATTTTTCTGTTCGTGAATTCCAATGTAGTTTGGTCATCAGATGCCTCCGTACAAATTGGCTGTTCATCATGACTGCTTCTTCTGCCAAATCTCTACAAATTATTCGTTCACAATTTACACTTGTTTATTGCAATTTCAACCGCTTCCGAACTGTGTAAGAGAGACGCGGCTGCGCGCCTTGCCAGTTTAAAATGGTTTTACGAGCGCACACACCTAAAGCGCATGCACAGAAGCCAGCTGTCACAGCTCGTGTACTAAACAGAATCTTTAGCGTCTTATTGCATTTATTTTAAAGTGTCAAAAACACACAAGTTTCACATAAACAGGTGGTTTTGTCTTAAGTGAATGTAAACATTTGCATTACTAGCCTAATATAAGAATCAGTGGAGTACGTCATACAGTGAAGAATATGCAGTTTTATTTTTTCATTCCATTTCTTACTTGAATGCTGCTTTTAGGCATACCTATACTTTACCTGGAAAATTTAAAGCAGTTTATTTAATTTGCATCTTTCTTTTATTATTTTATTGTATTGTTTATTTTTTGTATGCTGATGTTATCATTGCCTTCTGCAATAAAATAAACATGATTCATGGAAAACAATTCAAAATAATTATTTACAAAGGTGGATGTGTGATATAGCTAGTGCAAGAATATGTAGTATTGAAAAAAATAATATTTTTGTGTAAAAAGATAAACAACTTAATTCAACAGCATTTGTAGCAATGTAATTTAAAAATAATAATAATAATCTTTACAAACAAATATCTTGGTTACTGAGGCACAAACAATGTAAGTGAATGGGATCAAATGTTGAAGGCCATAGGGTCAGCCATCAAACACTGAACTGGACTAGATCCAAAAGGCAACAGTATGAACACAAAGGGGTCTGAGACCACATTCCTACTAAAGTGGACCAAAAAAGGACCTGAGTCCTCTTTCAGGTACAGGGACGGTGTGAACATGAAGAGAACTGGGTCCTTTTTCACTTGGTTCACCTCTTGGTCCACTTAAAGGAGTTCAGTTCTTTTAAAGAGCACCCAAGTAGTCTCAACCCCACAAAGTCTTGGTCTTTTCTTGGTCTCGACCCCACAAAGTCTTGGTCTTGTCTTGGTCTCAACCCCACAAAGTCTTGGTCTTGTCTTAGTCTCAACCCCACAAAGTCTTGGTCTTGTCCTAGTCTCAACCCCACTAAGTCTTGGTCTTGTCTTGTCTTGGTCTCAATCCCACAAAGTCTTGGTCTTGTCTTAGTCTCAACCCCACAAAGTCTTGGTCTTGTCTTGGTCTCAACCCCACAAAGTCTTGGTCTTGTCTTGGTCTCAACCCCACAAAGTCTTGGTCTCAGTCTTGTCTTGGTCTCAACCCCACAAAGTCTTAGTCTTGTCTTGGTCTCAACCCCACAAAGTCTTGGTCTCAGTCTTGTCTTGGTCTCAACCCCACAAAGTCTTAGTCTTGTCTTGGTCTCAACCCCACAAAGTCTTGGTCTCAGTCTTGTCTTGGTCTCAACCCCACAAAGTCTTGGTCTTGTCTTGGTCTCAACCCCACAAAGTCTTGGTCTTGTCTTAGTCTCAACCCCACAAAGTCTTGATCTCGGTCTTGTCTTATCTCAACCCCACAAAGTCTTGGTCTTGTCCTAGTCTAAACCCCACTAAGTCTTGGTCTTGTCTTGGTCTCAACCTCACAAAGTCTTGGTCTCTGTCTTGTCTTAGTCTCAACCCCACAGAGTCTTGGTTTTTTCCTATATGACTTTTGTGCTGGCTACTGTATACAGGCCACCAGGGCACAATACAGACTTTATCAAATAATTAGCTGATTTTCTATCAGAGTTAGTACTGACTGCAGATAAAGTCCTAATTGTTGGTGCTTTTAATATCCATGTAGATAATGGAAAAGATGCACTGGGATTGGCATTTAGAGACATTCTAAACTCTATTGGAGTTAGGCAACACGTGTCAGGACCCACTCATTGTCGTAATCATACTTTAGATCTAATATTGTCACATGGAATCAATGTTGATGCCGTTGAAAATCTGCAGCAGAGCGATGACATCTCGGATCATTATCTAATCTTGTGTATACTCCATTTAGCCAAGGCTGCAAAGTCATCTCCTTGTTACAAATATGGTAGAACTATTACGCCTACCACTAAAGATTGCTTTATAAATAATCTTCCTGATCAGTTTAATCTCCTCAGCATCCCAGATAGCTTAGAAGAACTCGATGTTGCAACAGAAACTATTGACTCTCTCTTTTCCAGCACTTTAGACACAGTTGCTCCTCTGCGCTTAAAGAAGATTAAAGAAAATAGTCCAACGCCGTGGTACAACGAGCACACTCGGGACCTCAAGAGAGCAGCCAGAAAAATTGAGCGTAGCTGGAAGAAAAAAAAACTAGAGGTTTTTCGTATTTTGTGGAAAGAGAGCATGATTGCATACAGAAAGCTAAAACGGCTAGATCTGCTTATTTTTCGACTCTCTTAGAAGAAAACAAACACAACCCTAGGTATTTATTTGATACAGTGGCTAAATTAACAAGAAATAAAACTTCAACTTCTGACGTTTCCAAACAGCACAGCAGTAATGACTTTATGAACTTCTTTACATGCAAGATTGATAATATTAGGGAGAAAATTATAACTATGCAGCCGTCGACTACAATATCGCATCAGACAGTGCATTGTAGTGTCACTGAGGAAAAATTCCACTCATTCACTGCTATAGGAGAGGAAGAATTGTCTAAACTCATTAAATCATCTAAATCAACAACATTTATGCTCGACCCTATACCGACTAAGCTACTGATAGAGATGCTTCCAGAGGTCATAGATCCTCTTCTTAATATCATTAATTCATCTTTGTCATTAGGATATGTAGCGAAAACCTTTAAGCTGGCTATTATTAAACCCCTTATTAAAAAAACGCAACTTGATCCTAGAGAATTAGTCAATTACAGGCCGATCTCAAATCTACCCTTTCTGTCAAAAATACTAGAAAAGGCAGTGTCCTCACAACTATGTTTCTTCTTAGAAAGAAATGGTATCTGCGAGGATTTCCAGTCAGGATTTAGACCGTATCATAGTACTGAGACCGTATCATAGTATCATCCGATCGTGGTTGTATCTCTCTGTTAGTGTTATTGGATCTTAGTGCTGCATTTGATACTATCGATCACAACATTCTTTTGAATAGACTCGAAAATTATGTCGGCATTAGTGGAATTGCATTGGCATGGTTTAAATCATACTTATCTGACCGTCATCAGTTTGTAGCAGTAAATGAAGAGATGTCATACTGATCACAAGTTCAGTATAAAGTACCGCAAGGCTCAGTGCTAGGACCGTTGCTTTTCACCCTGTACATGCTACCCTTGGGAGATATTATTAGGAAGCATGGCATTAGTTTTCACTGTTATGCTGATGATACTCAGCTCTATATTTCTTCACGCCCTGACGAAACGTACTAATTCACAAGATTAACGGAATGCATAACTGATATAAAAACTTTGATGACTAATAATTTCCTACTACTTAATTCTGAAAAAACAGAGATTCTAATTATTGGACCAAAAACCTCCGCAAGTAGTAACCTAGAATACTGTCTAACACTTGATGGCTGCTCTGTCAAGTCCTCGTCGTCAGTTAGGAACCTGGGTGTGCTCTTTGATACCAATCTTTCATTTGAAAGCCACATTTTCTAGCATCTGTAAAACCACATTCTTCCATCTTAAAAATATATCTAAACTACGACATATGCTCTCAATGCAAAATGCTGAACAGTTAGTTCATGCGTTCATGACCTCAAGGCTAGATTATTGTAATGCTCTACTGGGTGGTTACCCTGCACGCTTAATAAATAAATTCCAGCTGGTCCAAAACGCAGCAGCTTGAGTTCTTACTAGAACCAGGAAGTATGACCATATTAGCCCGGTTCTGTCAACACTGCATTGGCTCCCTATTAAACCTTGTATAAATTTTAAAATCTTGCTTTTTACTTACAAAGCACTAAATGGTTTAGCTCCCCAGTACTTGAGCGAGCTCTTAACGCATTATACTCCCTCACGTCTATTGCGGTCTCAAAATTCTGGCCAGTTGATAATACCTAGAATATCAAAATCAACTGCAGGCGGTAGATCCTTTTCCTATTTAGCACCTAAACTCTGGAACAGTCTTCCTAGCATTGTTCGGGAGGCAGACACACTCTGTCAGTTTAAATCTAGACTAAAAACACATCTCTTTACTATGGCATACACATAGAACATTATCAGTTTATATTATTCAAATCAGTTAAATGATTGTTTTAGGCTGCATTAACTAGGTCAGCCGGAACCGGGAACCCTTGGTCTTGTCTTAGTCTCAACCCACACAGTTTTGGTCTTTTCTTGGTCTCAACCCCACAAAGACTTGGCCTTGGTCTCAACCCCACAAAGTCTTGGACATGATCTTGTCTTAGTCTCAATCCCACAAAGTCTTGGTCTTGATCTTGTTTTAGTCTCAATCCCACAAAGTCTTGGTCTCAGTCTTGTCTTGGTCTCAACCCCACAAAGTCTTGGTCGTGTCTTGGTCTCATCCCCACAAAGTCTTGGTCTTGTATTAGTCTCAACCCCACAAAGTCTTGGTCTCGGTCTTGTCTTAGTCTCAACCCCACAAAGACTTGGTCTTGGTCTCAACCCCACAAAGTCTTGGTCTTGGTCTCAACCCCACAAAGTCTTGGACTTGATCTTGTCTTAGTCTCAACCCCACAAAGTCTTGGTCTTGGTCTTGTCTTAGTCTCAACCCTAAATCCTTTCCCGTGGCCTCATGGGATAGTAAAGTGTCCATCGTATGTGCACTTCAGAATCTCGCCGGAAGTAGTAGGTCATCCGGGTACTTTTCGCCTACTGTTTTTCGAATACTTTGAATTCGAATACTCCTGGTCTCAACCCCACATAGTCTTGGTCTTGTCTTGGTCTCAACCCCACAAAGTCTTGGTCTTGTCTTGGTCTCAACCCCACAAAGTCTTGGTCTTGTCTTAGTCTCAACCCCACAAAGTCTTGGTCTTTTCTTGGTTTCAATCCCACAAAGTCTTGGTCTTGGCCTTTTCTTGGTTTCAACCCCTCAAAGTCTTGGTCTTAAACTTGTTTTAGTCTCAATCCCACAAAGTCTTGGTCTTGTCTTGGTCTCAACCCCACAAAGTCTTGGTCTTGTCTTGGTCTCAATCCCACAAAGAAAAATCTTAAAAGAACAGCTGAGATATTTGAAGTTAATCAGAGTCTCTTCAGGTGAACAGTTTGACTATTTCACATGAGCTTGATGATTAGTTTTAACAGGAGTGTGCAGACTTTTTATATGCGCTGTGGTGTATCTGGCTGGCTTGGTTGAATGGCTTAAATAGCTTTTCTTAAAATATTTACCTAGACCAGGATTTCCTAAAGCCTATGTGCCTTGGCTGGAATATCCTTCAATTAACATTCCAGGGTCAGTACAAGTTAAAGAAACAGAAAAAGAAAAATGTAGTGAAGACGAGTTTGCAGTGTCGGGTTTAAATGCACCAAATGTTTGTAGTGAAGTCCTGCATGCATCAAGGTCCAGTTAAGACATTTTTATTAAAATTACAGGGTTGATTAAAAAACAAACAGATGAATTGTTCACAATAAGTTATGACATGCATTTAGAAAACAGATAGGATGAATTATCATGTCATGGCGACTTTAAGCTCAGTTGACAGCATTTGTGGAAAAATATAATTTAATCCTTCATTTTCTTAAAAGAAAAAAAAAAAGAGCAAAAGATTTTGGTTACAGTAGGGCACCTAATGCAATGCAAATAAATTTAAATTCAGATCTCTTACACTTATTTTTATTTTAAAAGTTGTGTATTCATTTGAGCTGTAACTGTTTAAATCAAATCAATGTTTAGGGTTTACAGTTTTTCATGACAAAAAGTTATAAAATTGGAAATAACTTTACACAGAAAAGTTTTTTTTTTTTTTTTTTTTTTTTTTTTTCCCACAGTAAAATCGTGTTAACATTTTCTTGTGGCTATGCTATTGAAACAGTATTTTTAAGTTGGCATAAAATCAAAATGCACTCTATTTATTTTCCTAATGCATGTGGTTCTAATGTGAATGATTCATCCATGCATTTATTATTGTTTTCTTACAATAATCACTCATGACTAGCTCTTCCTGTGATTTGACTCACCTGACGTCTATAACATGTGAGGCTGGGCTGCAGTTAATGCAGTCGCATTCAGATCTGCCTCCATTCCGGTATATAATGCTCACTTTTTGTAACAATTGAATCAAAAGACAAAGGATCAAATCAAGTCCCGCCCCACGTTTTTTCCTGTTTGACTCAGAAATACATCACGATACAGTAGTACAGTTTGTCTCAGCTCCATTTCTGTTGAAAATGCTTATTGCTTTTTGTTGAAGAAAAGTAGGGAAAAAAGGTGGAAATTAATTAACATCATGCCACAAATGCTGTTGACTGAACTTAGCTTGTACTAAAAGAGGAATATTCCTTTAAGATTTATTCTGCATTTTCTAACAACCATGGCTGAGCGGGATTTGGCTAAGGCTTTACTAGTTAGAAACGTGCTTTTATGTGCGGCATGGCCGAAGGCCAGAGCTTACCGTCGCCACACCAGGATACCAAAGCTGACAGAGAGAGAGAGAGAAATCAGTAAAGAGTTTTTGTAAAAGAGCCTGGCATTCCCGCAAACAATTTAAATGAGGTAGAGGGAGTACGGCTGTTTGCTGCTGACAGATACTAAATACTGAATAATCCGTATAGGTAAGCTATATTGGCCACTTAAGTAACTTCATTCGCTTGCCAATGCCTGATTCTTCTTGCTCTTGGTGCTTGACAAGGGATCATGTTCGACCCCAGGACTTTTTAATGCTGCAAATGCATGTAGACAGTACACATGAGCTATTAGTTTACTTTACCTAATGAATATTGATAAATTAGTTTAGTTCATATAATGAGATTTTATTTCATAACACCATTCTGCCAACAACTACAATAATGTATTAAAAAATATTATTTTTATTTGTTGTATTCACACTCTCAAACATAGATAAATCAGTTTTGGCTCTATGGTAAACAAACCACGGGATGAGTCGTGTAGACACGGTGTAAAATCGTTTTAAAATGTAAATTCTTACTGAAGGATCTCCCTGGAGTCTTTTCCTTTAACAGGAAGCCGAGGCGCATTAAGTCTGAGTCATTCATGCCCAATCCTGCCAATGATATACAGAATTTATGTTCTTGCCAGCTAGTACAATTTTGGTTCCAAAAATATTTTCTAACATTTGTTGGCTACAGCGATCTGATTCTTCATTCGGATGCCTGCAGAATGTGATCAAATCAGTCATGAGAGACTCTAAAAACACCTCCATGGTAAAATCAGTGTCAACAGCGGAGACAGCAATATGATAAATGACACTGATGTGGGATAAATAGTGATATTTATTATTAATTATGCACTGTTGCCAATGTAGCAGCATTATAGAATGTGCAGTCAAATTTAATAGTAATTTTACAACGGCTCATCCAATCAGATTGGGTTCCCCAAGAGAGACCATTGACACATTGATCTCGGTTTCTCCCTCTGGAAGTGCACAGTTTAAATCATGCAGTCTTTACTCAAAAGGAGCCACAAGAAAATTATAACATAACAAAGCAGAACACAAAACACGCATTGGAGAGCATGGCAGGAAACGTCCAAAAAAAGAATAGCTTGTTTGCAGTCACGTGGTTCTGATGACGCGCGAAATTCAGATGGAGGGCAGGAAGTGAAAAACAGAATGGACGAGATGGAGGAAAGTCTGTACTGTGCTGGTTTAGAAAGCTATAAACAGAAAATCACAACATATGTTGGACGTGAACCTTATGTTATGAAGAGGAGCGATGTTTCTACTGAATTGGAAGACTTGCCTGCCATTGATGCGGTAGATATAGAGAATGTGAAGCTGCTGTCACGGCGTGTTGAGTTCTGGTCTGGTTTGTTTATATCACGCTGCATTTCTGCTAGTGAATCTAGGGTAATATTTTGATTTTCTATCGTAATTGTGAAAAATGTAGCCATTGTAGCTCATTCATGCTGCATCGAGAATTTCCATAGGAACTCACATCATCGTTCAGGGAGAAAACTGGACAATGTAATACACTTTTCCGCCTTTTCTACGTGTAAAAACACTAAGGGAAGCAGGTTGAGGAGATGACGGGAAGACGCCGGATAGCAAATCTAGTAATCTAGTTCAAAAGCTTCCATGGATTTGACGTTGGTTGTCATTTGTTGAGATAAATACAAAAAAAAAATAAAAAATACTGTGCGTCGGTGTCTGTCCGCTGAATGTGACCCTCTCCGATTCTCATGCGTGGCCATATGGGAAAGAGAATATTTACAATGACATTTACACCTTTCCAACAAAGAAAAGAATCGACTTCTGACAGCTTGTTGAACACATTTTTATTTAGACACATTTCTACCATATAATATTGGCTGAAGCAACAGTGAGTGCCCAGCGTGTTACGCTGTTTTCATGGTAACCAGATCAACACTGTGTAATTATGGTATACATGTCAAAACTTAAGTGAAAACATCAACTGAACATGCTGTGCGATAAAATAGCTTCTCTTCCCTGCAAATTATATCAAGAAGAATGTTTAACAAGTCAAAAAAAAAGGTAAGCCGGTATCCGTATTAAGTTCAGTATCGGCAGACGCAAACGCCATTAAAGGCGACAACTTTTAAAGTTAAAAAGTGACAAGAGTTACGTGAACAATAAAAGCTCTCTGTTGTTTCTCGGTTTGATCGATTTGAGCAACAATAAACAACACAAAACAGGCATTTTGAGTTTGTGTTGTGATTCCTATTTAGAAAATCGCTTCCTGCCCTCCATCTGCATTTCGCACCACAGCAGTGACGTCACGTGCAAACAACCTATCGGGATGAGACTTTGATTTAACAAATATGGCTGTTAATGGAGAAAGCTGCTTTTTAGAGCCAGATGCTGTAGTTGTGGCATCGCATGTCTACCAGAGACAAACAGAAAAAACAAAAACATCAACTTAATCATATGTTGCTTGATGCATATTGTGTATATGCTACTTCTGACTGCCAGTCGATGAGGGAAAAAGGCTTTTTGCATTGAGACTGGTGTAAATACAGCACACCAGCCAAATGCCTGATTCCCTGGTTGATTTTTTTGTCGCTTGAGTAAAGGAAAACATTTTTGACTCTTATGAACCTTACCAAATCACAATTTTAAGTGCATTTGAAATCATCTTTTGAGGCATGCTTCAGTCTGAACAGTGTTTTATAATGTTGCATGATTTTTTTAGCACAGAAACTTTATGCCACAGTGTTGATAAACAGTCTTGTTTTCTGTCACCTCTCTCCATTCTGCTAGTGTTCTGCTCTCACAGTTGTAGTAGATAGAAGAAAGTGACAAGAACTGGGTCAGCGTGTTGACGCCTACGTTATTACTATAGCAACCAATGTAGATATACCAGAGAATAACCGTACGAATCACAGAAAAACAAAACAAAAACATCTTATAGAGGCTTACAGTGCGGATGCAAACATAATCTACATTTATAATGTGCAGTCCCTTTCAACAACAACACATTTCTGCTACTCAAGACTTTTGCACATGCAAAAGATCAGCTGAGAAAAGGTAAAAAAATATGAAACTAAATCAGTTTAATTGTCTTTTATTACACCTGTAGCCTTTTCTGTGGACTTTACAAAAGTTGGTATAATTATTATAATTATTCACCCTCATGTCGTTCCAAACCAGTATGACTTTTCTTATTTGGAAAAGTTTTATTTTATCACATACAATGAAAGTCAATCCTTGTGTTGCATTGAGAGTTCAGTCACAGCGCCCATTCACTTTCATTTGCAACGATATAAGGGATGATGACAGACAGATTACAGTCTAAAGGCCCGTTCACACCAAGAAGGATAACTATAAATATAACTATAACGATAACTATATTAGTGTCCACACCTTATGATATTGTTCTGTTTATTCGAAGCACGTGGTGCAGTTTTATCGTCTGGCCCTTTAAATGCTCGAGCTCTTTAAAGCAGGATGTATTCTGATAACTTTAGTTATCGTTCTTGGTGTGAACAGAAGAGACGAGAGCAGATTTCACTTATTTTTGACAGAATTTGTAGTCACTGCTTACTGTTTTTGTAGGGTACACTCTTAAAAATAAAGGCTCAAAAAGAAGGTTTTAGTGATGTAACAGAAGAACCATTTTTGGTTCCCCGAAAAACCTTTCAGTGAACAGTTTGGTTACACTTGATATTTTGTGATCCCCTTTGACTATAAGCAATGTCTTATTAGTAGAATAAGTTGTCATGTAGTTGCAAAGTTACTTATAGTCAGTAGAATGTCTGTTGGGGAGTATCACAATAAAGAGTTAGCAGATATTAAGCAAACAGTCTACTAATACTCTACTAATAGTCTAATGAGAGTTTTTTGATATATACTGTAGGTATAATGTTACTTATAGTCAACAGAATGTTTAAAGTGGACCATTAAAATAAAGTGTTGACTGAAAATGACTGAATTTTTAATTTTTTATCAAAAAAAGTTTGATTTTTTTTTTTTCATATTTTGTATTTTTAGGGGACTTTATGGTACTAAATTATATTTATGCAGTAGTTATAATTAAAGCCTGACCGATTTATTGGTCTGCCGATTTTATCGGCCGATATGAGCCTGTCGCAGATATATCGGCATCGGCGTATATGCCGCAGATATGCCACCGATATGAACGCGCACCCAAGCCTGCCCACGCGTCTCACAGCGCACGAATATTCACACAAAATTATGTCAAAATGCCTGTCTTGCAGCGTTGGGCAAGCTACTCTGAAACTGTATCTTTACAAGCTACTTGTAAGTTAAAGTAGTTAAGTTACATTCAAGCTACCCTTTTAAAAAAGTAGTTAGCTACACTACAAGTTACTATCAAAAAGTATCTAGCTACATTGAAACTACTTTTCTTTTTTCTTTTTTTTTTTACAATGACGTTGTAACAAATAACTTGTTAATGAAGAATGTTATAATATTTGGGGTTTCAAGCAACATAATGTAATGTAATTATGATTTCAAAGAGTATAGGGTGAATTCAGGTTGATTGGGACACTTTTTTCCCAGTCATTTCAATGGCAAAAACTGTCAGAATCATTTGATTTTGTAAACTATCCAATACACACAATACGCAAATATAGCCTATATCTCAAACTGGCTGTCAAAGTGCAATATGGCTACAAATTTAACATCAGTGCAAGAACAAAATGTATGCAACTTTAAATTAAATACTCAGGAGTCAGCATTAGTCTGAAAATGCAGGTTAAACTCCCAGCACATGCAGTGATGGAGCGCAGCATTTTGAACAGAAACGCTCTGAGACGCCAGTCATGAGCTGCTCGCGTGAACAGTGCGCATTGCTTGACTATTTCTTTTCGTTTCAAATTGTTTCGTTTAAAAGTGGACATTTCAAGCTTTCTATACACATATTTCTCATGTCTGTGAGGCAAGTAGCCTGTTGAGTTTCGGTTTATTTATGAAACATGTTCAAGAGCAATGCAAGTGATCGCTCGAGCGCCTCCATGTCACGATTATTGTCTGCTATAGTCTATTTGCTTCTTATTTATTAAATCCAGGCAATTGGCTGGTGAAACATTGATTAAAATTAAGATACAATTTATACAAAACGAAATTCACTTTAAAGAAAGGCTTTCTACAAAACAAAACTTAATGAAGTGGTCAAAATCATTTCTGACCCTATGTCTTTGACATAAATTACACATCTTTGCACTTTTCATAATCAATATAGCCTAGATGAAATTTAAAAATAACATTATAACATTTAAACATAAATATGAAACAAAATACATTGTTTAATGGCTACAACAAGTATAGTAGGCTACAGTACAGATACTTTTCATGTTGGAGCGGGATTTGAGCGAACGTCATTTTACCGGTGAGCGGTTCATGAGTGGAGCGCGTCTGCATAGAGCGGATTATTGAGCTGAGCGTCCGTCACACCGCTCCGCTTCGCTCATTACAGGCTCGTTCTCGTCAGAACCCAAAACAGAATGTAGCTTTTGGTCATGCTACACCGCTACTTGCTGGATAAAGTAGTTAGCTACTGGAAAAGCTACACTGTTTTAAAAGTAACTGAGCTACTGACAAGCTACTGAAACATGTAGTTAAGCTAGTAGCGTCGCTACTTGTAGCTCGCTACTGCCCAACACTGCTGTCTTGTCGAGTATCATCGTAAACATAGTCGGTTACGTCTTAAGTGAACGTAAACACCACTTGCCAGTCACCGCCAGCGTTTTTGGTCATTTTCACAAGTTTCATGGCCCACAGGATATCTTGTGTGAATATCTGAACATGCAATATATCAAATATTTTTATCAACACTTGAATGTGGGTAAGTTTCATGAAAAAAAGCAACATTTTGAGCAAAAAGCTGAGAAAATTACGTTTTTGTCAAAGACTACATACAGATGGGATTCATAACGATGATCAAACACAGATGGAGTAGATGGAGTCCATCAACACCCCAAAGCTTCACAGTCCCAGAGCTCATCCTGGGTCGACATTTCATTCAGTAACATTAGGCAGTTTTGATTTATATGCTGTTTAATGTTGATGATCGCGTTATTGTTCATATGCATCTGCTCGTTTCTTCTTCGCCTGTGTTTTGATCAGGAGATTCTGTACTCGTTCAGGAGATGTGTAATAGCACCCCCTACCGTATAACAGGGAAAACACGGAAAATCTCGCAGGGAAGCGTTTTCTCATAAAAGACGAGATAACAAAAGACAGAAAAAAAAGTCACTCACTGCTCTTGACTGAATAACTTTAATAAGGGTTAATCTATATTTATACAGTGAAGACTATGCAGTGATATTTTACATTTGATTACTATTTCTGTATATTATGTACATACTGTATTATATATACAGTACCAGTCAAAAGTTTGGACACATCAATGGGAAAGTGTGTCCAAACTTTTGGCTGGTACTGTACTATAATATACACATAAATAATATCGGCCGATATATCGATATCTGACTTTTTTTACTTCCTAGTATCGGTATCGGCATCGGTCCCCAAAAACCAATATCAGTCGGGCTCTAGTTATAATCCATTTATTCACTTTTTGAGCTGAAAATTAAATTTCCAACTTAAACGGTCATTTGGTAGATTATTATTTTTCAAGTACATATTGAAAAAAGTTTTACATTTATTATGAAATGCACAAAAATACCATTTTCAATTTTTATGTGATATATTTTTTTTTTCAAAAACATGTTTTACTCTAAAACTGTGAGAAAAATCAAAGCCATAAATCTAAAAAAGCTGTGTTCCAAATTTGAGCTTGATGTCTCAAAAAATGAGCTTTCAGTAAGATTTTGTTTGGCTGCAGTAGATGAAATTCGTCTCCCATTGGTTTCCAATGTGCTCATTTTTGACTATTTTTTTCCAGGACCATTTAACCTTTTCAAATCATGTCCATGATTTTCTTCGTTTTTTTTTTTTAGCAAGTGCCAGAACCTTTACCAAGTTTCACACCATTCCGATGAAGTAAAACATTAAAAAAAAAAAAAAAAAAGTAAATGTAAAGTTTTTTGGTCAAAAATTTAATTTTTTCTTAGTGTGAAGAATATTTTATCAATCTGAAGAACCTTTTTCCACTGTAAAGAACCTTTTGTGCAATGGGAAGGTTCTATCGATGTTAAAGACTCTTCATGGAGCCATTGATGCCAATAAAGAGCCTTTATTTTTAAGAGTGTAGAATAAATCTTTATTTTTCAGTCACTATTAGGAAAACAACAAATTCTATAATACTAAAGTAACACTGGGTAATGTCACTGCGATGTGTATTGCTTTTCTGCAAGTGTTACTCCTTTTATCTGAGCTGAAATAGATGAATAATAGCTATTACCATATCTTTACTGACCGATAGGTTTCATCAGGGTCATTCGGCTCTCTGTAAAAGAGCACACTTGTTTTTCTGGAATGCAGATGTGAAATGTGCAGCCTGAAAGGGCATGTCCAGTCTTTGAGCCGTGCCCTGTGTGGTCACGTCCCTCAGGTTTAGGGCTCTGTTCATGGATACAGAACCCGTCAGACCAGCAGTCCAGTTCTCATCCCTCGGAGGCGACAGATGGCGCTCAGGAAGAGGGCCGTTGGCTGAGGTCGGCAGGCCTGGTGCCAGAGTGATTTCATGCATGGTTTCTCTCACAGCAGTGGAGCGTGGAGGCCGCTGTCCCGCTCCCCGCCAGCAGGGGGCACTCTGGGCCCAGAATTACACTCGTGACCGAGCCAAATGGCGATAAAAGGAGGGGAAGTTGTTGTGTATGTGTGTGTAGATATGAATTACAGAGAGAGCAAAACAAAGAGAGAGAAAAGAAAAAGACAGAAAGGGGTTTAAAACAAAGCTGTTTGCAGTTTTAGAGCACGCAGGGAAGTCGAAAGCTCAGAAGTCTGCAGCGAGGAGAGCTTTACATGCACAAACCTCCAGAGACCGAGCTATTTTAACAGGACAGCATGCTGTGATGGGAAGTTGAGGAGGAGACGGCACTGATCTGATCCGTTGAGGAAGTCTGGATTGATTAGTCCAATTTTTCAGACTGCTAACCCAACCATCATCCTCCTCTGCTCATCAATCTTTCAAAATTCCCCCATATTCGGCAATGGCTCACTCGCTTCACTCAAGCGCTGCTCAGCCCGGCGAATCTGCTCTTGCTCTTTTGTTCACACTGTCAGACCCAGCCCAGACATTAAAGATAAATGGGCTCTCGGCCACCAATGGCATCAAACTTTCACAGTTTCATTCTTGACTTTTTCTTGCGGCCTGACACTCTTTGGGGTTCACATGTTGACCATGGGTTGCTTCAAGTAGAAGTGTGTGATATTTTAAATCCTGGGATTCGTTCTCCTATTGCATCCCTTTTCTGTTTTCTCCAAGAAAGCTGTTCATTAGCTCTCATGTTTCCACTGTAAACCGTAACGCTCAAAATAATTAATTGGTTTGAGTAGGGTAAACTTAAATTTAACAAATTAGTTCAATCAATTTAATTTTTATGAGTATTTAGAAATTTATTTTTCTTTTGAGTTCACAAAACTGACACACTTTAAGTAATCTGAATTGTTTCATTGCTTTGAGTTTTATGAACTTATTCCTTTTAATTTAGACAAATTTAAATTTAACTGAAACTGGGCTGGGATATATGTTTCCCAGCATTCTTTGCCATGGCACTTGAAAAGGGAGAGTAAATGCTAAAATTAAGTGCTATATAATGTTTTTTTTTTTTTTTTTTTTTTGCAAGATTAGTAGTGTTTAATGACAATGAGTAACAAATTATTAGAATAATTAAAAATATAACCATTGGAAAAAAGCAGAAAAAAATGACTTTGGCCACCATGGGCCCTATCATACACCCGGCACAATGTGACGCCAGGCGCGGCGCAAGTGTTTTCTGCTAGTTTCATCCTGATGCAGTTCTCATGTTCACGTCCAGCTCCACGTTGTTTAAATATCAAATGCACTGGCGCGTCTGTTCACCCATGGGCGTCTGGTCTGAAAACCAGGTGTGTTCAGGAGCATTGTTGGCGCAGTGATATTTTGAGGAACTGAAAACGCAGTATTTTTTGTGTTATTTAAAGGGTGTGTTAGTAATATGAGCCTATAGGCGGTGCACAACGCACGTACACTCTGCTTATTACACACACAGGGACGCGCAGCAGCACACACACATGCCAAATATTAAAAATAAAAGGATTCCTCTCTGGAGAAGCGTTCAGTCTTTCCGCTCCATGTAAATAGAAAATCCGCCATGGTGTGAGAAAAACAACTGGCTTTTAAAGGGAATGGGAGATGAGACTCTGATTGGTTTATTGCACGTTACACCCAAAACACACCCATGACTCATTAAGAGACTAGGGACAACCCTTTTGGACCATGCGCCGGGCGCGCCGACCGTTTTTCCCGTCGTTAAACTAGCAAAAGTGGATTCGGACACACTCTTAAGTGCACCTGCGCCGTGAGCTTCAGACCATGAGCTCAGATCATTAAAATAGGGCCCTAAATGTACCTGCAATTATAGAATCACCCATATACAATAAGTTGTGGTTACCTATTTTTTCAAGGCAACAGTGTCTCCAGAATCCAGAAATATGTGTGACTTGCTATGTTACTAGTAAATGTACTTTTTGCAATTCAGTTTAGTGACAGCACCTTTAATTCGCCTCGAAATTCAGTTCTGATCAGTTCTGATCCCATGCTGATTGGCGGATGTCATCACAAGAACGCGAACCGTCCCAGACTAGAGACTATCCTGAGCTGTGACGTCAACAGACAAACGGGAACAAAAGTGCATTTCATGCTTTCAGAGCCCTGCAAAAAGTGATACTTGTTTAAGATAAAACAAATACTAGAATGCACAGCTACTTTTGAATAACCGCCTGAGGAAAACGACATCTTTTGTGACATTATATCGAATTGGGCCGTTGGGTTGTTTGAGAGGAAAACCTGTTTGAAAACAGTCATCATTTTTGAAATTCACCTCTACCCAGTGTTAGTATCATTCATATAATATTGTATACGGAGCCCCTAAAGGGACATGGTGATGGGAAAAATATGAGATGGGAGAAAGAAATATATTTCAGTGCTTTTGCATTCGCTCGCAAAACTTCTGCATTCCCCTGAGAAACTTTGCTTTTGCTCGCAAAACTTTTGTGTTCTTTGCAAGCGAATGCAAAGTAAAAACATTTGCGAGAGAACGCAAAACCATTGACATTTAATTTTTTTCTCCCATTTGATATTTTTTTCCTTCACCGTGTCCGTAATTATAGTTTTGTTAATATATTTTGAATTGGATTTTATTTTTATATTTTATATTTTCTGTTTTCACTTTAATTTTAGTTAAAGTTTTAGTAATTTTGTGTGTTTTGGCATTTTTTTTATGTTATTTTTAAAAAATATTTATATAAATTTATATATTTATTTTAGTACTTCAAGTTAAACTAAAAAATGAGCTCTTTTTTTCAGTTAACATTTATTTAGTTTCAAGTAACACAAATGTTAACGCTAATAACCCTGCCTCTAGATCAAAGTTTGGGATTACCGCTGGGATTACGTTACATTGACAGTTTTGGACCGACACACAGTGTGAGATGTGTCGCGCACAGACATTTGAATTTTGCACATTGACTAAAACTCTTGCTGGAGATACTCATCTCTGACGCTCACACACCACTGTCAGGGATAATCTCCGTCTCACATTTCCCCAAACAGCACAGAGGAATTCTGATCTCTGCAAATCGGTTTGTCTGACACACTGGTGATGAAACACAAAACTGATAGTGTGAGCCGTCACTTACTTTGAGCCTGAGCATCTGAAATGATTCTTCTGTCCATAAAATAGTCATGAAAACATGGATCAGAGGTGCAAGTAAATGTCTGTGTAAATTTGGATGCATATATGGTTACTCAGAGAAAATGTCATAGTTTAGGGTTCAAAGCTCAGGAGAATTATTAGATATAATATTTCACTTAAAATCAATTTGTAATTGATCCGATTTACTTTTTAATAAATTTTATTAATTATTCAGTTAATAAAAACAAAAACATAATCTTTGTAATCTTGGGCTGATAAAAATTGTAATTGCAATTGCAATTAAAATGTTAATAATAATAATAATAATAATAATAATAATAAATTAATATTTATAATAATTATTATTACTATGAATACAATTATTATATGATTGTCATTATTACTAAATACAAATTGAACATAAGTAATAATTGTACTGTTTCACTGTAAATTAAAAATATTATTAATTAAATTAAAATACAACAATAATAATAATAACAACAATTATGATTATACACATTATTATAAATATTACATAATTATAATAATTAAAAATATTTATAATAATACAATTATTAATGACTGTCATTATTAATAAATGTTTTTAGAAAAAATAAGGAATATTACTATTGTAAAATAAAAATACAATTAATATATTTGTATAATATATTATACCAATATTTGGTATTTTTTAAATATCGGCATCGGCCGATATTTTTTTCTGTTTGGCTGATGTGTTATAAATGGGACTTTTTTTATTTTGACGGTGCTGAGAATGGCAGGACATTATTTTTTTCTCCCATTTTATATGTTTTTCCTTCACCGTGTCCCTTTATGGAGTCCGTACTTATAGTTTTGTTAATATTTTGAATTGGATTTTATTTTTATATTTTCTGTTTTCACTTTAATTTTAGTTAAAGTTTTAGTAATTTTGTGTGTGTTTTGGCATTTTTATGTTATTTTTTAAAAATATTTCCAATAATTTATATATTTATTTTCGTACTTCGAGTTAAACTAAAATGAGTTCTTATTTCAGTTAACTCTTATTCCCCACCATAGATGAACAGCTTTCCGTGTTTTCACTGTTATACGGTAGGGGGCGCTATGACACATCTTCTGAAAGGGAAAAGCAGAGGCTCTATTCTTTCTTTTTGACATATTGCATGTTCAGATATTCATACAACAAAATATTCTGGAGGCCATGACAATTTGTCAAAATCAAAAATGATCAAAAACGCAGATGATGGCTGGCAACTTTTTTTAAAAAAATGCTGGCGGTGAAAGAGTTAAGTATATTTGCTTTCTGTCGGCCATCCTGCTCTCTAAGATATCGGCATCGACCATAAAAAAAAACAGTATCAGTCGACCACTAATCCCATTTAACTCAAAAATATGTCAGAGTACAGATGTTTGTCTCGGATGCTTTCAAAATTCATTGGGAGGAATAAAAATGGACACAAATGAGACAATATTTGACAATTGTATGAGTATATAGCCATAAACAGAATGAGGAAAGCATTATTTAGTCTCATTGCTCTTTCCTATGCATGTTGTTTTTGCTGAGATATAATGGCTTATGAATGTTTTCTTACTTATTGCAAATAAATCTTCATTTTAGCCTCCAAACCTGAAAAAAAGCCCCAAATTTGTATCCATTCCAGATATTAAAGTGATTTTGTCACCAGAAACAGAGCAAATCAATTTTTCCCTGGCACACTGCTATCTCTTCTCCTGAATACAATGCTCTGTCTGCGTTTGGCGGTGGGTGATTAACCCCAACGTCTCAAGTCTAAATTTAGATGCTCCAGTTTTTTTTAGTTTTTAACAGCCAAGAGTTCTGTTCTCACAGAAATAACATCAAGGACAAAACACAATGATGTTCAGTGACAGCTCCTACCCGCTACACTTTAGATTTCAAAGACTTATTCCCTGGAAGTGTCTGTTTGTTTTCTTTGTGGCTTGATATTCAGCTGTCTCTGATACACACACACACACACACACACACACACACACACACACACACACACACACACACACACACACACACACACACACACACACACACACACACACACACACACACACACACACACACCGGCGTACATTAGTAAGGGCAGTGGCGCTACATGAGTGAGGGCGGTGGTGTTTTATTGCCTTCCTGCCAGAGCAGTGAGCCTCATAACTCCTCATAAGTAGAGAGCTTAGTCAAGGTGAGGGGATAGAAACGCATACTGTCCTGCCAGTGTCGATAGCTGTGTTTACATTCATCTGCAGCCAATGACGTCTGTTTAATTCGGAAATGACTGACAGGTAATCTCTCCGTGTGTGTCCCTGTTAATATTCCTGGAATATCACCCGCCTAATTAACAAACTGCTATGCTAGATGGCCTTGTCTGAGTTGTAATTAGCCAAACATAGTGGAAATGATTAGCTATTAGAAGTTGCCATGCTGATAAAGCAAAGATAATTTGGGATTAAATTGTTGTGAGCTTGAATAAACATGGAAACAGGCTTGCGTCCTGTTACCTGGTTTTGCTCGAAGGGTTAAGAAGGATTAAATTGGCAGCATTAGCTGGTGTGTCCATATTGTCGCCTTGGCAAGTCAGTATAACACAATAATTTATTAGGATGCAACTACAGTTGTGCTTTTAATATTTTTTTTGGGTGAATTTTGTGTAAATGTTTATCTGATTTGTTGTATAACCTTATTTACTAGCATTAAAGGGGTCATGAACTGAGAAATCTAATTTTCCTTGAGCTTCTGACATAAAAGGTCATCATACTATAAGAATATCCTGTACGTTTCAGAACTGAAAACTTCCGTGTTATTCCAAAAACAGTTTTTATTGAAACCAAGCCCAGAGAACGACTCGTTGTGAAATGTGCCTATAATAGATGGTGAAAGACCGCCTCTGCAGGAGGAGATCAACGCCTTCTTCATCAGTGCAACTTTGGCCCCGCCCACTGGAGTGTTAGTGAGATGCGAGGATGATAAACGATACAGGATCTTACAGGATCGATACAGGAGCTTATTTATCTTCAACCATGTGAATGTCTCAGTTGAGCATTATTTATTTGTATTCGCTACATTTACATAGGCAGTTTTGATATATATGCTGTTTAAAGCTGCAGTCTGTAAGTTTTGCCTCTTTGTCGCCATCTCTGTTTGAAACCTGCAATTGCAGTTATTTGTGGAATTATCATCTTTACGTGGGTTGTGTATCGCCGGCTCCTCAGCGTGGATGAATCTCATGTTTTGAGGAGTGTGTGTGGCTGTTATTCATTCACCGCACCGGTGTGGATACTGTACTTCAGAATCACAGATTCTACGTCTTGGAAATATGACCAAAATAAGAAGTTTCACCAGAAAATGTCATCAGAACAAGTAAGAACATGTCTGGCACTTTTGTTTTGACCAACTGAGAAAAAAATTATTACAATGAATCGCGCTACCAACGGTGATTAAATCTAACGATCGCTTAGCTCATATCACATCAAACCGTGCAAATTATCATTATTGTTATACTTGTGAATCTCCAGTTGTCTCTGATGATTGTTGTTTGGACCTTTCTGGATTACAATTCGCCATCAAAATTATCCGTTTAATTATTTCAGCTGCTGTGAGAAAAGGCTATAAATGATCCACCACCTGCAGCATCCTCACATGCGATAGCCTACTAGCTGGACTCCTTCTTTATGTATACAGACGTGACGTAATTACGCAAACACATGCTTGAATTTCCAGCGGAAATCCACCAGTCCTATTTAAATTATAACATTATTACAAGTTTACCGCTGTGAATCGGGGTAAGATAAGGAGAGAGTTTTGAACACTGGCTGGTTATGTACTTGCTCAAAAATTGATTTTGGATAATTTTTAACCCAAAAAAGTTACGGACTGAAGCTTTAATGTTGATGATTGCGTTATTTTACATGTGCATATGATTACATATTATATCGCTCGTTTCTGCTTCTTCTCCACATGTGTTTTGATCAGGAGATTCTGTACTCTTTCAGAAGATGTGTAATAGCGCCCTCTACCGTATAACAGTGAAAACGTGGAAAATTCCATTAAAAAAAATATAATTCGTTTGTCTTTAATTTGAAGTTAATGCTCAATGTTCAATTTCAGTACTAATGAAAAGGTTTTGAGTCTCACAAACCATCTATCAGTTTTCAGCAGCATCCTAATGAAAAATACTGACATGTCAGTAAATTCTTTGAACATATATTGCAGTAATACACTGCCATTTTATTAGTACACTTCGTCAAGTGCTCGAATGGATACTTTTATTTGAATTCAAAGAAAGCCACTGGAGCACACTGGGCGGTTAAGGAACTCCTTATTTTTATGTTTATATGAGGCTGCTCTATTTCCCATCTTAATTCATTTGCTGTCGAGCAGCGAGTATCCACGGCCACTTCAGCATGTGCCGCTCGGACTCATTGTGTTGAGAGCCCAAACACATTCATTTCCCCCAATCAATTGCAGACTGCTCCTCCAGGAAGCTCATTTCCTTCTGCCTGAGATCTCTTCCCCCATCCGATGAAAAAAGACCTTATATGAAATGACAGAATCTGGGTGCCATGACAACAGGCAGCATCAAAATCCAATTAAATGAAACTTCCTCCCACTTCAACAGAGCGTTGAAGAACTTCCTCTACCCCTGCACTTCCTCAACTTCAAAAGGACTTCGGCATGCTTAAGTCATTCATCCTGACACTTACACGCCGCTTCATAATATTGTGGTTATGTTTCAAATGAAGCAAATTGCTACATTACACAAATCAGGTGTTATTTGAAGATCTGTGGATTTTACGTGTTGCTGGTCATGGCCTTGCCACATTAAGTGAGCCTAATAACAGAAAAAAGGGTATGAAGTGCATGGGGGTCCAAAAAATGCTCCTGTTTTCAAAATCAGACCTAAGAAAGTCCGCAAGAGTTGGCCTCAAAATTATATTATATTGTGATTATTTTGCCATGTGTTGTAGATATCCATCCAAAAGAACAAAAAGATACAAAATAGTTCATTTTACAATGCAAGAATATATACTTCTGACTTAAGTTCTTCTGTTTTTATAAATTAAACCTTCAGGCTTTAACTTTGGCGCAGAAAAAGACAAGACTATAGACTTTAAAAATAATAATATATAGGCCCATATATATACATATTTTACACGTATTTTTCTTTCTCAGTGTATGAGTGTGTTCTTCTGTGGGACACAAAAGATGATATTTTGATGTAAATGTTGGCAACTTCACTGTAAATGTTTACAAACTTTCATTGCATTAAAAAAATCTTTGTGTTTCAAAGAAGAAATAACGTTATTGGAATGACGGGTGAGTAAATAATGACAGAATTATCATTGTTTTGGGTGAATTATTTCTTTTAATTTCTGCAGTTGAGTTGAGAACCGTTTTTCCAATTCAATTCAATTCACATTTATTTGTATAGCACTTTTCACAATACATATCGTTTCAAAGCAGCTTTACAGAAAATGCATGCGTCTACATTACATTTTAGAGTTATCAGAGGTGACTGTGTTCAAGTTATGTATTTCAGAAACATACATATAGAAATCATACAAAATAATGAGTTTTAAGAGAGTGAAATAATGAAATCCCAAATTTCTAGCAATATATGCCTATGCACTTTATAAAAGCTGACCTGAACAAACCATCAATCATTAATTTAACCCTTCTATCGTTTCCTAGGCAGGGTTATTACATTTTATATCAATGGACCAGTTCAGCTAGGTGTTTGTTGTGTCTTTGATGGGGATTCCCTTTGATTTCAAAGCTTCGCTGATGGTCTCGTTGTGTCTGGAGTGACGTCTATGGGAGGCCAATCAGTTGATGTGTTGGCAGAAGAATGGAAACGGGAGTCTCGTGGCTGAAGAGTGAAGTTTGAGGCGTGCAAAGACTAGTCGTTGACAGAAAATGCACGCATCTACATTACAGTTTAGAGTGAATATTATGTATTTCAGAAACGTACATATACAAATCACACAGTTAGCTAACAATGCATTAATTTAAACAATGTATTAATTTAAGGCAGAAACAATGAGCTTATTGAAGTAAAGAATTCATGTTGTTAACAAATGATTAGGATATCTAGAACATTTTGGGTTGTTTTTTAATATGCTTCATTACAAATTTGGAGAAACACTATAGATCTTTGTACATAAAAATGGATAAAATGACCATGGTTGTAAAAACTGTGTGTGTGGCTGGGCCTGAGGAGGGGAAATGTTTGTGCAAAAAATGGCTCTGCAAATTTAATCAAAGACTCAATTATCATTGTAAATAAATCCTTCTTGTTACTGATTTGTTACTTTTTAAATGAATTGTTTGCATGAAAAGTTGTGGTAATTTCTCTGAAGCCTGTATTTATAATGCATCATAAGGGTATTCATGCATAATGCCTTACAAACAACCTTATAATTTGTTGTATCATCTGATAAATAATCATAACAACAGTTATAATACATTATAATACTTACCTATTTATGGTTATAACTTTTAAGAGTACAATGCATTATGACACCAGATAAAGCCTGCATTTATAATGCATCATAAGGGTATTATTAATGCATTATAATGCACATATCTTTTACTTTCCTGAATCTCATCTGTAGACATTGTTTACTGAAGATCTGCACAGTATCATATCTTATGAGTGATCTTTGTCTGCTTTAAGTAAAGTGACAAAAACAAAGTCGTCTTTTAAACATCTAAAGCATCTAAACATATAAGTGGCCTTTATTTGCTTTAATAAAGTAACAGAAGTTACGTCTTCTTTTAAACAGCCATAAGATGGTTAATAATAAGTGGTTATAAGATATTTCCTTTAAGGTAAAATCAGAGTTGTGTGGAAAAGCACAAAGGAACAACACATTCACAATGCAAATCATGTTTTAGTCATAAAAACTGTAAAATTACAAGGCTTTAAGTAGGTAAGTATTATTACTGTTGTTATGATTATTCATGAGATGATACAACACGTTATAAGGTTGTTTATAAGGCATTATGCATGCATTATAATGCATTAAGAATACCCTTATGATGCATTATAAATGCAGGCTTCATCTGGGGTTATAATGCATTGTACTCTTAAAGTTATAACCACAAATAGGTAAGTATTATAATGTATTGTAACTATTGTTATGATTATTTATCAGATGATGCAGCACATTATAAAATTGTTTATAAGGCATTATGCATGCATTAAGAATACCATTATAATGCATTATAAATACAGGCTTTATAGAAAGTGTTACCAAAGAGGTATATGAATTTTAGAGCACCAGTATTTGGTATGTTTCCCTTTTGATTTTCTGACAGCAGCTCTTGAGTTGGCATGAACAAAACCTGATGATCCATGTTAGCCCAGCGTGATCTGAGCATGTTCCAGAGAGAGAGAGAGAGATCATGTGCTTCAGTGGAAGTAAGAAAATCTGACCTTTTGTTCAGAGGAAGTAAGGACAGATTTGCTTACATTTGATTGTGACCTATGCTGAATTTTCCGTGTTTCTTTTTCATTTTATGCCATAGCTTGTTAACACTTTATTTTAATAGTCCACTTTAGACATTCTACTAACTACATGTCAACTAGCAGTCATTAGAGTATGAGTAGACTGTCTGCTTAATATCTGCTAACTCTTTATTGTGATGCTCCCCAACAGACATTCTACTGACTATAAGTAACTTTGATACATGTCAACTTATTCTAACCTGACAGTCTACTAATACTCTAAGTAAGGAATAATTGATGACGGGCCGTTGAATTATTTGAAAAATAATGCACACCCAAGGTGGTAATGCGGTCGCGAAGCGGAGTGTGCATTATTTTTCTAATATTTCAACAATAATAATAATAAATAAGAGAGTCAATTATTCCGCTTATACTACGGTCACCACACCTCAAAACATTGTTCAGATGATTTATTTCAAGACATTTGTCAGGGTTTGTCCTTAAAACGCTCTTGTGTGCAGGACTAATTTCTTACGCATCTCATCCCAAGCCTCCGTTGCTAATTCCAAAACCTCATTTTAGAGCTCGTAACGGAGACTTCAGCCATTAATGCAGTTATTAATGCAGTGAGTTATATTAGAGAGAGATGTGAATTACCTCAGTCTGTGCGTCTCTTTCAACAGCGTTCATCAGCAGCGTCTACACATACAGAACTTTAAAAACAGCGCCTTTATTACTTCGCTAGTGAGAAATGTCATGTAGCTTTTAATTTACTAAACTATTTTACTGATAAAATCGTCAGAGCAGCGCTGACAACACGTTTCTGTGCGAGTGCGTGTCCGTACTCCATAGTGTATGTGTGTATGTTGTGGGAGAAAGAGAGTATGTGCGTTTCATACATAATTAAACATAAGCTTGTGGGAAAAACATGGAAATAATTTGTCGTTTTTATCCTATTGTTTACTATATTTATCTGCTTGTTCAGTGTTGTTGTGTGTTTTGGTTCTTTCGCTTATATAGGAGCTTTGAAATAACTGAAATCGGATGGCGGAGTGATATGGAACTGTAATGCGGTCAAAACCTGCCTGGAACTACTTTTGCCGTGCATTTCCCTGAAAATAATTGCACACCTTAGAACGTTCGTCATCAGATTCAAGCATCCAACAGCCCCCTGAGAGTTAATTGACATGCAATTGCAAAGTTACTTATAATTATTAGAGTGTCTAAAGTGGACCATTTTTCAAAATCCTAAAATGTATTTTATTTTAATGTTTAAATGAAAATAGTCCTTGGACCCTGCTGTGTGCACAGTCAATCTCCCTGTAAAGTGGATATGTTTATTTCTCGATGGTCATTTTACATGGTCAGTTTAAGCAACTTCACAAGTGTCATCATGGCAAAACGTTAGCACTGCTAAAACATATTTTTATTTGTGACACTCAAATATGGTGAAGAAAGACCCGTCATTTTTCAATACCAAGCGCCGTCCATTTATAAGGGTCAATGCCAGGGCCCGGCTGGCTGTCCCGGATCTACAGGAGACGCTTTCAAACCTCTGAGAGAAAAAAGCCACACGCTGGGTCTGAGGAGCCTGTTCCTGCTGCTGCCGGGGCGTCCCGCTTACTGAACGCGACACCAAGCGGCACATTAACACCACAGCACAGATTCGGCACAGGACACAGACTCCAGAGAGCAGCGCTGGGAAACACAGGGACACTGGGAAATGAGAATCTCACTCTTCATTCAGTATCAATGTAAACAGCTGATACATGGACTAATAACACAAAATAAATATTCACTATGATATGCATAATAAAATACTATTGAATTTCAAACAGAAATGTCTTTCTCTTTTGACATTAATGTCATCAATCATTCCATAATTCATACAAAGAAAGTATGAACACATGCAAAAACAAGAGACCAAAATATTTTTTTTAATTAGGGCCCGAGGACCGATGGTGTGAGGACCCTATTGGAATTGCTCAGCCTATTATTATTCTTCTCCCAAATGAATCGCATTTTTGATGGCCTAAACATGCTCGAAAACTCATGAAACTTTGCACATGCGTCAAAAGTGGTGAAAATTACGTCTGATATGGGTTTCAGAATTAGCTGTGGCAAAATTGCTCAATAGCGCCACCTACAACATTTCAACGAAGTGCCCCTCCCGCTACATTTCATGTACAGGTATGAAATTCGGTAGACACATGTAACAGCCCAATACCTACAAAAAAGTCTTCTGGTACGAAATCTGAAAACCAACAGGAAGTGAGATATTTTGAATTTTCTTTGCAAAATTGTTGCAAATTTTGCCATTTCCAGACGTTGTACTTTAACAAACTCCTCCTAGAGATTTAATCAGATCAACATCATATTTGTACAGTCTAATATAAAGGCCTTTGCAATGTTAAATTGTGAAGATCTTGAGTTTTCCCTAAAGGGCGTGTCCGTGGCGGCCTCACAAAGTTCGATGTTTCGCCATGAAACAGGAAGCTGTTGTAACTCGGACATACAATGTCCGATCTGCCCCAAACTTCATATGTTTGATAAGAGTCCAGGCCTGAAGACATCTACATGCCAATATTAGTTAGTCATAGCGCCACCTACTGGCAACAGGAAATGGCATGCTTTACACTGTAATTCACTCCCAGAAACACATTTAAATATGCCATCAAGTCCCAAACATGCTAGAAACACATTAAATCAAGCAAAACTTGGCTAAGTGCTAATGTATGCGATTTACACCATGAAACAGGAAGTTGTTGTAACTCAGGCATACAATGTCCGATCTGCCCCAAACTTCACATGTTTGATAATAGTCCTGGCCTGAAGACATCTACATGCCAATATTTGGTTACAGTCAAAGCGCCACCTGCTGGCAGCAGGAAGTGTGGCACATTTAAGTGACTTTGCAATATTTCTCCTATATTTACCGGCTTAAATGCATGTCGCCCACTATTTACTGTTTTCCTGAGGCTACCGGGTGGCAGTGCTCCCGTGTGCGAGGGCCCTTTCATCACTGCTTGCAGCTTTAATTATTATTATTATTATTATTATTATTCTCCCAAATGAATCGCTTTTTTGGGGGCCTAAACACGCTCGAAAACTCACAAAACTTTGCACACGCGTCAGAAGTGGCGAAAATTTACGTCTGTTATGGGTTTCAGAATTAGGCGTGGCAAAATGACTCGATAGCGCCACCTACAAAATTTCAACGAAGTGCCCCTCCCGCTACGTTTCACGTACAGGTATGAAATTCGGTAGACACATGTAACAGCCCAATACCTACAAAAAAGTCTCCTGGTACGAAATCTGAAAACCAACAGGAAGTGAGATATTTTTAATATTCTTTGCAAAATTGTTGCAAATTTTGCCATTTCCAGACGTTGTACTTTAATGAACTCCTCCTAGAGATTTAATCAGATCATCATCATATTAGGTCAGTCTAATCTAAAGGCCTTTGCGACATTAAATTGCGAAGATCTTGAGTTTTCCCTGGAGGGCGTGTCCGTGGCGGCCTGACAAAGTTCGATGTTTCGCCATGAAACAGGAAGTTGTTGTAACTCGGGCATACAATGTCCGATCTGCAACAAACTTCACATGTTTGATAAGAGTCCGGACCTGAACACATCTACATGCCAATATTCAGTGACAGTCATAGCGCCACCTGCTGGCAACAGGAAATGGCATGCTTTACACTATAATTAATTCCCAGAAACTCGTTTAAATATGCCATAGAGTACCAAACATGCTAGAAACACATTAAATCATACAACATGTGACTAAGTGCTAACGTATGCGATTTACGCCACGAAACAGGAAGTTGTTATAACTCAGGCATACAATGTCCGCTCTGCCCCAAACTTCACATGTTTGATAATAGTCCTGGCCTGATGACATCTACATGCCAATATTTGGTTACAGTCAAAGCGCCACCTGCTGGCAGCAGGAAGTGTGGCACATTTAAGTGACTTTGCAATATTTCTCCTATATTTACCGGCTTAAATGCATGTCGCCCACTATTCGCTGTTTTCATCGCTGCTTGCAGCTTTAATTATTATTTAGAATTTTGAGGGGATTTTATGATACTATGCAATATTTATACTTTTTTTAATGAGCTATTTTTCCCCATTGAAAATAATACACTTTTTAAATTAAAAAAATCAACAAGAAATCTCATCAACTTGCTCAGAAGGAGAAAAATATGAGCACAGTTTGTGATGTTATACAGCTCTGGAAAAAATTAAGAGACCACTTAACATTGAGAAATCAATGTCTCTAAGATCGACTTAGCTCACCATGCTTTTCAGAAACGCAGCCCTGGGCAGTGGATCTGTAGTTCCCAGCATGCTTTGCAAGGGACTGCATTAGGAGAGTAATTTTAGGGATTAAGGGCCCTATTGTAATAAGCAGAGTGTACGCATGTTATGCACCACCTATAGGCTCATATTACTAACACACCCTTTTAATAACACAAAAAATACTGCGCTATTGACTTTAGAGCAGGTTTGTGTTGGTCAATGGCGCAGTCGTTTTCAGTTCCTCAAAATATCAACGTGCCAACAATGCTCCTGAACACACCTGGTTTTCAGACCAGACGCCCATGGGTGAACAGATGCGCCAGTGCATTTGATATTTAAACAACGTGGAGCTGGACGTGAACATGAGAACTGCGTCGGGATGAAACTAGTGTTCGAATTGTGTCATAGTTCTTGAGGGGTCCCCCACCCAAAAAAAACACGACCTAATAATATACTTTTTATCATCAGGGCCATACGCAGGGTTTCATAAATACTGAGGTCACAAAATGGAGTTTGCTAGGGGGGTCCGGGGGCATGCCCCTGGTGTAAATATGTGCATTTTAAAACGTTTGAGGGCCAAAAAATTGGATAACAATAGCTTTAAAACCATGTCAGTATAGCTTACATTATTTGTCAAGCACATCCTGATAACAGACACGTAAACATGAGAATCAGGTTAAATGTTGCAATGAATGATCCACAATACAAACTAGAAATTGGAATTCGCACTGGAATTCATGATCAGCATTCAGCAGCTTCTGTGAACATAAAGCCCGCCTACTTTGATTTGATCATCTCAAACATTTTGATATTATTGAGCAGTGACAAACCGCTGACAGCTCAGATGAGAAGGTCGGTTATCTTGGCATTGTGCAATATATCCGTGCAGCACCAAAGTAAGTGTTAATATTAGGCAATTATTTCACAACCTCTATTATATACACCTCTGAAAAGTACCGAGGTCCGGACCTGCTCACCATCATCGTGAGGTGAAAGTGAGGATCCACTCAGCCGGTGTCACACAGCGACGTTAATGTCTGTAAATCCCTTCAGAAAACAGCGTGTGGCGCACTTGAGCATGTTTGAGTAGCTTCTTATGAAATTGGGAGCGGCAGCGGAACAATTTGTTAAAAAAAAAGTTTTGTTGTTATATATTACGTTATATATTATGTTTCTAGTATTCTAGTTTTAATGTATAACCAGGGGACCCCCCAAGGTCATTTTTTTTGGGCCTTTGGGCCCCCCAATTCGAACACTGGCTGAAACTAGCAAAAAACACTTGCGTCACATTGCACCGTGTGAATGATAGGGCTCTAAGTCTCCTGAGCTTAAAAAGAGCAACCTCTGAGCAACAAAACATTCCTTTAAAGGAGTCTTGAAAGAGATTGCAGCAAGACAATAAAGAGATGTTCTATGTTTCTTCCACCACATTCTCTCAGTTTTAACTCTTTGCCTCTCAAATATTTCTCATGTCTCATTTGTGTCTACTTTTATATCTGCTAAGAAATTTTAGGAGAAACATCTGAAATCCTGTTGATACTAAAATCAGAGATATATGAGAATCTCAACTAAGTCTCCTGAGCTTAGGAAAAGCAACCACTCAGCAATACTTTTTTCCTTTGGAAGTGTCCATTGTGTGCACACTTCAGAATCTCACAGGAAGTAGTAGATCATCTGAGTACTTGTTGCATACTCTTTACTGATTACTGTGAATTCAGACATACTTCTTTTGTCACATACATCTTTTGTGAGATAGTGGTCTAGTGGGTTAAACCACTGAACTGATACGCAGAAGATTGCTGGTTCGATCCCAACAGTTGCCACCACCCGTGTGTCCTTGAGCAAGGCACTTTACTCCATGTTGCTCCAGGGGGATTGTCCTTGTAATAAGTGCACTGTAAGTTGCTTTGGATAAAAAAAAAAAACATATTGTACTGTTTTTCACCTACTATATAATAGGGAAATATGTGATTTGGGACGCAGCCCAGGTTTTTATAGAAGTCAGCAGTTCTTGGCTAGAATAAGCTGCCAAATGGACCAGACTTTATGCCAATAGTCAAATATGGCTATGCAAGATTATATTATAGTATATGTTCAAAAAGTAATTGATGAGGTTTAATTTTTATTATGCTTTTCATATTATGCTGTTTTCCATGTTGCTCTGTCTTTAGTGTGTGATGCTGCTGTTTGAGCCTGAGTTCTTCTCTCTATCAGTGTCAGTATTTCTGAACTCCCTGAAACGCCTCCATTGTAGTCTTGAGTTTTCTTCTGGGAACCAACACGTCACAATATTCCTCATTTAAATAATTCATACGCAGAATAAAGGGGCGGGGCCTGGTTGAGTTTAAACTCACGCCATTGGTTAAGTCGATGTTGCTGTATCGGGCTGGTCGGGATGTTAAAGCAAAAGCAAATCTAATTTGCTGCATTATGTCCATTGGATGCAGGCATTTTTCTTTTTTCTTTTCAGAGGAAGTTCTCTTTCCCCAGGCGTGAGAGAAGATAGTCTGTCTTTGCGTTTGCATGGTTTGCATGGTTTATTTTAACCTGTTATCCACAAGGAGCCGTGTCTCCGGCCGCACACACACACGCAGATCAAAAATAATAAATTGTAAAATAAATCAAAGGTGCAGTGGAAGGCCTAGTTGATAAAATCCTCAGACAATTGAATGATAAATCTGTGTTCCCATGCCTTGTTGTGCTGCAGGTTGCCTGGAGGTTATTACTGTGTACTTTATCCAGTTCTGCCCATTCATCACCCGGGCACGCTTGCGGTCATGCTTACAGACGGAGAACAGAGAGAGAGACTGCAGTCCTAGTTGACTTCTTGTTGAGCGCTGGATTATATTTGTATACAGTAGGATTGCCTGAGCTCATTTTTTCTTCATAATCATGACAGGACCTTAAAACTCAATTGTTATATTTCCCTGTCAAAATGTTTTCTAGCTCATAAGTCATCCATTCACTGGTTATTTCCCCCAAACACTGAGACTCTACGGCACTTTAAAAACTGTTTGTCTGAGCAACCAGCCCGACACAGCAACACTGACTCAGTAGGGCGGGGCCATGCTGTTGTGTGGCCAATGGCAATTCAGGAAACCTTGTTATTTTTGCTATGCCATTGATGGACAGAAATCACACAGTTCACCTGTTAAGACATTAAAGTGATATACAAACCCGATTCCAAAAAAGTTGGGACACTGTACAAATTGTGAATAAAAACAGAATGCAATGATGTGGAAGTTTCAAATTTCAATATTTTATTCAGAATACAACATAGATGACATATCAAATGTTTAAACTGAGAAAATGTATCATTTTAAGGGAAAAATAAGTTGATTTTAAATTTCATGGCATCAACACATCTCAAAAAAGTTGGGACAAGGCCATGTTTCCCACTGTGTGGCATCCCCTCTTCTTTTTATAACAGTCTGCAAACGTCTGGGGACTGAGGAGACAAGTTGCTCAAGTTTAGGAATAGGAATGTTGTCCCATTCTTGTCTAATACAGGCTTCTAGTTGCTCAACTGTCTTAGGTCTTCTTTGTCGCATCTTCCTCTTTATGATGCACCAAATGTTTTCTATGGGTGAAAGATCTGGACTGCAGGCTGGCCATTTCAGTACCCGGATCCTTCTTCTACGCAGCCATGATGTTGTAATTGATGCAGTATGTGGTCTGGCATTGTCATGTTGGAAAATGCAAGGTCTTCCCTGAAAGAGACGACGTCTGGATGGGAGCATATGTTGTTCTAGAACTTGGATATACCTTTCAGCATTGATGGTGCCTTTCCAGATGTGTAAGCTGCCCATGCCACACGCACTCATGCAACCCCATACCATCAGAGATGCAGGCTTCTGAACTGAGCGCTGATAACAATTTGGGTTGTCCTTGTCCTCTTTAGTCCGGATGACATGGCGTCCCAGTTTTCCAAAAAGAACTTCAAATTTTGATTCGTCTGACCACAGAACAGTTTTCCACTTTGCCACAGTCCATTTTAAATGAGCCTTGGCCCAGAGAAAACGCCTGCGCTTCTGGATCATGTTTAGATATGGCTTCTTTTTTGACCTATAGAGTTTTAGCCGGCAACAGCGAATGGCACGGTGGATTGTGTTCACCGACAATGTTTTCTAGAAGTATTCCTGAGCCCATGTTGTGATTTCTATTACAGTAGCATTCCTGTATGTGATGCAGTGCCGTCTAAGGGCCCGAAGATTTCCGGCCTTGACCCTTACGCACAGAGATTGTTCCAGATTCTCTGAATCTTTGGATGATATTATGCACTGTAGATGATGATAACTTCAAACTCTTTGCAATTTTTCTCTGAGAAACTCCTTTCGCCGCAGCATTGGGGGAATTGGTGATCCTCTGCCCATCTTGACTTCTGAGAGACACTGCCACTCTGAGAGGCTCTTTTTATACCCAATCATGTTGCCAATTGACCTAATAAGATGCAAATTGGTCCTCCAGCTGTTCCTTATATGTACATTTAACTTTTCCGGCCTCTTATTGCTACCTGTCCCAACTTTTTTGGAATGTGTAGCTCTCATGAAATCCAAAATGAGCCAATATTTGGCATGACATTTCAAAATGTCTCACTTTCAACATTTGATATGTTATCTATATTCTATTGTGAATAAAATATAAGTTTATGAGATTTGTAAATTATTGCATTCCTTTTTTATTCACAATTTGTACAGTGTCCCAACTTTTTTGGAATCGGGTTTGTACACTGGAAAAAAAAAAACTTTTGACCAACTTAAAAAAATAAATATAATTTTAGAAAAACGAACAAATTTTACTGTATGGTTTGGTTCAAAACTTACATTTTGATTTATTTGAATTTCCCAAAGACAAAAATATTAATACAAAGTAAAAAGATAATTTATTATAAAGACCATAACATAATTAATCAATATGTTTTCTTGAGACATAAGCAAATATTTTTTATTTATTTATGCTTCTTACAACTTAATTTCTCCTTGAAGAAAAGCTAAATTAGAACAAATAAATTACAAATAAAATTAAAATAAAAAGTTGAATTTTCACTTTTGAAGAATTTTGTTAGTCAATGTTTAACTTAGTTTACATAAAGATAACTTTGAAAGACTTGATGACTAATGTCTTTAAACTATGCATCATATTAACTAAAGAAAAATGGCTAATTCAGAAATCTAATCAGTAGTCAGAAAAGGTTAGCCAATCACAACAGAGGTAATTTAAATATAATTGTCCTTAAGTTATTAGACTTTTAAAAATGTTTTATTCTAAGGGTCATACATATTTAAACATTTTCATGTTAAACTACTTTAGTGTCAATGTTGTTGTTTTGTTTTTTTTTTCAATAGCATTTTGCATTTTGTAGTAAAGTATAACGTTCTTGCACAGGCTTCAGAACATGTAATCAAAGACTATATAGAAAGACAGTTCACTACTATTACTCATGAATGGGAGAAACTGCAACACACAATATGGCGGAATAGTCCCGCCTTCTAAAGTAAAAGAGCCAATCGCTGATTGGTAAAGTCATTGCATCACTGCAGATGCTGTTAGAAGCTCCGGTTCCCATAGAAACCTGAGACTTGCGCTTAGGACTGCACATGTGCATTGGCTCGTCTAGCCTGAAAAATAAGCTTTTTTAATGCTGTTTGAGCATAAGAAACAACATTTATGGGACAGTTCATGTCAGATTTTGTTGCTGATTTGCAAATCAACAACATGTATGCTCGACCCTATACCGACTAAGCTACTAAAAGAGACGCTTCCAGAGGTCATAGATCCTCTCCTTAATATCATTAATTCATCCGTGACATTAGGTTATGTACCGAAAACTTTTAAGTTGGCTATTAAAAGCGCAACTTGATCCCACAGAATTAGTCAATTACAGGCCAATCTCAAATCTATCCTTTCTGTCAAAAATACTAGAAAAGGCAGTGTCCTCACAACTATGCTCCTTTTTAGAAAGAAATGGTATCTGTAATGATTTCCAGTCAGGATTTAGACCGTATCATAGTACTGAGACTGCTCTCATTAGAGTTACAAATGATTTACTCTTATCATCCAATCGTGGTTGTATCTCTCTATTAGTGTTACTCGATCTTAGCGCTGTATTCGATACTATCGACCACAACATTCTTTTGAATAGACTCAAAAATTATGTTGGCATTAGTGGAATTGCATTGGCACGGTTTAAATCATACTTATCTGACTGTTATCAGTTTGTAGCAGTAAATGAAGAGATGTCACACCGATCACAAGTTCAGTATGGAGTACCGCAGGGCTCAGTGTTAGGACCGTTGCTTTTCACCCTGTACATGCTACCACTGGGAGATATCATTAGGAAGCATGGCGTTAGTTTTCACTGTTATGCTGACGATACTCAGCTCTATATTTCTTCACGCCCTGACGAAATTTACCAATTCACAAGATTAACGGAATGCATAGCTGATATAAAAAATTGGATGACTAGTAATTTCCTGCAACTTAATTCAGAAAAAATGTATTTAATAATTTATTTTAATAATTTTTTAATTATTGGTCAAAAAAACTCCACAAGCAGTAACCTAGAATACTGTCTAGCACTTGATGGCTGGTCTGTCAAGTCCTCGTCGTCAGTTAGGAACCTGGGTGTGCTCTTTGATACCAATCTTTCATTTGAAAGCCACGTTTCTAGCATCTGTAAAACTGCATTCTACCATCTTAAAAATATATCTAAATTACGGCACATGCTTTCAATGCAAAATGCTGAACAGTTAGTTCATGCGTTCATGACCTCAAGGCTAGATTATTGTAATGCTCTACTGGGTGGTTGCCCTGCTCGCTTAATAAACAAACTCCAGCTTGTCCAAAACGCAGCAGCTAGAGTTCTTACTACAACCAGGAAGTATGACCATATTAGCCCGGTTTTGTCAACACTGCATTTGCTCCCTATTAAACATCGTATACATTTTTAAATCTTGCTAATTACTTACAAAGCACTAAATGGTTTAGCTCCCCAGTACTTGAGCAAGCTCTTAACACGTTATACTCCATCACGTCTATTGCGGTCTCAAAACTCTGGCCAGTTGATAATACCTAGAATATCAAAATCAACTGCAGGCGGTCAATCCTTTTCCTATTTAGCACCTAAACTCTGGAACAGTCTTCCTAGCATTGTTCGGGAGGCAGACACACTCTGTCAGTTTAAATCTAGACTAAAAACACATCTCTTTACTATGGCATACACATAGAACATTATCAATTTATATTATTCAAATCAGTTAAATGATTGTTTTAGGCTGCATTAACTAGGTCAGCCGGAACCGGGAACACTTCCCACAACACCAGATGTACTCGTTACATCATAAAAAGAATGGCATCTACGCTAATGTTAGTCTCTCTGTTTATCCCGAGGTTTGCTGCAGTCAGCCGGATCCGGGCCATATCCAGATCAGATGGTGGACCTGCGCCTAGACATGACCAACGCATCCCTGAAGTGTCTGCAGAGACCGTGTCAATTAGACTCCCACCTGTAAATGCCTCATCGACACGACATCCTCAATAAACCGTCTCCGGCGTGACGACTCCAATCTTTCGAATAATCCTACGAATATCTATTGATCTAATATGACTTCTGACCTGTAATGTTGCCAGAATCATAATCATACACTATTTGTTCGTTGGCCAGAGGAGAACTGGCACCCCGACTGAGCCTGGTTTCTCCCAAGGTTTTTTTCTCCATTATGTCACCTGATGGAGTTTTGGTTCCTTGCCACCGTTGCCTCTGCCACTTTGGCTTTTGGCTTGCTCAGTTGGGGACACTTAAATTTCAACTATATTACTGATCTGCCTGCATTGACACTATATGATAATTGAAATGAGCTGGATGACATCACCGTTTTCTCCAGACCGGCTGTACAGCCGAATCAAATTCTGTTGCATTATTTTCCTGTTTAACACTGTGAAGCTGCTTTGAAACAATCGGCATTGTAAAAAGCGCTATATAAATAAAGGTGACTTGACTTGACTTGACTTGACTGATTTCAAATATGTTATTTAATTGTGAGTTCGGCAAGCAGTTTTGAGAAGTCAGGATTCCCCGATTCAAGTAGATAGGACTTGGTCTTGTATGCACGAAACAGCTGCCCGGAGGCGTCGCAAATATAACCGCCTAGTGAACAGACTTTCCTTGATAGGGACTTTCATGTATGTATTAATTTCATCTACACTGTAAGAAACAAAACCGTAGCAAGACAGAAAAGGTACTGGTAATTTTTCGCCAGGACATCCTTTTTTATTTAACCCTAAAACACAACACAATGCAATGTGTAATTCAAAATATGGGCAAAACACCTTATAAAAGCAAGTAATGTTGCTGAGTGACATTTTTCAGTCAGTTAATATGCGCGATGTGCAGCATATGGGCTGAATGAATTAGATCTGTTTCTGCATCTCCTTTTTACTGCACATGATAGAAGAGCATAGCTTATCACATGTATCGCATACTTTACTACAAAATGCCAAAAAAACAAACAAACAAACATTGCCAATAAAGTAGTTTTACATGAAAATGTTTCAATATGTCTTACCCTTAGAATATTTTTTTTTAATAGTCTAATATCTTAAAGGCAATTATATTTAAATTACCTCTGTTGTAATTGGCTAGCCTAGTTTGGATTTGTAAAGTATTATGACCGGACCATCACATCATTCATTGATATTTGCTATAGTGCAAAACTAGCCTTATTCAACATTGCTCAGCACTCACAGCTACATATATCTGATAGATTAGGACAATATATTTCAATTTATATATGTTATATTTGAAGTCTGAATCATAGAATCATACAGCTGGTTCTTGACTTTACCAGTCCTGCTTTTCAGAAAAGTACATATACAAAGCACACAGTTAGCTAACAATGCATTAATAAACAATGTAATAATTTAAGGCACAAACAATGGGCTTAGTGAAGTAAGAATACATGTTGTCAACAATGATTAGGGTATATAGATAATTGAGCATGGGTGCATGTTGATGCAGGAGTTGGAGTTGCTCTTCACAGGTGATGGTCATCTGAAGTCCTCGCAGGAGCTGGAGTCGTCTCTTCACAGGTGATGGTCATCTGAAGTCCTCGCAGGAGTTGGAGACGTCTCTTCACAGGTGATGGTCATCTGAAGTCCTCGCAGGAGTTGGAGTAATAATTATTAGGTTTAAGCCAGGTTTCAGTCAGACAGAGTACATCAAAGCTATTATCTGTGATCATTTCTTTTACAATAACTGCTTTAGGTGTGAGCGATCTAATGTTAAGGAGACCTAGCTTTAGAAAATGTTTTTGTTCATTTATCTTAAGATTTTCTGGTTTAATAATGATCAGATTTTTTCTAGATCCTAAAGAGGATTTTGACCTCAATATTCGGGAAATAGACACGGTTTCTATACAATGTACTACACTCGCATTTCTATGAATTAAGTGGACAGAACAAAGACTGTCGTGCAGTTTGACTTACTAGTCATACAGTGCGTGTTCGACAGAAGATCCGCTCCGATCCTGCTGGGTTGCAGGCCATCAGCACGGAAGAGCCTAGGCTGCTCCCAGAAAAGATTCCAATTATTTACAAAGAGCAGTTTCTGTTTGTAGGATTGAAAATAATCAAAGATATTTGAAATTGAACAAAGACATTTGCTTTACTGTTTTCAACCCCCATCTTTCTTACCAGAAGGGCCATTTGGAATTCCTAAGGACAAAGAGATGCTGAAGGCCTGTAGGCCAAAATGTGTGTCACACCTTTACAGTGGGGGAAGATGTAATTATCTGATTGGTCCGTTTAAATGTCTCACGTTTGGATTTAGTCACATTGTCAAGAAAAGGATAAAAGAAGATTGTAACGGTTGCTCTGTCTCTGTTATTCTCTGGCTCTCTCTTCCTGGGGCCTGCTCTTTGGCTCTTCTTCTTTCTCTCTGCACTTGATTCTCTGGCTCTTCTTTTCACTGGGGCTTCTTTGCTCTGGCTCTTTCTCTCTCTTCTTTCTAAAGCCTGTCTCTCCCTCTCTCTCACTTTCTATCCCTCAGGTAACATTCTATTCATGCTGGGTACGATTAATGGTATACGTTTTTATCATCTTCTACATCGATTTTGTAACTATTTTAAGTGTAACCATAACCAGATTTTGTCATTAAATTCTTTCTATTACAAATGATGTGCTAACTAGTTTTGATTCGGTATTGACTTTTAAGTGCTACCTATTGCAATACAATATAATCACATTATAGCAACGCTCTCCCACATATTTTGCTATTGTAACTGCGCTTATTTCCGTCGTTGGTATAAGTTGCAGTGGGTGGTAATAGACGAGAAATGTACAGTTTTCTACAATCTTGCTGATAACGTTTCTTTAGTCATTCGGTGACCCTGCAGCCTGAACCACTGTAGGTGATCCACCCTTACAGATGGTGCCGTGACCCGGATCCCTTGCAGTGAATTTTCTGAAATTTACTTTGATCGGTCATCAGAATGAGGACATTTTTTCACAATTGATCTTGTGAATGGATTAAAGCTGACCTTCTGACCACGGAATGGGTAAGTCTGTTTTCGTTGTTTAATGGTATGATAGGAAAACGTCTCCATTTGAATTAATTGCATGAAACAGAATTTAGAAGGTTTTAAATAGCTTCAATAGTCCAATTACTGTACAATCCGAGAACATTCAGATTATCTCCTCAGGGATGGAAGGGAAAATTTCTGATAACAGTGACTTATTGTTTGCTTTATGGAGCAAAAAAGTTGAGCCTATCTTGAACAGCAAATACATACCAAATAATCTCAATTCAGATGATGAAATGCTTGCATATTGGGACATAATTGGCAAACATCAAAAGAAATTGAAACATGGTGAAATAATTGAGGCTTTAAACTTCATAAGTTGTAAAAGGCTACGTGATGTGACAACATTTCTATTTTCAAGTATAGAGGCTAAATGTAAAGAAGTGCATTCTAAAAATGCAGAGGCACAAAAGTCTGAGGCAAAGATTCAAGATCTTCAAACACTGCTAGATAAATTACTATCTGAGCAGTTAGCCCTGACTGAAAAGTGTAAAAATCACAAGGAGACCATTGCAGATCTCAAGGCTAAGCTATGGGACTAAAAAGCATGTTCACTTCTTAGATGAGGTGACTTAGATGAGGTGACTCTAATGAATCTGAAACGTTTAGTTCAGAAAATGCACAAGAAAGTGTGCCTATTTCAGTTCTTAAGGTGATGCAGCACCGTAATTTGCTCCTGATCGATTGCTCCTGTCTGCCTCCTGTTTGTCCTGCTGCTGTGCTCGCGTGTGCTTTGCTTGCTTTTGAATCTCTATTTAAATATCATTCCCTGTTGTTTAAACTGCTAAATATAACTTACCCATCACCATATATTGTCTAATATAGCCTACCACTTTAAATCTAACATCGCTAGCTTTTAATCTAAATCACTATCACGTATTAGCATTTCGCTAGCCTGTTAGCTTGCCATCTCTGCATCCGGGTCTTCTGTCTCCTGTTTTCTGAGTTCATTAAACAACTGTGGTGAGTTGGATTAGCCAATAGAGTCCATCAAACAACAGTGGTGAGTTGGTTTAATCAACAAACACGGTAAGCCATGTCATCTTCTCCTGTTATTGTCACTTGCACTGCCTGTTCCATGTTTAGTATATCCTTCTCTGTCTGCGAACAGGGCTTCACATGTGATAAATGCAGGGAAATAGTCAGGCTGACAGAGAAGATTTCAGAATTAGAGACACGCATCCAGACTTTATCTGAGAGTAGTGAGAATGTAACAGCTTTAGACACTGATTTGGATGCGAATAGCTTAGTGAACTCTGTACATTGTTCGGTTCCGGCTGTAGAGCCCGTGCAGCAGGGTAACTGGGTGACTGTGAGACGGCATAGTCGCGGATCAAAAAACCACTCTTCCGTTCCAATTAGGACATCAAACAGGTTCTCCCCACTCAGTGACGCATCCACTGAGAATCCTGTTGAAAGTGCCCTAGTTATTGGCGATTCTATTACACGGAACGTGAAAATAGAGACACCAGCCACCATAGTCACTTGTTTACCGGGAGCCAGAGCGCCTGACATCAAAGCAAATTTTAAAGTGCTGGCTAATGCTAATCGTAAATTCTCTAAGATTATTATTCACGTCGGCACTAATGATGTTCGACTTCGCCAGTCGGAGATCACTAAAATTAACATTAAAGAGGTATGTAAACTCGCAACGTGTGACGTTTTTTGCTCTGGTCCCCTCCCTGTTCGTCGGAGTGATGAGATACTTAGCAGACTATCATCACTCAATGGCTGGTTGTCTAAGTGGTGTCCACAAAATAACATAGGGTTCATAGACAATTGGAAAAGCTTTTGGGGCAGACCTGACCTGTTGAAAAAGATGGCATCCATCCTTCCTGGGATGGTGCTGCTCTTCTCTCTAGTAATTTGGCACATAGTCTTAGAGCTAAACCTTGACTAACTGGGGCCCAGGTCAGGAAGCAGACGGACTGGCTTAACCGACCACCTGCTAGCTGTCTCACGTCACAGAAGTCAGATAAATCCAAGCACATAGAGACTCTTTCATCTAGATATTATCACATAGAGACTGTGTCTGTTCCCCGATTTAGTAAATACAAAAAACCATCAAAACCATTCAACAGTAAAAATCGAATTGATGTCCAAAAAATAAATAACAGATATAATACAGATGAACAAACGATAAAGCTTGGGCTGCTGAATATTTGATCCCTTTCCCCAAAAGTGCTTATTGTTAATGATATGATTACAGATCATAACCTAGATGTGCTGTGTTTGACAGAAACCTGGCTAAAACCTGACGATTACATTACTTTAAATGAGTCCACCCCCAAAGATTATTGTTATAAACACGAGCCGCGTCTGAAAGGTAAAGGGGGAGGTGTTGCTGTAATTTATAATAATATCTTCAGTATTACTCAGAAGTCTAGTTTCAAATATAATTCCTTCTGAATTTTTGGTGCTTTATGTAACGTTATGTAGTGTAACTGATAAATCCCGTTTGACATTTGTGCTGGCTACTGTATACAGGCCACCAGGGCACCATACAGACTTTACCAAAGAATTTGCTGATTTTCTATCAGAGTTAGTACTGGCTGCAGATAAAGTACTAATTGTTGGTGATTTTAATATCCATGTAGACAATGAAAAAGACGCATTGGGATTGGCGTTTAGAGACATTCTAAACTCTATTGGAGTTAGGCAACACGTGTCAGGACCCACTCATCGCCGTAATCATACTTTAGACCTAATATTGTCACATGGAATAAATGTTGATACTGTTGAAATTCTGCAGCAGAGTGATGACATCTCAGATCATTATCTAGTATCATGTATACTTAATTTAGCTAAGGCTGCAAAGCCGTCCCCTCGCTTCAAATATGGCAGGACTATCACTGCTGCCACTAAAGATTGCTTTGTAAATAATCTTCCTCATCAGTTTCATCCCCTCAGCATCCCAGATAGCCTAGAGGAACTCGATGTTGCAACAGAAACTATTGACTCTCTCTTTTCCAGCACTTTAGACACAGTTGCTCCCCTGCGCTTAAAGAAGATTAAAGAAAATAGTCCAACGCCGTGGTACAACGAGCACACCCGGGCCCTTAAAACAGCAGCCAGAAAAATGGAGCGCAGCTGGAAGAAAACAAAACTGGACGTTTTTCGCATTTTGTGGAAAGAGAGCATGATTGCATACAGAAAGGCCGTAAAAACTGCTAGATCTGCTTATTTCTCGACTCTCTTAGAAGAAAACAAACATAACCCTAGGTATTTATTTGATACAGTGGCTAAATTAACCAAAAATAAAGCTTCAACTTCTGATGTTTGTAAACAGCACAGCAGTAATGACTTTATGAACTTCTTTACGTGTAAGATTGATAATATTAGGAAAAAAATCATAACCATGCAGCCGTCTACTACAGTATCACATCAGACAGTGCATTGTAGTGTCACTGAGGAAAAATTACACTCATTCACTGCTATAGGAGAAGAAGAGTTGGCTAAACTCGTTAAATCATCAAAATCAACAACATGTATGCTTGACCTTATACCGACTAGGCTATTAAAAGAGATGCTTCCAGATGTCATAGATCCGCTTCTTAATATCATTAATTCATCCTTGTCATTAGGATATGTACCGAAAACTTTTAAGTTGGCTATTATTAAACCACTTATTAAAAAAACGCAACTTGATCCTACAGAATTAGTCAATTACATGCCAATCTCAAATCTACCCTTTCTGTCAAAAATACTAGAAAAGGCAGTGTCCTCACAATTATGCTCCTTTTTAGAAAGAAATGGTATCTGTGAGGATTTCCAGTCAGGATTTAGACCGTATCATAGTACTGAGACTGGTCTCATCAGAGTTGCAAATGATTTACTTTTATCATCCGTTCGTGGTTGTATCTCTCTATTAGTGTTACTCGATCTTAGCGCTGCATTCAATACTATCGACCACAACATTCTTTTGAATAGACTCGAAAATTATGTTGGCATTAGTGGAATTGCATTGGCATGGTTTAAATCATACTTATCAGTTTGTAGCAGTAAATGAAGAGATGTCACAGCGATCACAAGTTCAGTATGGAGTACCGCAAGGCTCAGTGTTAGGACTGTTGCTTTTCACCCTGTACATGCTACCACTGGGAGATATCATTAGGAAGCATGCCGTTAGTTTTCATTGTTATGGTGACGATACTCAGCTCTATATTTCTTCACGCCCTGACGAAACTTACCAATTCACAAGATTAATGGAATGCATAGCTGATATAAAAAATTGGATGCAACTTAATTCAGAAAAAAATGAATTTTTAATTATTGGACAAAAAACTCCACAAGTAGTAACCTAGAATACTGTCTAACACTTGATGGCTGCTCTGTCAAGTCCTCGTCGTCAGTTAGGAACCTGGGTGTGCTCTTTGATACCAATCTCTCATTTGAAAACCACGTTTCTAGCATCTGTAAAACTGCATTCTACCATCTTAAAAATATATCTAAATTACGGCACATGCTTTCAATGCAAAATGCTGAACAGTTAGTTCATGTGTTCATGACCTCAAGGCTAGATTATTGTAATGCTCTACTGGGTGGTTGCCCTGCTCGCTTAATAAATAAACTGCAGCTTGTCCAAAACGCAGCAGCTCGAGTTCTTACTAGAACCAGGAAGTATGACCATATTAGCCCGGTTCTGTCAACACTGCATTGGCTCCCTATTAAACATCGTATACATTTTAAAATCTTGCTTATTACTTACAAAGCACTAAATGGTTTAGCTCCCCAGTACTTGAGTGAGCTCTTAACGCATTATACTCCATCACGTCTATTGCGGTCTCAAAATTCTGGCCAGTTGATAATACCTAGAATATCAAAATCAACTGCAGGCGGTCAATCCTTTTCCTATTTAGCACCTAAACTCTGGAACAGTCTTCCTAGCATTGTTCGGGAAGCAGACACACTCTGTCAGTTTAAATCTAGACTAAAAACACATCTCTTTACTATGGCATATACATAAAACATTTTTAATTTATACTATTCAAATCAGTTAAATGATTTTTAGGCTGCATTAACTAGGTCAGCCGGAACCAGGAACACTTCCCATAACACCTGATGTACTCGTTACATCATAAGAAGAATGGCATCTACGCTAATGTTAGTCTCTCTGTTTATCCCGAGGTTTACTGCAGTCAGCCGGATCCGGGCCGTATCCAGACCTTGGCTTGCTCAGTTGGGGACACTAAAATTTTCAACTAAATTACTGATCTGCCCGCATGGTCACTATATGATAATTGAAATGAGCTGGATAACATCAACGTTTTCTCCAGAACGGCTGTACAGCCGAATCTAATTCTGTTGCATTATTTTTATTAAACAATCGGCATTGTAAAAATCACTATATAAATAAAGGTGAATAGCGCAGAGTCATGTACCAGAACACATGGTGTACAAGCATTAGAGAGTCATGAAAATCCTCAAACTCCAGGAGAGCATAGCAGACAACCCAATGGCAAAGAGAGCAGGTTTTGCAGTTCCTGTCAGAAAATAGGCCATGCAGAGGAAAAATGCTGGTCACTGGGTAGGGGTCGACTTCCACCTTATTTTCAGAAAAATAGGAAATCACTTTCTAAGGGCAAAGATCAGCGCTCATTTGCAGGTAAAACTCTCAGTGAGTTAATAGCATTGTTCATGCAAGGCCTTCAGCTATTAACTTCACTTGCTAGTGGTCTAGCAGCCTCATAGCAATGAGTTTAATAGTTAAACATCCAAATTGCAATGATCCTGTCTGTATTTTCAAATTTGTAATTGTACTAAACACATTGTGCGCATAGAACACACATTATAGTTGTTTGTGCTACTACATACACATAGACTAGTTAAGTTTATTCTTTAAAACACATGATTGCTTTACTCTAAGTGTTGTATTAAACACTTAGGATAAAGGTTGTAGATGCGATGCATTCTAGGTCATGTATCTTGTGTAAACTGGAATAATTGTAGTACTGGAATTGTATAGCAATTTCAAGTTGCATGTGTGTCTATGTTGAATTTGTTTGTCTCCTGAGTGGAAAACTCTGCTATTTTCCATATAGCTGCAGTAAAACCATGTACAGGAGCACAGAATTGCCATGTGGCCACAGTGTAATTTACAATTGCATTAATCATGAAAATGTTTTCCTCACAACAGGATTCAGTAACTCTGAACTTTGCACTTTATCATGATCCTTAACAAAAACATTGGTGTGGGAAGATTTTGAGCCAGATCACACCTCGCTCACATTCTCATGCTGGCTCCCTGTTACAACAGGACCAAAATTTACATCACAATTGTAAACCCTCCTCACCATGTTTGGGGCATGATTTACACATAACCACAGTTAAATACAGCCACATAGATCTGATCTTTACACAAAGAGTCAAATGTACATCTACATCAGCCTCACAAAATGTCTTTACATCTAGACTGTATTACAACTGTGAATTTCTTCTAGTTATTGTTTGTTTTGTTTTTCTTTAGATTTACTAAATCAATTAGTTATTATGTGTCTCACCAAATCTAAATATCAAAATTTACATTAGTATTTCTCATTCTTACCGAAGCACAAAAATGTGTATTATCATTGTATTGTAATAATGCATTTGATTTTGAACTTATTTGATTTCTGATTCTTTGTATTATGTCCATTTGACTTGCAACAGTGTTTTTGGATATTCATTCAATTGAATCTCTGTATTTGGTTACACTGAATATTTTGCTGATACTCTAAATGAAAAGGGGGTTGTTTGTTTGTTGTTTAACAAAACAACAAATAAAACAATGATTGTTGTTTTGTTATAATGCAATTTATTTCAATGTTTCCAGAAAGAGTGTAAGAGCTTGTGAGATCTTCTTTTATCCATGACAACTTTATTAAGTACATCAATTTAAGGGCTTATTGCCAGAGACTATTTTAATCTGACCACATCAAACTTCTGACCAATGACAAATGTCATGTATGCTTTTTCTCTTTGTTGTGCTATATGTTCTTTAAATCACAGGATCCCTGCTGCACAAGTTCACATCCTTTGTCCTCAGAAAGAGGGACAAGCGTTTGCGCTCATCTCCAGTGACTGTTCTTGAAATGTGAAGTATTCAATGGACGTTTTGCATATCAAGGATTGGTGCAACACCATTTGATGGAGCCTTCTCATGCAGGGCTGAAAGGAGAACAAAGACTGAAGACTGACCAGCTGCTATCGCAACAAGTCTGGACGAGAAGTCTGAAGATGACATCTACACAAAACAGAAAGCAGGTCTTCGTGGACTGTGCCACCTTTGGACTCCATGAGTGTGGCCAACGGTGCCAAGGGGGGAATTTGTAGGATTGAAAATAATCAAAGATATTTGAAATTGAACAAAGACATTTGCTTTACTGTTTTCAACCCCCATCTTTCTTACCAGAAGGGCCATTTGGAATTCCTAAAGACAAAGAGATGCTGAAGGCCTGTAGGCCAAATGTGTGTCACAACTTTACAGTGGGGGAAGATGTAATTATCTGATTGGTCCGTTTAAATGTGTCACGTTTGGGTTTAGTCACATTGTCAAGAAAAGGATAAAAGAAGATTTTTAACGGTTGCTCTGTCTCTGTTATTCTCTGGCTCTCTCTTCCTGGGGCTTCTTTGCTCTGGCTCTTTCTCTCTCTCTTCTTTTCTAAAGCCTCTCTCTCCCTCTCTCTCACTTTCTATCCCTCAGGTAACATTCTATTCATGCTGGGTACGATTAATGGTATAAGTTTTTATCATCTTATACATCTATTTTGTAACTATTTTAAGTGTAACCATAACCAGATTTTGTCATTAAATTCTTTCTATTACAAATGATGTGCTAACTAGTTTTGATTTGGTATTGACTTTGAAGTGCTACCTATTGCAATACAATATAGTCACATTATAGCAACGCTCTCCCACATATTTTGCTATTGTAACTGCGCTTATTTCCGTCGTTGGTATAAGTTGCAGTGGGTGGTAAAGATGAGAAATGTACAGTTTTCTACAATCTTGCTGATAACGTTTCTTTAGTCATTCGGCAACCCTGAAGCCTGAACCACTGTAGGTGATCCACCCTTACATGTTCATTACACCATGACATTAACCATTCATTTAGAGCAAATAATCTACTGAAACTTTCATGGCCTCGTCTGTACGTGGGAAGCGGTCCGGACATGATGATCCTCGTCGTGGGTGATGTTCTACGTACCGTCTCGATCAGGCTCCTGAAGTCCGTCTTCAGAACCTCACCGATGCTCTTGTCACCATTTAGGATCGCCGGTACCTGCGCAGTGACATCGAGAACACAAGCACCAGGAAAACAGTGACTGCGCACCTTACCTTTAGCTGAGGTAGCGTGTACATGCCGGACAATGGAGTCGCCGATGATCACAGCGTCGCGTTCCGTCTCGAGAAGAGGGGAGAAGCGGTTTCGGGTGGAGATCTCGAAGACTGGGGGCGGCGGAGTAGAAGAGGTCCTCGCCCGAGTCCTGGCTTGCGCCTTTCGCTGCTGAATCACCCAGGGCCCGCGGTGTGTCGGCGCCGGAGTGAAGGAGGGCTGGGATGATCGCATTCTAAGTGCTCGAACCTTGAGCAGAGAAACACACGGAGTAGAAGAGATCGGAGTGATAACATTACTTACCACGGACTTGTGAGTGTCAGCCCGTGATGTTTCTAGCGCTGAACGCTGATCCCTTAGCTCGGTTTGTTTTTCTAGTAGTTTTCTGATCTGCTTCTCCAAAGCCTCCAGTTCCAACTGCACCGCATGCAGCTCGAACGTGTCCTCACCTGCACTCTAAGGTAGACATACATCTGATACATTCGCCATTGGAACAGATATACGGTAATTTCCTGAGTTATACGAGTGTAAACAAGGCGAGCGATATGCGAGACCTCGCTGGTGAATCTAGTGGGCTAAGGCTAGTAGTGGATGGTCGGAAATGTGGATATAAGTAGCGATATCAAAGCAATCTGATTGTTTTCGATATAGAATACTGTCGGGGATATGTTCACCCGCTATAAAAAAAGAGAAAAAAATTTGTTTATAAAGCTGATATAAGAAGAAAAATTGAGGATTTAGAGTCAACTAGGCGGAGCTCCAAATTCAAACCACGCGGCAGCAACCAACGAAGTGACGTCAGTGACTTGTCATTCTTTTAGCACAAGAGAAATGAGAATAATACAAGCAGAAGCAGAATATTAACAATCTTCCAACAAATGCCAGGCCTAATACATAAATACATGTCTAAAATTCATATTTTAACATCTCACTTTGCACAGTCTGCATGGGATTGTGTCCAAAGTCCAAGTCCAAAAAGTCTTGATGTTGTTTTCTGGCTCTACTAGAGCAGGTTTTCCTGCTTGAATGTTGATTATTTCCTCATATTCTCCATTGTCTCTTCCCAGTCTGTCAGTAATGCTCTGTTTAGTTCCTGCCTCTATGAAGCCCCTCCTTCTGAAAAGCACACTGTGCTCTGATTGGTCGGCTGGAGCAGTGTGTTGTGATTGGTGTTTGGGAAATGCCCCGACCCTTACCATAACCCCCAGTTTCAACACACGACTAACTAACTCAACCAGGACCCGCCCCTTTATTCTGCGTATGCCTTGGGCAGGGATTATTTAATATATTGAGTTGGTAAATGGGTAAGGTTAGGGACAGGTTTGGTGGTATGGGTAGGTTTAAGGGTGGGTTAAGGGGTCAACAGTGTAACTATAGATGTAATTACAGAAATTAATTAGAACTGGAAATGTCATGGCTTTGCTCTTAACAGATAAGAAAGAAAGTAAACAAGACATAATAGTCAACTAAAATAGCATTTATTAATTTTCATTTATTCATTTAGAAGACACTTTTATAAAAAATACTTGGTAACACTTTCTATGAAGCCCATGCTTATAATGAATTATAGCCCCAATTATACTTATTTATAAGTAAGTATTACTATTTTATAAATATATTTATAAAGACTCATTAAGACCTGTACTGCATTATAATAAGTTATAGTTACATTTATATTATTTTTATAATTACTTATAAGTCATGCATTTGGCTTTTCAATTTGCATGTTCATAATCCATTATACACTGATTTATAAATGGTCAAATATAAATATTTCCAATGGTAATTTTGATTTGTTAAAATCTATATCTCCTCATCCATATGCATGGTTTTGCTTATAGTAGTTTGGAATTATACTTTAAAAAATAATGTTGCAGTGTTTTGCTAATATGTAATATTAAAAAAAAAAAATAAAATAAAAAAATAAAAAAAAATATATATATATATATATATATATATATATTAACTGTTTGTTTGTATTAATGATTTCTTAATTGATTTTTTTTCATTATTTTATTACAGGAATAATTGTTCATTAGATACATTTACAAATAAACAACTTCAAATGTATAATGAGCACATCTTCCTGTGTTTTCACTTAAAGCATCGATGATGCGTTTATAGAGATTATAACTGTATTATTACTCACAATAAGTGTTTATAAGAACACAACACGACTATTAATAACAATATATTCACTTATTTGACAGAAATAAATCTGAATTATTAAAAGTCATTGTAACTATAATATAATAACATTATACCAATGCAGGCTATCTTTATAAATACATTCATGGAATCATACGACTAATTCATATTTATAAATCAGTGTATAATGGATTGTGAGCATGCACATTGAGAAAGCAAATGCATGATTTTTATTATGAAAATAATATAACTGTAACTATAACTGTTCTTATAATGCAGTATAGGTCTGAATGACTCTTTATAAATATACAGTGGGGAGAACAAGTATTTGATACACTGCCGATTTTGCAGGTTTGCCCACTTACAAAGCATGTAGAAGTCTGTAATTTTTATCATAGGTACTCTTCAACTGTGAGAGACGGAATCTAAAAAAAAAATCCCAAAATCCAGAAAATCACATTGTATGATTTTTAAATAATTAATTTGTATTTTATTGCATGACATAAGTATTTGATCACCTACCAACCAGTAAGAATTCCGGCTCTCACAGACCTGTTAGTTTTTCTTTAAGAAGCCCTCCTGTTCTCCACTCATTACCTGTATTAACTGCACCTGTTTGAACTCGTTACCTGTATAAAAGACACCTGTCCACACACTCAATCAAACAGACTCCAACCTCTCCACAATGGCCAAGACCAGAGAGCTGTGTAAGGACATCAGGGATAAAATTGTAGACCTGCACAAGGCTGGGATGGGCTACAGGACAATAGGCAAGCAGCTTGGTGAGAAGGCAACAACTGTTGGTGCAATTATTAGAAAATGGAAGAAGTTCAAGATGACGGTCAATCTCCCTCGGTCTGGGGCACCATGCAAGATCTCACCTCGTGGGGCATCAATGATCATGAGGAAGGTGAGGGATCAGCCCAGAACTACACGGCAGGACCTGGTCAATGACCTGAAGAGAGCTGGGACCACAGTCTCAAAGAAAACCATGGCCCGTCTGAAGTTTGCCAATGACCATCTGGATGATCCAGAGGAGGAATGGGAGAAGGTCATGTGGTCTGATGAGACAAAAATAGAGCTTTCTGGTCTAAACTCCATTTGCCGTGTTTGGAGGAAGAAGAAGGATGAGTACAACCCCAAGAACACCATCCCAACCGTGAAGCATGGAGGTGGAAACATCATTCTTTGGGGATGCTTTTCTGCAAAGGGGACAGGACGACTGCACCGTATTGAGGGGAGGATGGATGGGGCCATGTATCGCGAGATCTTGGCCAACAACCTCCTTCCCTCAGTAAGAGCATTGAAGATGGGTCGTGGCTGGGTCTTCCAGCATGACAACGACCCGAAACACACAGCCAGGGCAACTAAGGAGTGGCTCCGTAAGAAGCATCTCAAGGTCCTGGAGTGGCCTAGCCAGTCTCCAGACCTGAACCCAATAGAAAATCTTTGGAGGGAGCTGAAAGTCCGTATTGCCCAGCGACAGCCCCGAAACCTGAAGGATCTGGAGAAGGTCTGTATGGAGGAGTAGGCCAAAATCCCTGCTGCAGTGTGTGCAAACCTGGTCAAGAACTACAGGAAACGTATGATCTCTGTGCAAACAAAGTTTTCTGTACCAAAGATTAAGTTCTGCTTTTCTGATGTATCAAATACTTATGTCATGCAATAAAATGCAAATTAATTATTTAAAAATCATAAAATGTGATTTTTTGAATTTAGATTCCGTCTCTCACAGTTGAAGTGTACCTATGATAAAAATTACAGACTTCTACATGCTTTGTAAGTGGGCAAACCTGCAAAATCGGCAGTGTATCAAATACTTGTTCTCCCCACTGTATTCATAGAATAGTAATACTTATAAATAAGCATAACTTGGGGCTATAATTCATTATAAGCATGGGCTTCATAGGGAAGTGTTACCAAATACTTTTATAAATGTAAACGTTTCAAACATATTAAACATTTAAAATAACTTAAACACTGCCCTTGTTCAAACATAAGCTGAAATAACAGTAGACACACCATGGAAAACTACTGTTTAGAAGTTCTTCATGCATTAAATGTTTTATTTTTATGGGAACTGTACGTGCACAGTATAAATGACACATTCTGTCTAGCAGAAAACCTAGTTATAGTTATCTTGTGCATTTGCCACATTCTCAGTGCAAAAATAATTTATAATGCTATATATTATGTTGTAAAAAATATATATAAATAAATCACATGCAATACAGACCACATCCGTGCCATTAAAATTAATCTGGAAACATTACTTTCATTGTAAAACAGGTCCTGGTGAAAGAGACTTCTAACAATTCACAAATGCATCTCTACACCGAAATAAGTGCGAAAAACAGCATTACTAATTCACACCGAGGGATGCAGTCAGCATGGAGAGGAGCTGAAGAATAAATGAGTGAAGGAATATATCTCTGATGCAGTATCATCTCAGCTGGAGGACTGGCTCGCCTACGTCCCTTTTACTCATATCTTACAATAGACTTCTTTAACAGGGTTGAGAATCCGTATGGGGATATGTTTAGACTAATCATTACCGGCTGGTGGAGGCTTCCAGAGGCACACAACACCACTACAAACAGAAGCTATAATAAATAATTTAGGTGTGAATGTTAATATACTCTCAGGCAAGCCATATAGGCATTTTGATTGATAATACACAGGACTTACTACACATACAACACAATGACAGTAAGGTTAAACCACGTATGTTAAACTGACGCAGACTTACCCTCATTGGTACTCTATTGGCTCCTCTGCTTTACTCGTGATGGTTCTTCACACAGGATCAAAGTGTAAAAATCAAACTCTGCACTGGCACAAAATCAATACGCATCTACAGAATATTGGCTGTAGCCTGTAGACCTTGAAACTAGAAGTACTTTGAAATAAAACTGTGCTAGTAATACCACTGGTGGTAAGACTACGCTCTACAGCGACTACAGCAGATCACCAGCGGTTTTCTGACCGATCATGTGAGATGAATGACACAAGGTCACCATCATAAACATGGCAACGTTAAAGTTTAAATACACGATGATTAAAAACCGAGAATGAAACTCAGAGGTTGAGTGGATTACTGTCCACCCACTTTTCAATGGCGTTAGTTTGAAAATCAAACAAAGGCACAAAACAGGAAAAGAACTACAATCCCATGAGGCATTGTGAATGATATATAATGGTGAAATATAAAACTATCCAGTTAAAGTTGTTATTAGAAAAAAAAAAAAAAGTTTATTGCAAAACATGCATATAGCCTATATACACGGATCAGGCATAACATTATGAGCTAATATTGTGTTTCTCCTTTTTTCTCCTTGTGATTCTCCTTTTTGCTGCCAAAACAGCCCTGACCCGTCGAGGCATGGACTCCACTAGACCCCTGAAGGTGTGCTGTGGTATCTGGCACAAAGATGTTAGCAGCAGATCCTTTAAGTCCTGTAAGTTGCGAAGTGGGGCCTCCATGGATCGGACTTGTTTGTTCAGCACATCTCACAGATGCTTGATTGGATTGAGATCTGGGGAATTTGGAGGCCAAGTCAACACCTCAAACTCGTTGTTGTGCTCCTCAAACCATTCCTGAACCATTTCTGCTTTGTGGCAGGGCGTATTATCCTGCTGAAAGAGCCACAGCCACCAGGGAATACCTTTTTCCATGAAAGGGTGTACATGGTCTGCAACAATGCTTAGGTAGGTGATACGTGTCAAAATAACATCCACATGGATAGCAGGACCCAAGGTTTCCCAGAAGAACATTTCCCAAAGCATCACACTGCCTCCGCCGGCTTGCCTTCTTCCCATAGTGCATCCTGGTGCCATGTGTTCCCCAGGTAAGCCACGCACATGCACCCGGCCATCCACGTGATTTAAAAGAAAACGTGATTCATCAGACCAGGCCACCTTCTTCCATTGCTCCGTGGTCCAGTTCTGATGCTCATGTGCCACTGTTGGTGCTTTCGGCGGTGGACAGGGGTCAGCATGGGCACCCTGACTGGTCTGCGGCTATGCAGCCCCATACGCAACAAACTGCGATGCACTGTGTATTCTGACACCTTTCTATCAGAACCAGCATTAACTTCTTGAGCAATTTGAGCTTCAGTAGCTCATCTGTTTGATCGGACCACACGGGCCAGCCTTCACTCCCCACGTGCATCAATGAGCCTTGGCCGCCCATGACCCTGTCGCCGGTTCACCACTGTTCCTTCCTTGGAGCACTTTTGATAGATACTGACCACTGCAGACCGGGAACACCCCACAAGAGCTGCAGTTTTGGAGATGCTCTGACCCAGTCGTCTAGCCATCACAATTTGGCCCTTGTCAAACTCGCTCAAATCCTTACGCTTGCCCATTTTTCCTGCTTCTAACACATCAACTTTGAGTACAAAATGTTCACTTGCTGCCTAATATATCCCACCCACTAACAGGGGCCATGATGAAGAGATAATCAGTGATATTCACTTCATGGTCATAGTGTTATGCTTGATCTGTGTATATATATATATATGATTTCACCATGAAATCAAAAATGACAATTCTTTTTGTTTTTGTGGAATATTGCAGTGTTTATTCAAAATTATTTATCGGTGCACATTATTATTGTTTTAATAATCTTGAATCAGAATAACAGCGACATCTCTGCTCTTCTCCGATGACGACATTTGTTCTTGTTCCAGAAGCGTTTCACTCGGATATACAGCACAATAGGGAAGAAAAGATCAGCGTGACTTCTGTTTCATGGTGACTTTAAGAGAAATGCATCAGGCGACAGTAAACGCAATAAACGGAATCAAGAAGAACAAAATGACCTTCTTGCATCTTTTCACTGTGAACATCTTGTCCAAGGGTTTTCTACACTTTTAGAGGATTTATACACAATGTTCGAGTCGCCAACCTTCATTTTTTACCCATCTGCCTTGTGAGTTCGATATCTTATAAACACCACATATGATTTCTCTTTACAAAAACAGGCAGTTGATTGTTGATTACAGAAGCTATTTATACATTTAGAAGATGTGTCAGTTTTGTGACAGACTGAACAATGTATAGTGTTGACAGGCGCATGTCACAAGTTGTAATGTTAATAACAGTTTCAAGAGATTCATTTGAGTTTCTCACCCTAATATTCAATCCAAAATAGGGAGTCAACGCTTGGTTTGCAGTATATGACTTATCGATTTTGAGATTATGAAGGCTGAATCGTTTAATTGCATCTAAACGCACAGCTTGTTGCAGCATGTCTCTGAAAATTAGAGCTCCTTTGCGTCTCCGGGGATGAAAGGCGTCTCTCCGCCCCGCTGAATTCATCTGACTGGAAAATGAAAAGTTTGGCCAGATCGATGTCTAATGACTGGAGTAAAAGAATACAGTGCTGCTAGACTGCACGTCCTGCATCCGAATCAATAAAGAAATCTGGATCACAGCAGGGAAGGTGGATGATGAATCAATGATAAACAAATTTCCACGAGTTTGAAAAGCCTGGACTATTGAATTAGACCATTCAGTGCAAAAAAAAAAAAAAACCCACACACACACACACACACACATTGTATTGCATGGTTTTATGTTATTCCAGATGACGCTAGCATCTGAAACGCATTCAGTGTGCTCAGCTTAAATTGACGGACGAGTCTTCACAACGTGTATATTGCTTACGCTTTTTGTTATTCAATGTAATTGCTCGGGTGAGAACATAACGTGGCCGTTATACACCATCTCGCAGCTTTTGAAGGCTGTTGAAAGGAGGACGTTTGTGTTTATTGCTCACTTACGTACAGCTGAAGACACACAGGTTGAAAACCATTATCCTGCTCCACAATGCTGGTCTCTGACTCTGTTTCTGTTGCACTCTCTACCACTATTAGCTTGTGTTATTTTATGTTGTTACAGCAAACCAAAGTTTTTGAATGACCAGTAACTTAAAAAAAAAATGATGCCAAAGTAGTCTGTGAGTGAAAAAGTCAACTTTAAACACTGGCTTTAGGAATGTTGTTCAGGACCGACAATAGCTTGTTTGCATATGACGTCACTGCGTTGCTTTGGCATGAAATGCAAATGGAGGCCAGGAACTGATTTTCTACACAGGAAGCACTATCACAAACTCAAAATGCCTATGTTTTGCGTCGTTTATGGTTGCTCAAATTGATCAAACCGAGAAGCACCTTGTGGAGCACCTTGGAGGTTGTTGATCCAACCACTATCTGAATGTCACATGTCATCAGAATCACGTGACTGCAAACAAACTATGCTGTTAATTTAGGAACTAAAATCTCTTTAAGTGAAGTTAAATATTTGTTTTTGGCTCTTGAGCCCTAATATGTCTCTGATGTACTGTATAGTGTTGTGGTTTAGATCAGGGGAGCCCAATCCTGTTCCTGGAGATCTACATACCTGCAGATTCAGATCCAACCCTGATCAAACACACCTGTCTGTCATTATCGAGTGCTCCTGAAGACCTTCATTAGCTGGTCAGTTGTTTGATCAGGGTTGCAGGAACAGGAGTTGGTTTAGATCATTCAGTACTCATCCATAGCCCTATCCGGATGGTAACTGTTTCTCATGTTGCATGGCACCTCAGTAATAAAACTGAGTTTTGTGATCCTACGAACCCGGGAACGTGCTGCTCATGTGGTCAGTCGCATGATTGTCTGCTGTAAATAAAATGTCATATGCTTGCATTAATAAGAATAAATTAATATTTACTTTAATAACAGGAAAATATCCTGTTATTATTATTTGATTATTGAATCTCCTGTTTAAAAATAGGAAGATAGACACGCTATAGTTAAAATGGTTTTCTGTCTTGTATTTTATCTCAAAATGATGGCTGTCATTTAAAAAATTTAGAAATTAGCAGAAATAAGTTAATCCAGCCTCTTCTTTACATGAGGTAAACATGCTTGGTTTATATTTTTAATGTATGTAATTGCTGCCATAATAATGGCTCATATATCAAACATTACGTGCTTTTTTTCTCTTTCTCCTTTGAGCGGTGATATGAAAGGCTTGTTCTTCCAGCATTTCAGTAATAAGTGTGGGCTATATCTTTAAAACAGTTATGGTACAGTGCTCCGCAGTGGTAAAAAAAGGATTGAAACAGTGAATTTTGAAGTGATCTCTTCTTGCAAACTCAGACATGTGGATTCGGACGGCAATTAAATTACTGTAGGACCTTGGTGTTCGTTTAAAAAACAGTAGGTAATTCGGCTAGGGGGTTTTACGCGGGTGGTGGGAGAAAAACACTGACATTCTGGATTCGGACGGCAATAAAATCACAGACTAACCCCTGTCAATGATGAAAATACCTTATGACCCCACACTCAAAAAAACAAGCTGTTGAACGAACTTAATTAAATTAAGGAAAACTTTTCCATGAAATTGAATTATGTTTTTCCAACAAAATCTAATTGGCTTGAAATGATTTGTTGTAATCTTGTTGTATGAACTTAAATTAATTTAGTCAAGACCACTAAAAAAATCATGTCATTCCAACTAAAGTAGGGTAAAGAGGGGTAGAACTGATGACCATATTTAGACTGTGGGAATTTATTTTCTTTACTTCTATTAAAACTAATAGTCAACGCAACACTTATTCACATGCTAAGTGTAACGTTTGTAGCATACATGTAATGATCAAGTAAAACATTTCTCATCACTGGCATTAGCACAGTTACAGCTCATTGAGAAAAGCATAACCAGAAGGTCTACACTTCACGATAATGGTAACCTCAAAAATCGACACAACATAACACGACTTTTAAATGTCAAATATAACTGTCAAATATAACATCAAACTTTAACAGGTCTTTCCCTTTACTAAAAAATACATTAAACAGCACTTAATTTCAACATTTACTCTCCTGATCCATCCCTATGCAAAGCATGCTGGGAACTAGAAATCCACTGCCCAGTTTCAGTCAGTGCAACAGCAATGAATCATGTAGTCCCAACACAAATGGTTTAGGTTAACTTAACATTTTACAAATTTAATTTCATTTAACGTAATAAAATTGAGTAAAAATGGCAATTAAGTAAAAAAAAAAAACTAAAGATTTGTGTTGTTTCAGCTTATTTTATTTAAATAAACTGAGCAAACAGCTAGAATCATTTTTTTGAGTGCACGAGAAACAATTACCGTCATTATCGTGATAACAATTATCATTACCGTGATAATTAAAAATAGTGTGAATAATTTTTGAAGAAAATTGTGGTTCAGTGTTCTATAGAAAATATTTAGAACATTTCACTAATAAAACCAAGAGATCAATTTTCCTAATTTTTTAAAGGAAACTTAAGCAATTTTGAGGCTTGAATTGAGGAACCGATTAAGCTGATAAAATTAAAGGGAAAAAAGGCTACATATTTATTTTAAGAGGATTAGTTCAATTATGCAGTTTTTTTTAGAGACACCATTGTTAGTTCCCAGCATGCTTTGCATATGGCTGAAAATAGAGCATAAATATTGAAATTAAGTGTTATTTTATGTGTTTTTGAGTGAAGGGTAACATCTGTTTATGTTTAGTGATCAGTTATGTTTGACATTTGAAAGAGTTTCTGTTATGCTGAAGTTTTGATCATTACCATTGTGCAGAAGAGTAGATCTTATGGTTAGGTTGTGAAAAACTGCATGTACTTATATTATGAAGCATTGTTCAATGAACAATAACTTTGTTAATGCCAGTGCAGTAACATGTTTGTTTCTACTTGTGCTGTGCTAGCAGCATATGCTATTAATTATACATGACTCAAAGTCAAAAATAAACAGGTCATTTTCATTCACACTAATCCACACCCTTTTTTAGAGTCAATATAAAATAAAAAAGCACATTTAACTAAAAATATTAAATTAATTGTTTCATAAACTAAATAATTTAGGACATTTTACATTAAGTTAGTTATTCAGGTAGATTGCATTAAAGAAATCAAGCCTTAAAATTACTCAAAAATATCATGTGTAATATTGTTACCATAATTTTTTTAAGTAAATAGCACATAACATTTTTTTTTTACAGAGGGTTGTGCGAAGTTGTCATGAGCACTTTTTTTTTTTTGGTCAAAACTTTCAAACAAGGCTTTGTCAAGCGAACACTTATAGTTTGTTTTAACAACCATTTTTATCTTAGTCAAAATTATGAATTACAATTATATGAATTTCTGAAGTTCCAATTCATTGTAATTTTACTTGCTTACATTCAATTTCGAGCTGCAATTCTGCATCCCGTTTTCCACCTCATTTCAAATTAGGAATAGAATTGGCATTTTTTAAATTCTAATTGTGCAGAAGCTGGAAAACTACACTGATAATGGTGCAAAAACACTCTTAATAATAGTTTCTGACAAACAGAAAGTTATACTCCGTGTTCACGTGAGGCTGTTTCAGCAAATATGGATTTTGCCTTTATGATCTGACCTTAATTCGTTATAGTCTGGCAGCGCTTGCACTTCTTTTGCTCAATGATGCAGAAAGATATTCGAGGCTATCCAGTGATGACTCCTCTCATGATTAATTTAGGTGCAGGTATCTCTGCTGACCTTGATATCTTCTTCGGTTTGTGCTGATGTCTGGTGAAGAGCAATCTAAAGGGAGTGTACAGCCCTCAAACTCAGTTTCTTTTGTGTGTGTGTGTGTTTTTTTCTCTTCTTTTTTGTTGTTTTGCTCTTATGGGATCTTAATCAATCTTAAAGTGTAAAATGCATGTACTGGGGAAAGAAAAAACTGAGAGGAGCCACTGTCCATATATAAAGACAAAACATCTAGTCTGTCATTTTTACAGCAGAAATTTCAAGTCTGTGATCTCATATGATTATCTCATAGTTTCATGTCAATTTAATGGCACTGTATTCTAATCAACACTAAAATGAATGGTTTGTGCACTCAAATCAGTTTGACTTTACATAGGCCCTACTATCAGTGTGCTCCTCCTTATTTTGTGACAAAGTTGATCATCATCAGTCTACTTGCTTTGGAAGAGTAAACATACATACATCAGGCATATTATTATGACCACCTTCCTAATTTTGTGTTGGTCCCCCTTTTGCTGCCAAAACAGCCCTGACCCGTCGAGGCATGGACTCCACTAGACCCCTGAAGGTGTGCTGTGGTATCTGATGTTAGCAGCAGATCCTTTAAGTCCTGTAAGTTGCGAGGTGGGGCCTCCATGGATCGGACTTGTTTGTTCAGCACATCCCACAGATGCTCAATTGGATTGAGATCTGGGGAATTTGGAGGCCAAGTCAACACCTCAAACTTGTTGTTGTGCTCCTCAAACCATTCCTGAACCATGTTTGCTTTGTGGCAGGCACATTATCCTGCTGAAAGAGGCCACAGCCACCAGGGAATACCGTTTCCATGAAAGGGTGTACATGGTCTGCAACAATGCTTAGGTAGGTGGTACGTGTCAAAGTAACATCCACATGGATGGCAGGACCCAAGGTTTCCCAGCAGAACATTGCCCAAAGCATCACACTGCCTCCGCCGGCTTGCCTTCTTCCCATAGTGCATCCTGGTGCCATGTGTTCCCCAGGTAAGCCACACACATGCACCCGGCCATCCACACAGTAAAAACAGAAGTGTTAATTTAACTCCTATAGAGTTGAATTTGACTCTGTTTCAGATAACATTTGGTCCCACTCGAAATCAGTGTCAAATTTACTCTTTGGTCAGTGTCAAGTTTTTAGAGTTAATTCTACTCAATATTGTGTAAAAAATAACAATGGAATGTGTAAAGGTATTTAACACTGTAGTTTAATCACACTGTTAAGAGTAATATGATTACACAGTATAGAGTTAATTTAACTACAATTTTAGCACAATAACACTAGATCACAGCACTCACCATTTATTGTAAAAAATAAGTAAAGCATTTCAATGTCAAGTGAATTTACATTGCAAACCCATTGCCTTGTCTCTGACAGAAACATGTATAACATCATAAGAATGTTTACCAGAGAAAGCAATATGGCACGACAAGGAGAGTTGTGTCATTCCCTCCATATGACATTTGTATGTCAAAAGGACTAGGGTAATGCAGGTTGTCGACATGAAAAAAAAAACAAAATCCTGCTCTGATCTGATCACCTCATATGCATGGAAATGTTGGCACTGTGAGTAGCAACAGTTTTTCATACATTATCAGAACTGACTCAATCTGATAAAACATGGGCACTTCAGATTCAACTTTGCCACAGATAACTAAGTATGGGCGATAAACAAACCCATTATGTTTAGTCCAATTAAGCTTCATAACCTGAATGCTACTGGGCACTTGCATTGCCATAGCAATTCCAGAACCTCCTTTTACCATATTTAAAGACACCATTTTTCCTGGACCAATGTCTAACCGACTAAAAGTTGTTGAACTTCGCCAACTATATGCCATATGATTCTGATGCTTTTTTGCCGGCGTTTTGGTAATATTTTTAAACGATTTAAGCTGTTTTTTGAAAAAATTATTCTTGCCTTCATACCTCATACAACAACTATGAAGGACAGGCCCAATTTTCTGGATGCAGCGGGGATAGTGGATAAGAAAATGGTGCTTTGGTAAAAGGTTTTTCTGAGGATACAACTTCTTAAACAGTGTGTGGTGATCCACAATTAAATGTTTTAAATATACACATAAACCTTAAGATAACATGGGCGAGAATATAATGTTTATTATTAGAAGTAGTAAAAGAAGCAGGCCCCAGTGTTGGTCAGTAGAAGTTACCAAATCTCCAAAGATAAGAGGAACATTCCTAAGTAAGCACCAGGACTGAACTGCATTCAGTTCCAGATCATTAGATCCTTCACCTAAATTAACAGCTACAGACCTGTTGTTCCTCTCCATGAAACCGTAATCAAAACTGTATTCTTGAATGTACTGTATTTCTGCTGATGTAACATGTTTTTCCTTCAAATACAGAAATAATAACTTCATAAATTCGTACTGGCCCACCCCTTCTAACACATCATGCATCACATCAACTGAGAAGTTCTCTGTTGTGTGAAAATACTCCAATGAATTTAATATGCATGACCTTTTCACACCAAAAACGTATGGAAGGGATGGATTACAAGACATTTCTTGACAGTGAGCAGTGTGTATATCTTTGGTGCACAAAACTATTTTGGAAGAATCTTCAGAGAATTCTGTCTGAAAGTCCTCCTTTTCCGCTAAACAGAACCTGCAACAGTACCTTGCACTGAAAGACTCCACCAGACCAAACAAACTATGTAAACCCAAATTATCACCAGTAACCTGTACTACAGTGCCACGAACATAACCATTGTATAATGGAATCTCAATACCATCACTCTCTAACACTTTAATGTCTCGAACAATGGGAGCAAAAATTTCACTAAAACCATACCGTTTAACATCTTGAGTATGAAATAAGGCGCACAGGTGTATGTTAGCCAAAAAAGAATTCCATTTTGGAGAGAAGTTTCTTAAAGTAAAATATACTCCACCCAATTTATGAATACCTCGCTTAGGACCCAGAGGGTTGGCGACCTCAAAGTCATCATAGAACATCTGGATCTGTATTGTCTGCTTCTCAGTTGAGAACAGGGGGTGATCCATCACAAATATCTCTTAGTCTAGAGTCGCTGGTAGCTGAGCTTTGCAACATTTCTGCAACATACTGACTTTTAAATATTGACTGCAGTGTAGATAAAATTGGAATATACATGAATTTATCTTGAACTACTACCTGATCATACAGTATGTTCCAGTCTTTTTATTTCGTCTTGGTCAAATCTTGAACCAATCACACATTCAACTGGTTCTACTATTTCCCACTTGTCAGTCATAAATTTTGATCGCTTGTATTCCCAATTTAGAATTGTGAAAGGATTCTCTAACCCCTCAAAACACGCCTCAACTTTCTTGCACATTTCCGTTTCTCGTTCATTACTAAATACATGCTTTATCACTGTCTCTTTAGCATGCTGATGGATATCTTGAACGATCTCTTCCATGGAAATCACTACAGAATTCAGTGTACTTTGACCAACACCTGTTACCTTTAGATCAGAAATGAGAGCTGAACAATTATTTACAATGTATGGCGAAGATAACTGTGACTCAGCCTCTAAATATTCAGTCGACTCTTCAACTTGAGAAACATTACTTGTATTGACAGTACTTTGAGGATCATATTCTACAGAATCAACTAAACTGCTTCCATGGCACTTAAGATGCTTTCTTAAACCAGAAAAACTACCAAAAGAACGTAAGCATCCTTCTTGACTACACTTCAGAAAAAGAGTCCTGCCTGTACATAGCCCATGAATTACCTTAAAGTGCTTAACAAGGTTGTTTGGACTTCCATGGTCACTTTTGCAAAAAAAACACTTCATAGTTTTATCTCAACTAACGCACCATTCTTGCTCACAACTCTGGTCACGCGGGACGTAGGCGGCAAAGACTAATATAAACGGCCTTTACCAAAAAAAAAAAAATTATAAATAATAAACAATGATGTCGGACGATTTTGAAAGTAAAGGAGAAAATGAGATCGAGTTTTTTGCACTTCCCTACCTTTTTGAACCGGCTTACGTCTATGTCCCTCGTGACCTTTCCGACGTCATGACGTAATGCGTGGCACATCTTGAGGCTCTACAACACGTGCAATTGTGGTTAAAAAGTATAATTTTTATATTTATTTTGAAAACGACTGATCGTTTCGCTAGATAAGAACCTTATTTCTCTGCTGGGATCATGTCGAGACTTTGAAGCTGCATTGAGACAGACTTTGAACCCTCAAACCGTTGGTCACCACTGAAGTCCATTATATGGAGAAAAATCCTGGAATGTTTTCCTCAAAAACCTTAATTTCTTTTCTACTGAAGAAAGAAAGACATGGACCTCTTGGATGACATGGGGGTGAGTAAATAATCAGCAAAATAATTTTTATAAGTGAACTAATCCTTTAAGCATACCTTTTGAAATCTGATGAGCTGATCTACAGCTTGATATGCAGACAGCTTTTCCGGCCTCTTTCTACCTTGTGCAGATGGTGGTAGCAAATGTAGCAGCAGCAAGATGGCAGACATGTCACTGTCCCAGCCTATAAATAAGTAAATAAAAACCTGGTTAACATTATGCCTTAGCATAGCATTCAAATTGACAACTTGCACCATTATGAAAATGTACACTACACACCTACATAACCCACAATAAAAAGTAAAACAGTTCCATTCATACCATTCTCAACTTCAGCAGCTGACTCAGCATTGCGCATCAAATCCAAGAGTTCTGTGGTGGGTACAAGTCCATGGCTTTCCTTTATTACTTTTGCTTTGAAAGTGGTTGGCCACTTCTCCAAGAATTTGTTGGCCGTGGCCTCACTAAACAGAAGTCTGAAATCTTGTTCTATCTGCAATGTAACACACATAGACAGAAGTGATAAGTGTTACCTAATGCTACATTGGATATTTTGGTGATGCAGTGAATTAAGATGTCATACCAGTCCTAATCTAATCTAATGATTTGGCTTCATCGTTGAGCATTGCTTGCCGATGTATGAAGGTAATTTTCATCTTCTCACGGACAGTCTTTTCATCCGCAGAGTGTCTCAAAACAGCAATAGCTGCTTCCACATCCTCATCAGATGGCTCTCTGTCATAGGTGAAGGGCTGGCGACCATGGCCTGGCCCACCAACTTAAGAAAAAATACAATGTTAAGAACTCATTTCTGTACAATTCACAGGTCACCATTATAATCACATGTCACTGATCAGTAAACATGCCTTTAGGAGATTTGCTGACTGAGGCACCTCTTTCCTCTGCTGTTTTTCTTTGTATGGTCTTCAATCGCCATGCAAGGTATCCCGAACCACTCTCCGGATCGTAGTAATGTTCCTATGTGATTATAAATAAATTATAAAGGAGCACTATTAACATTTCAAAGAGTGAATATGTGCATAATGTTGCAATAACCCATTTACTTACATATCCATGTTGTGAGTATGGGTCTTCTAGATAGAGAAACAAAGCTACTATCCCCTGTGCATACATCACTCTGACACTTTTGGGGGGGGGATGTCCTAGCATATGAATTCAAAGTTAACATCACACTCAATTGACATTGCACAACACAATTTACATAATTAATAACTGTAAAATAATAACAATGTTTCTTTACAGCCCATCTATATGCTTAATGCTTACCCATGTGTTTCTGTCATCTCAGCAGCAAGTATGTTAATCATCTGTCTTCTGGTGGCATCTGTCAGAGATTTGGTTTTTCCATACTCTTGCATAATGCATTCACCACCAGGCTTTGATGTTAGGATTTTTTGAATCAACTATAGGTGGAATAAAATGTGCTTTCCATTATTGTAAAACCATATGTAATGCTGAAAAAAATTGTTATCTAAAGAACACTTCCCATGGTGAAACAACATTATGATTGGACTTAACAGCAATTTCCACCACTTACCGCTTTTGCCTCGTAGTTTATGTGGCATGGCCTTTTAGGCTGGCTTCCTTCAGCAGCGGCTACTTCTTCAACAGGGTCACACATCATGAAATTCAGGATGACGGTGTCATCAGATGTACCCGAGCATGATGATGATTGAGAGGCACCTATTCATTATGAAATTTGTACAAAACATAGAAACATATTACAAGAAACAGTTATTTTTAAGACAATAAATGTTCTCATTCCGGCCTTTAAACTAAACAAACTAATTTGTGAATTGTCTGAACGAATACCAAGTCCTCCATTGCCCAGCATGATTCTGAAAGTTCCAGGTGACTCCTTCACTATTTCTTCAAAAACCTCTGTGTCAACTTCTGTGTCTGACTGGTCATACACCTTAATATCTGGCTGCCTGCTTTCTGGTATGTTGAATTTTAGACACGCTGTTTAAAAAAATTAAATAAAAAAAAACATGCATTCCCTTCTCACAAGAATCAAAGGTCATATTTAAGTTTGCCTCATGTATTCACAAAATGATGAAAGACAAGTATCTGCACCTGATTTTATGTAACTGAAAATATAAAGCACAACAGAAATGCTTATTGACCTAACTAGACATCATATCATAATATGTTAATGCTGTATTATTTTGTCATTGGGTGATGTATATTGCTTTAACCTAATGTACCCACCTTCTACCCGCATTCCACGCTCCTCCCACAGCGCAGGTATAAATAAGGAAGTGGAAGCACCGCATCTTTGCTTTTTCGCTGAGGAGCCGAACTAGTTCAGCGGAGGTATAGCACCTGTACGTGACCAGTACGTGCATACGCAACAAACTGCGATGCACTGTGTATTCTGACACCTTTCTATCAGAACCAGCATTAACTAATCAGTGTAATCAGTGATAATCAGTGTTATTCAGTTCACCTGTCAGTGGTCATAATGTTATGCCTGATCGGTGTATACTGGTTGTTGCTAAGTAAATCAGTTGATTTTTTCCTGTCACTATTTTTGTAATGAATCCAGGTCAGAAAAGATGTTTTTGAGAGTTATTGGCTAATCTTTTGCTTACATATGGTAACAGGTGAAATGATACCAATCTGCTGCTAAACCATAGCCATCCGAAATTATTATTCAGGACTTCAGGCTCCGCAAATGCGCTTTTTAGGGTATCCGCGCAAGTGTTCCTTTCGTTATGCCTACAGCCAAAGTGTAACCTTGTTTGTATTTTGTAAAGTGGCGATTGGAGAGCTTTGTTTATGGCCCATGTTTGCTCAAGCGTTCTATTTTTAATGTCACACAATCAAACGCTGAAGAGGCTCCTCTTAATCCTCGATTATGGCGTGTATGACTAGCACCCAAGGCCAAACCGCTCGTCTGATTCAGACAGGAGAAGCGCGCCGTACGGCACACACTCCTTGTGTAATCGTATAAGAGGCATGCAGGGAAGCCTGGAGGATGTGGAGGAGGAAGCAAGCACACACTGATTCTGGCGTTCTTTCAAAAACATGATGCTCCTGATGGGTTGGTGTTCCAGTCTAGGTCAAAGGCATTAAGCATCGTATCATTGGGGTAATTGGTTTGTTTGAACACACATTATACTGAGAGGGTAAGCTTTATTTACCCCAAACTTTGTTCTATGGAAATGGTCATTTTTAGGAAATGGCGCCATTTGTGTCCCATTTGTGAGGCCTTGCATATACAATACTTATAGATTTAACAGGATATTGGACTGAGTCACATTATTTGAGAGACTTAACTCTGTTTAACTTAAAATGTCTAAAACATTAATATTAGGCAAATTAAATGGATTTGTTTTAAACTGAATTCTAATCTTTGCACAGAGCTTTGCATAGAGCACTGTAAACCCTAACGCTCAAACTAAGTAGGGTAAACTTAAAAAAAAAAAAAATTTGTTCAATCAACTTAAGTTTTATGAGTTTTTAGAACTTTCTTTTTCTTTTGAGTTCACAAAACTGACACATAGTAAGTAATCTGAATTGTTTCATTGTTTTGAGTTTTATGAATTTGTTTCTTTTAATTTAGACAAACTTAAATGTACCTGAAACTGGGCTGGGATTTTAGCATTTAGTGAATTAGCTAGTTTAAGCTAGCCATGTTTCCTCTACTAAAAATATTTAAATTGAGATTATGTGATAATTTTAAGTTAAATGAATGAATGAATTAGCTTACTCAAATATGTTAAGAGAAATTAAAATGTCTGAATACAAAGTAAAAGTTCTGCTTAAACTTTTTTTAAACTTAATACAATTTCTGCAGTTTTGATGGAACTGATTACCTCATTTTTTTGGGGAGTTTTGTCAACTTATCCAGGTTTACAGTGCATGTGCTTTAAAAAATGGGTTTATATCCCTGCACTTTCTGTTCAACTATGCTATGCTGTGACATTTCCCAGTTTCAACATAATGGTTTAATCTTTCATACATCATATTTAAGGACTCATTTTAGATGCAAATTCATTAGTTAAAACGGGTCAAACCCTGAAGAACATTCCGCTCTTAAATCTTCTGGTATACTGAAATTTCAAATTTTCAGTATTGTCAAAAAGGTTGAGAACCACCGGTTTAGAGGGATGATATTCGCTTTCAAGACCATAGCTTTGACCTTCAAACTCATAACATTCAGCCACAAAATTGAGTAATACTACTAGAATTCACTTCACATTATAATATGAATTTAAAACTTACACTTTTGGGTGTATGTAGTAGTCAATCACTGGACACACTTTACTGTATTTGTTGACAATCATCTTAATTTTTCAATTAATCTTGACGTGTTGGAGAATCTGAATAAATATTTTTATATCTTTGTGTCCATGAGTGAGGGCTGCTTAATTTGTAAATTCCGAGGTCCCGGAACAACGGGAGGGGACAGCTCAGGCAAGTTAGTGGGGTAGGGAAAGGTAACGGAACATAGCCTATATATGGCCTATATATGCACAATCTCAGTCGGGTTTCCATCCAATTATTTTGATGCACATTTTGAGATACCAGATATTTCATCAATTCTTTTGTGTCTCCTCGCAGCATTTAATTAAAAACGATGTCCAACAACACAAATAACTCTCTCCCAAGCAACGGACTCCATGATCCATCACGACAAGAGGTTCCCTCAATGCGCATAACGTAACGTAGTGGATGGAAATGCACAATGATTCACCTTTTCTTTAATAACATATTAATAAAAGAGCATAGAAAATGCGAAACATTTTGGATGAAAACCCAGCATTCCCATCTAAATTGCAAATTTAATTTATGACGAAAACCGTCTCGGTTACGTATGTAACCCTCGTTACCTGAAGGAGGGAACGGAGACGTACGTTGGACGTCACCGACGAATTGGGATCACTTCTGGGAGTCCCTATCAGCTTCAAGTGTATACAGAATGGGCCAATGGCCATTGGCGTGCGAGATTTGCATCTCGCGCTCCGCCCTGCACCGCGGGTATAAAGCGGAAGGAGATGCAGCGCACCTTTGTTTTTCACTGAGGAGCCGAACTAGTGACTCGGCCATGCAGTGATGGTACAGCAACTGTGGCGACAGGACGTACGTCTCCGTTCCCTCCTTCAGGGAACGAGGGTTACATACGTAACTGAGACGTTCCCTTTCAGTCGGTCACGTTCGATGTACGTCGGACGTCACTGACGAATTGGGATCCCTATTGAAAAGGCCACAGTTACTACCACTTCCAGCGCCCAGCGAAAGCCCCTCAGACCCCCGTCTGTTCGGAGCGGGGAACTCACGCAGGGAGAGTCACTGCTGCTGTTCCGCAAGACCCACTCAGCAGAGTATGAGTATGAGTATGCACGATTCGTCGACCGAAAATGCCTGCAGGTCCCCTACCCTCTGCAGTCAGGAGTACTGTCTTCCAAGACAGAATTTTTAACTCAACTGACTGCAAAGTTTCTGCAAACTCTGCAGTGCGGTTAGCACCAGAGATAAGTCCCAAGAGGGTATAGAGTGAGAGCGAGGCGGATTTAATCTCCTCGCTCCCCTCAGGAACCTGACGACCAGATCGTGCTTTCCTACGGACTTACCTTCAACTACATCGTGATGTGCAGCAATGGCGGCAACATACACTTTGAGGGTGGAGGGAGACAGCCTTCGCTCCAACCATCTTGCAGGATGGAAAGCACAGAACTGATCGAACATCTTCGGGGGTCTTCTCGTCGAGAAGAACACCATTCGACGAACAGGTTCCACTTCAACGCATAGAGGCGCCTCGTAGAGGGAGCTCTAGCCGAAGTGATGGTGTCTACCACAGCCTGTGGTAGGTCACCTAGAACCTCCGCGTCCCGTCCAGGGACCAGACATGGAGTTTCCAGAGGTCTGGATGCGGGTGCCATAGGGTGCCCTGTCTCTGAGTCAGAAGGTCCTTCCTCAGAGGAATGGGCCAAGGAGGTGCTGTCGCGAGGAGCACTAGTTCCGGGAACCAGGTCCGGTTGGGCCAGTACGGCGCAACCAACAAGACCTGCTCCTCGTCCTCCCTGACTTTGCACAGTGCCTGTGCAAGAAGGCTCACTGGGGGAAACGCATATTTGCGTAGACCCCGGGGCCAGCTGTGTGCCAGCGCATCCGAGCCGAGGGTCCCCGGAATAAAACAACTGGCAGTGGGACGTGTCCGGGGCGGCAAACAGGTCTACCTGTGCGGTCCCGAAGCGACTCCAGATCAGCTGGACCACCTGGGGATGGAGTCTCCACTCTCCTGGGAGCACTTGCTGTCGTAAGAGCTTGTCGGCTGCACGATTGAGCAGGCCCGGAATGTAAGTGGCACGAAGCGACCTCAGATGCTTCTGACTCCAGAGGAGGAGATGGCGGGCGAGTTATGATATGCGGCGGGAGCGTAGACCACCCTGTTTGTTGATGTACACAATGGCCGCAGTATTGTCCGTACGGACCAGAACGTGCTTGCCTCGTAGCGGCCCTTTGAGGCGGCCCAGCGCAAGACGAACTGCTAACAACTCGAGGCAATTGATATGCCATTGCAGTTGAGGCCCCGTCCACAGACCCGAAACTGCAAGCCCGTTGTACGTGGCACCCCAGCCGGTGGATGAGGCATCCGTGGAGACAACAGCATGCCTGGACACTTGTTCTAGGGGACTCCTGCCCGTAGAAACGAAGGGTCCGACCACGGGCTTAAGGTTTGGCAGCACTTCTGTGTTACTGAGACACGGAACGAGCCACTCTGCCACGCCCATCTCAGGACTCGGTCGTGTAGCCAGTATTGAAGCGGCCTCATATGAAGCAATCCGAGCGGCGTTACCGCGGCTGCAGATGCCATATGCCCCAGGAGCCTCTGAAAATGTTTCAGTGGTACCGCTGTCCTGCGTTTGAACGAATTCAAGCAGTTCAACACTGACTGGATGTGCTCCTCTGTGAGTCGTGCTGTCAGATTGACTGAGTCCAGCTCCATACCGAGAAAAGAGATCCTCTGCACGGGGCAGAGTTTGCTCTTTTCCCAGTTGACCCGAAGTCCCAACAGGCTGAGGTGACTGAGCACCATGTCCCTGTGTTCGCACAACTGCGCCCGCGACTGAGCCAGGATCAGCCAATCGTCGAGGTAGTTGAGGATGCGAACACCACGCTCTCTCATGGGAGCAATGACCGCCTCCGTGACTTTCGTGAAGACACGGGGTGACAGGGACAGCCTGAAGGGTAGGACTCTGTACTGATATGCCCGTCCCTCGAACGCAAAGCGTAAGAACGGTCCGTGTCAAGGGAGAATCGAGACATGAAAGTACGCGTCCTTCAGGTTGATCGCTGCAAACTAATCTTGGGGACGGATGCACCTGAAGATGCGTTTCTGCATTAGCATTCTGAACGGCAGCCTGTGAAGGGACCGATTCAAAAACCGCAGGTCCAAGATTGGCCGTAACCCGCTGCCTTTCTTGGGTACAATGAAGTATGGGCTGTTGAAGCCTGTCTTCATATCGGCTGGAGGGACCGGCTCTATCACGTCCTTCGCCAGTAGGACTGCGATCTCCGCCCATAGCACGGGGGCGCTCTCCTTCGACACGGAGGTGAAGTGAACGCCCCTGAATTTGGGGGGCCGCCGGGCGAACTGAATCGCATAGCCGAGTCTGATAGTACGGATGAGCCAGCGGGACGGGCTGGGAAGCGCTAGCCAGGCTCCCAGCGACCGAACCAGCGGGACCAACGGCACCACAGACGTACCCGCAGCGGGGCAGCACAGCGGAGTGCAGGGACCCGACTCGGACGGCATAGCGGCCCGAAGTGGGGTCTGAGTGTGCAATGCAACACTTACCTGCTTCCGCTGAGGGGGCGCACGGGTGTGAGGAGGCCTCTTGTGTGCATCCTGGACACAGCTAGCACCCCCTGCTGGTGATGAGAGAGGCACCGGAGGGTGACAAGGCATTGGAGCAACGTACACCGCCAAGCGCGCTCTCTTGGCACCCAGAGATTTTGGAAACAGCTCTTTTAGTGAAGTTTTGGGTACCACTGGCACGAAGGAACAAATTTGACAGAAATCAAATTTGAACAAAGGATTCTCTCCCGGCCCTCCTCCGGGAGAAGGAGCGGTGCTGTCACCACCTCCTGAAAAGCTGTCCCCTCCATCTCTGGGTGCCAAGGGTGTTTCTGGACCAGGGTGGAAATCGTCTGGCCGATGGCCAGCGCTGTGACTTTAAATATGATCAGTCACTGTGCGCAGCTCAACCTTGGCTCAGAACTACCCTCGTCTCTTTTTAAGAGTGCAGGGAAGAGGTGGCCTGCCAGTGGCACTGCCACTCCACTGATGAGGGTAGTGAGAGAGGGGAAAACTTTATATAGAATTATGGCCCCTTTGGTGTTCCATATTTTGGCACCAAATAGTTCCACACTGCCAAAGCTTTCCAATGCACATCCGGGGAAAAGGCAAGGGGGCGGGCAAGTGATTTACGCGTTGCACTACGCCTCAGCCACCCGGGAAAGCATGGCTGTCAAGTCTGAATCTGATTCAGCATGAGCACACACTATTATAGTGGGAATCTCAGCCTCATCTTCATTTCCAGCACATAACAGCCCTCTCTCCGATGTAGCGATTGACATCTGTCCTCTGCTAGAGCCCCAAATGAAATGCTAGGTCCCTTTTTTAAATACCAGCAATTCCATCTGAAAGCTACCAGCAGGCATGTGAGACAGTGAGCGTGGCCGTCAGACGTCACACAGTGCGCTGGACACTCAAGCCCCTATGAAAAAGGCAAGGTGAACAACGTGCTGACGTGGCCATGCTCTCATGAGAGAACATGACCACCCACGAACACAGTCTCAACATGCTCGCGATGCGATAGAGGAGTGGGGGCCCACGGAGATGTACTCGGCAGGGAAGCCCCACTGTAATCCTCAGGTCACTCAGGCTTGTTAGCCGAAGTAGCCCTTTTCTGGTGCACCAGAAGAGAAACAACCCGCGCTGTCAGCTGGCAGCTAGACTGCACACGGCGCACTCAACGCTCAAACCTTACGAGGAAGAAGAGACGAACAGCACGCTGACGTGATCACGTTCTCCTGAGAGAACATGGATCACCCACGAACGCAATCTCAACATGCTTATGTGAGAGAGGACAGGAAACAACAGCATCCAGAAACGCATGGGTGGAATGACGTCTTGAAAAAGACGCAGTGTCACACCCGTGTACTCTTTTAGGGGAAAAGCTCTTTTAACGTGCTGAAGCACCCAAGGAGATAGCCGCAGCAAAAACACAGGGAATAGTGCAGCCTGTGTTTTGCACTCAGAGTAATGTGAACGCCCACCGAACTGACAGAGTTGCTGTAATAACAGCAGTTCCCTTTCAGTCGGTCACTTTCGACGTACGTCGGAACTGACCAACGAATTGGGATCTATTTTTAGAGACCAATCTACTTCGAGTGTTATAAACGAGCCAATGAAGATTGGCATGCGGTTGACGCATTCCACGACCCGCCCCGCATCGTGGGTATAAATACGGAAGTGGAAGCACCGCATATCGCTTTCAACTTCGGAGCCGAACAGTACCTTCTACGAAGAGTGTTTGTAAAACTGAGTCTCGTGAAGAGGATCGCTCCAGTTCCGGTGTCGGTGTGACGGTGCCCTACAGTGGTGATCGCGAAGAGAAAAACAAACAGCTGTTCTCACAGCTTCCTGGGCGTTTTTCCTGTGAGTGCTCTCAGAGGGCTTGCACCCTTGAACCGCTGCGAGCCGCGGTCATTTCCCCTGTGTGCCTCGGCACTGATCGGAGCGGTTTTTTCCTTTTCTAAAAGAGCAAAACGGTTTGACCCTGCGTCTTTTTCAAGATGTCATTCAAACCGTGTGTTTCTGGATGCCGTCGTTATCTGTCCCCAGTTGACGGACACGATCGCTGTCTCTCGTGTTTGAGCGTTCAGCACGCTGAGGCGGCTTTCGTGGATGACTCATGTTCCCATTGCGGGAACATGACCATCGCAGTATTACGGTCTAGACTCGAATACCTCAGACAGGGAGGAGTCCCATTGCGCATCCCCCGATCTAGTGGCTGCTACTTTGGCTGATGCCTTTGGTGGAGACCTGAGGGTTACTGTGAGGGCACTCCCGCCGGGTCAACAGGCTCCTCGGGCCCCTCCCCCTCCGCTGCGCCGGTGGAGCTTCCAGAAGAGCAGCCTGGTCCTTCCCACGGGGGACCGTCTGTTACTTTCGGGGCTCCGGCTGAGGACATGGTTTCGATAGCTGCATCGGGGGATGAGCTAATGGACTCCGGAGATGAGGATTTGGCTGCGCTACCCCCTTCCGGTGTGGTAGCGTTGCCCGAGTCCGATCCGGAGCTCACGGCTATGCTTGCCCGGGCCGCCGCCAGTGTCGGGCTCGAGTGGAACCCTCCACCGTGTCCCGAACCCTCGCGATTGGTATCTCGGGACGGCTCGGGAGAATTGGTATTCTCAGCGCCCCGCCCCAGTATCTTTCTTTCCGGAAGTGCATCAGGAGCTCACGAAGTCGTGGATAGCGCCTTACAACGCTAGAAATCGATCGACTGACTCCTCCGTCCTCACTACCCTCGATGGTGGCGCAGCTAAGGGTTATGTGGAGATCCCCCCAGTCGAGCGGTCAGTAGCGATGCAGCTGTGTCCGAAGACCGCTACTGACTGGCGCGGAAATCCGCGTCTCCCCTCCCCCGGGGAGTAAGTTCGCACTAACGGGCAAGGCTTACACAGCCTGTGGAGAAGCTGCGTCATCTTTGCATGCCATGGCGCTCCTGCAGGTCTACCAGGCCAAAGCGCTCAAGGAACTGCACGAGGGTAGTTCCGACCCAGGGGTTATGCAGGAACTGCGTACCGCTATGGACCTCGCCCTCCGGGCAACGAAAGTCACCGCACGCTCCCTGGGTCGGGCGATGTCCACACTTGTGGTCCAGGAGCGCCACCTGTGGCTGAACCTGGCGGATATGCGTGAGACCGACAAGGTACGGTTCCTCAACGCCCCTGTCTGCCAGGCCGGCCTCTTCGGCAACGCCATCGAGAGCTTCGCCCAGCAGTTCTCGGTGGCCCAGAAGCAGACGGAGGCGATCAAGAACATTCTGCCCCAGCGACCTGCTGCTGCCTCCACCCAGTCGCCGGCTGCAGCACCTCCGTCTGCTCGTCGCCGAGGGCATCCCCCTGCATCCGCCTCCGCCCCCGCCCCTGCTAAGCCCAAGCAGCAGCCTCCACCTGGGAAGCAGGGTGCCGGGCGTAGGGGTGCTGCCCAACCCGTCCAGGGTCCCGTGAAGTCCGCCGGCAAGCGGAAGGGCAAGCGGCCCTGAGACGGGCAGCCCAGGGAGAAGAGGAGCTGCTCCAGGGGAGGTGGTCTCCGCACCCCTCCTCCCCCTGGAGGAGGACCGGGGGGAGAATGTCACCACTGGTTTTCACAACATCCTGCCGCTGGCTCTCCGGAGTCCAGCGGTACCCACATTCTCAATAAAAGAGCAGTTTCCTCCCTCCCTGGGCCCCAAGAGGGCCAGGTTGGCAGTGTGCGACGCCCCCGGGCCTTGCCACTCCTTTCCTCCACTCTCCCCTTCGCCAGGGGGCAGCAGTGTGGGCACCGAGGACGCCCCCGGGCCTCCTCACCCACACTCTGCCCCACCTTGGAGTACTCAGACAACACTCCGGGCCGCCTCCGGGCCTCCCGAGTCGGGTCTGCTTACTCCACTTCGCTGCCCCACCCCGGGTACGTCTGTGGTGCCGTTGGTCCTGCTTGTTCGGTCTCTGGGAGCCTGGCTAGGTTTCCCCAGGCCGTCTTGCTGGCTCATCTGTACCATCAGACTCGGCTACGCGATTCAGTTCGCGCGCCGGCCGCCCAAGTACAGGGGCATCCTCTTCACCACCATGCGGAGCTGCGATGCCCATGTCTTGCGGTCGGAGATCGATGTCCTGCTGGCGAAGGACGCGATCGAGCCGGTTCCTCCTGCCGATATGAGGTCGGGGTTCTACAGCCCCTACTTCATTGTACCCAAGAAAGGTGGTGGGTTAAGACCAATCTTGGACCTGCGCATTCTGAATCGGGCCCTGCACAAGCTCCTGTTCAAAATGTTAACGCAGAAACGCATTTTCACGACACCTAACACGTTCGCTAGTTTCTATAGCCTCCGTGTAGAGCCGGTATCTTCCCGCATCCTTGCCCCCAGTGGCCAGTAGCGCTAAGTGCCCGTTCTAGTGTCGGCTTGCAACTTCACTCCCGCCTCCTGGGCCGGATACGTGCGTCTATTATCTCCAGTTGTGTTCCCCGGAAACGGCTAACCCTGTCGAGCTCCTCCGTCACCCCTTCGGTGTCAGATGTTGCGGCCGTCTGATGCCAGGCCTGCACCCGTATGCTTGTGGAACGTGTGTGTAGGCTCGGGTCCATATGTAGCGGTTCCCTAACGGCAACCCCATATGTGTATTCTCCACGGTACCAGCTACCCTACTTGGCTAGCCCCATGTCTTTCCCTTGACAGAGCCCGCTCTGTGTCATCTCTGGTGGTGTTCTTTCCCCCCTGGGATCAGGTTGGATCCACCCCAGAGACTGCCATATGTAGTACTACCCTGATAGGTTAGTCCTTATGTGTATTCCGCCACCTCTTCTTCCTCTGAAGGACGTGGCTCCGCAGCGTACCATCTCCACGAGACGGGCACGCTTTCCCAGCGTTATCCAATAGTCACACTGAGTGGGTCTTGCAGGAACAGCAGTGACTGACCTTCCCTGCCGGGAGCCCTGACTCCCACTCCAACATAGGTGTGGTCCAGTGAGCTCAGGCAGGGCGCTGGAAGGGCCAGCATCCCTGGCGTGTTGGTAGGGATCCCAATTCACCCGGTCAGTTCCGACATACGTCGAACGTGACCGACTGAAAGGGAACGTCTCGATTACGTATGAAACCCTCGTTCTCTGAAGGAGGGAACGGAGACGTACGTCCCGTCGCCAGGTGCTGTGCTTCAGCTGAAGGCCCGAGTCACTCGTTTCAGCTCCTTAGTTGAAAAGTGATATGCGGTGCTTCCACTTCCGTATTTATACCCGCAATGCGGGGCGGGTCGTGGAATGCGTCAACCGCATGCCAATCTTCATTGGCTCGTTTATAACACTCAAAGTAGATTGCTCTCTGAAAATAGATCCCAATTCGTCGGTCAGTTCCGACGTACGTCTCTGTTCCCTCCTTCAGGGAACGAGGGTTACATACGTAACCGAGACGTTTTTGCTCTCAGTGAGCTTGCGGTCCTCGCTGCTGTACCTTCACACCAACACTCAGAGCTTCTCCTCTCTCGTTCTGATTATCTCTGTATAATACAGGAACACTCTTCAGCAGCACACAGTCTGCTCCGAAGCGAATGACAAAGGTGCGCTGCATCTCCTTCCGCTTTATACCCGTGGTGCGGGGCGGAGCGCGAGATGCAAATCTCGCACGCCAATGACCATTGGCCCGTTCTGTATACACTCGAAGCTGATAGGGGCTCCCAGAAGTGATCCCAATTTGTCGGTGATGTCCGACGTACGTCGAACGTGACCTACTGAAAGGGAACTGAATAGGCTTTAGCAAAAACAATATGCGACTAAAAATCACTTCACTTCTCAGGAAATTCTAGTGATGACTTTAATATTAATGAAATATTAACAGACAAAACATGGTAAAAACATGTCTAATTTCTGGGAATGACAGCACAGCAGCAATATGCATTCATCCATCGTTATGAATTTGCAGTGCAGATCTCAAAAGGTGTCAAAAAGACGACTCTTCAACAGTTTAGGTTCGGATTCGACCGATTCGACTCTACAATATGGCTTTGGAATTTTAGAACAGCAAATTTCAGATGCAATGCTTAGTCTGAAGATTATTTCAGTTATGAATTATTTAGTCATACTTTCTAAATGTGCATCTTACATTCCTTAGGATGTCTCCTAAATTCACTAGGAATTTCAAATGTACCACTTCAGGCGAGTGTACAAGTTTCATTTTGTAGATTTTGTTCATGTCTTGTGCAATATCCAAAAATTCGCATAGCCTATAGTTTTTCAGAAAACCATTAAATATGCGTATTATGTCAAATCCAAAAGATCATCACCAAAATATGGCATGGACCACTTTGTTGTAGTGGCATTTCTTCCACTCATTAATACTTTTTTTTAATACATTTAACATGGATATATCAAGTTATTGATAACATTATCATTATTATATTTAATTTTCCTGAAAATATGTACACAGGTCATAACATATATCTTTCAGTGGTGTATGAGATGGGGGATCTCTCAAACGAGGTGCCGGATCGGATTTCGGAGGTGGTGGATCCGGATCCGGTTTGTTCTGGCACAAATTAAGCCGGTAACGCTTTAGATTACAGCCCGGAAAGTACTGCGTAAGTAAAGCGAATTTACAGCGTAACTTTCGGCAATTACAGTGTAACTATAAAGTAAGTGCGTGTAGTTATAAGGGAACAATATGTAATATTTGGGGAATAAAGGGGTAACTATCAGGAAAATTAACAAATTATTTATACTGTAAGTATTTTTTAATTAAGGGGTAATTATCCATGTAGTTACAGGGTAAGTATGACTCTGTGGGCTGTAAATTAAAGTGGTGTTTGTTCCCCTCTTGTTTCATGTAGTTACAGGGTAAGTGTGAATCTACAGGCTGTAAATTAAAGTGGTGCTTGTTCCCCTCTTGTTTCATGTAGTTACAGGGTAAGTGTGAATCTACAGGCTGTAAATTAAAGTGGTGCTTGTTCTCCTCTTGTTTCATGTAGTTACAGGGTAAGTGTGAATCTACAGGCTGTAAATTAAAGTGGTGTTTGTTCCCCTCTTGTTTCATGTAGTTACAGGGTAAGTGTGAATCTACGGGCTGTAAATTAAAGTGGTGTTTGTTACCCTCTTGTTTCATGTAGTTATAGGGTAAGTGTGAATCTACGGGCTGTAAATTAAAGTGGTGCTTGTTCCCCTCTTGTTTCATGTAGTTACAGGGTAAGTGTGAATCTACAGGCTGTAAATTAAAGTGGTGCTTGTTCCCCTCTTGTTTCATGTAGTTACAGGGTAAGTGTGAATCTACAGGCTGTAAATTAAAGTGGTGCTTGTTCTCCTCTTGTTTCATGTAGTTACAGGGTAAGTGTGTAAAAACACGTACACACTCTGATATCACTCGGAAATCTTTATTTGAAAAACAACTTTTTTAAAACAGATTTACAACACTTATTTGTTTCTCTTGCTTGGCTTCTTCTCCTCTTGTTCCTCTTCTTATTCGTTCTTGCCACAGATGAATCTTAAGAAGGAATCCTATGTCTCTAGCTATTCTGTAGCTATATTATGTATTTAAAGAAAATACAGTGCATGCAGAAATGTCCTCACCGTTTACTCATCTTTTACCCTCATGCCATCCGAGATGTATACGACTTTCTTTCTTCAGATGAACACAGAAAAATAAATAATCTCTGATAATGAAAACTCATTTGGGTTCCTAAAAGTTGAAGCATCAAACAGCACACACAGCAATCCATACGATCCCAATTGATGAATCAATGTCTTCTGAAGTGAAACGTTAAGTGTTTGTAAGAAAAATACCAATATTTAAAAAAAAAAATTAAACCGTAAACTATCGCTTCTGACCAGCAGTCATCTGCGTGAATGAGAGGGTTGAGTTCACGCTTGACGTAACTTGAAGCGTGACTGGTCACGCGGATGTCGGATTTTTATTTTAATTTTTTTTTAATTAAACAAACAATAACATAATATATGATAATAGCAATGAGAAACAAACAAGACTAGAAGACAGAGACGCCAGAGAGACAGAGTCGCCACTCGCGCGAGAGCGTCATGAAAGCTTGAAGCTTCTTTACTCACGCACGCGCTGGTAACAGTTGGTCGGATGTGAAAAGATTAGTAAATTATGAGATCAGAGACTTTCAGTAAATCATTTGTTAATTTTCCTGATAGTTACCCCTTTATTCCCTAAATATTACATATTGTTCCCTTATAACTACACGTACTTACTTTATAGTTACACTATAATTACTGAAAGTTACGCTCTAAATTCGCTTTAGTTACACAGTACTTTCCGTGCTGTAATCTAAAGTGTTAAGCCCTGCTGGTCCTACAAAGTCTATGGTGGTATAACTATTCCTCAGGAGTGAACAACTGGCCCAATTTCCTGAGAATGGCCGAGCTAAAAATGTTGGTCAACAGGGTGTGCAGGTCCAGCAGCTAGACCAGCATAAACCAGCCTAAATCTGCATGAAAATTCATTTATGTACATCAGATAGTCCCTTTACTGTTACTATCACCTTCCTGCATAGTTAAGACAAGAGCATTAGGAGTGTTTAACATTGAATCTCTTGTTGTAACAGAGTGTTCTGTGATGATGTGAAGTGCTGAAGTAGGTTTAAAGATGCTAACACAGCAGGAATCGTATTGATGAGTTTCATAACCCAACCAGAGCACAGCCTAAAACACCAATCACCTGGCCACTGTTAAGAAACCCATCTTCCTTTCGACTCTGTGAAGGTCCATGATCGTGATTGTAATTGCCTGACCTATCCTGCTCTACAGTATGCTATCAGTCGATCAAGTGTGCAGGTCCAATCCTGCTCCTGGAGGGCCAACTTCATGCAGAGTTTACTTCCAAGACTAGCCCAGTGTCCATACTATCCATCCTAAATATTATGTGAGATTAGAATAAGTGTGTATAACGTGATAGTATATCCCAAAGCTTGTCTATTCTTTTGCTACACACTCAAAAGTATGTACTTTTTCTTCACAAAAAGAGTACATAATAGCATAAGTAGGCGAATTGTAGTTTCTAGACTGCATTCGTAATGCGTTATAATGGATCGCCCTAAGCCCTTGATCACTTGGAAGTTGATATGGCACTGATTTATTATTTATTCCCTTTTGAACTGTTTTTACACTGTTAGGTATGCTTAGGCTGCTGGGGAAAGCTTAAAACAATTATACTAAACAAAAATATTAGGGCTATCACTAATGATTATTTTGGTAATTAAGTAATCAGTCGATTATTTTGACGATTAATCGAGTAATCAGATATTTATTTAATTAAATTGTAGCCTTTGTGAATTCACAATAGCACTGTGCTATATAATGTTTTTGAATGGTTTTAATACATCATACATCCTTAGAAAATGGTCGAATAATGTGGTTCATGGATTCTCGTCCGTGGTATTTTGCCAGTTACTTGACATGGGTAAATTGCAATCAAGGATTTTCTTAATATCGAGTACTCAAATTTAATTGAGGAGCCCTAGAACAACAGTGGTTCCCAACCTTTTTTACTCCAAGGACTCCCTCCTCTCCGAATCAATACCGCAAGGACATTGGAAACTCAGCGATCTGAAGGTGAGTCGATGTTATTAGCAGTGTTGGGGGGTAACGCATTACAAGTAACTTGAGTTAAATAATCAGATTACTTTTTCAAGTAACTAGTAAAGTAATGCATTACTTTTCAAATTTACAACAAAATATTTGAGTTACTTTTTCAAATAAGTAACGCTAGTTACTTTTTCACATTTATTGTCTGACAGATCTCTTGTCCCAGTGTTGAGAAAAATTGTAAGTGCAGAGACGTTGTGTGTAAACATGATAGTTATTGTATTTCTAGACTAAATGTGATCATTTACTCATCTCACTTGCACAAAAAAAAAGTGTATTCCTCAAAGAATAAAATCAGCCAAATGCAAAATCAGAATACTATGCAAACCTCCAATAATTAAATATGTTAAATAAAACAAATATTTTTATGCATTTAATTTCACTTTATTGACCAATGTACTTGCTGCTAACCTTCAATGCTTCGGTTAAAAAATAAGCAGAAATTACTTTAGATTTTTTGTTTTTTATTGGTGAAGTACTTTTTTCTCCTGCATCCTATTCTTCCGTTATCCAGAATGGCAGCACAGCTGAAAGGTTTGTTAGAGCTGCATCCTCTACTGTACAGCCGTGAATATGCATTTCCTTCAGCCTGAGGCTTATTCATTTCAATTTTGGTTTGAAAGGGTCTTTACATTTGCTCAAAAACAAAACAAGCCCAGCCCACGTGAGGAAAAAGTAGCGCAAAAGTAATGTAACGCATTACTTTTCTTAAAAAGTAACTAAGTAACTCAATTAGTTACTTTTTAAGGGAGTAATGCAATATTGTAATGCATTACTTTTCAAAGTAACTTTCCCCAACACTGGTTCACACAGTGAACAGTTCCTCCGTCTGGAGCGTCTGATGCCCGTGTGTACATAAACACCACTGATCCTCACAAACATCTCCAAAATACGCTTCTTCGGCGAGCATCCATTATAAAACACTCACAGTACATTCATTTTGAAAACTATGAGAATATATTGAATTGTGTTCATGCAGAAATATGATGTTATAGCAATCGGTGAGCCGAGAGCGCACATACGGTGTTTGTTTGCGCATCAATAATAACGGATTCACGCATGTCTAATGTACAACCCCTGTATGTCACTGTAATCGTCTTTACCTTCTTTACAGTTGTCATCCATCAAAACCTTTTCAGCGACACTGGTTTTCTTTATCCAACCAAGAGATGTAGTTTGCGTATCCTATGTTCATGAAGCGATTGAACCGCCGTTCAGTCTGTATTTCACACAGCGCGAAGAGAAACGGCTTGGGCTCTTCCGAAACAACCACAGAATACATAGGAGAGATGTGGTGCTTTGGTTTAATAATTTTTTTTTAATTAATAAAATGTATCTTTTTCAATTTAATGTATTGATAATACAATTAATGAATTATAATAATATATTTAAATTCATTTTAAGTTATATCGCAGCCCACAGGTTGAAAACCACTGAACTAGAAAATATCAATACAACTCAATGTGTAAAACAGAGTTGTGGCAAGCAGGGCGGGGCCGAAAACCATGGGAATGGAGCAAAGCCGGTGGCACGAGTGCTAATGAGCGTTACCTGCGCGTCACACCGCTCTCGAGTCTCACAGAGGAACTCCGGAAGGATAAAAGAAGGAGTGACGACAGTGAAGGACGAGAGAGGACCAGGCCTGGACTGTTTATGTTGTGTTTTATTATGTTTAGTGGCAGTTGTATGTGAGGGGCTGTCGCTTTACTTTCATTTTGTTGTTTGTTTATTTTATGATTAAAACTTTACATTGATTGTTCGCTGGCCCTTTAAACCTAGTTACAAGAGTCAACTTAGGCAAGCTACAAGCAGTGTTGGGGAAAGCAACTTTTAAAGAGGAAATGAAACCAAGTCAAGTTAACATTATTTAGTGAATGGATTTGTATTATAATCAAAAATTATATAACAACCATGACAAATATAACTATTTAAAATAAAAAAAATATATTTTGTTATAGCTTCTGTAGCAAGGGCACCACCATCTTGCAGTACTAAAACCTGTGACGTCACTGTTGGTTGTGGTTGGTTGCTTGCCTGAGTTCAACTGATACAACGGTAGACATCACAATCACAGCTCTTACGGGTGCTCGTGAAGGCATGTCTCAACAGGTAAAAGTAAGCTACTTTCAATAAAAGGTCCAACATATTAGGAAGTCTTGTAGCTGTGTTGCTACAGTATGTGTCATGAGAAAGCTATTGAGTAACTAATACTGTCTAGAGCGAATGCGATTGTCTCGCTTACAATAAACTGATCCAACGTAACCAACAGCAGATTTTGACATGACATGCCACAACTATTTGAGGTTGAGTAAACATAAACTGGTACATTTGTCTTTCTGAACGGGTGCATGATGATGCTGTATGGTACTGTAGCATCCATTGTAGCGAATTGCATCGCAATACCCTGTTCGCTTTACATGTTCATGACCTGTTTAATATTTGAATGTCAAAATGCTGTGAATTTCAGCTTGCATTTTTGTAACCAAAGCTGAATGTCTTTTCCCATGAATGTCCCACACCAGCTAAACACCCTCTGACTCCGCCTGCTACAGTAGCCACGCTCCAATCTCTCAGCCTGGGGGGGAATTTGGGGCGTGGCCACGCCCCAAACTCTCCGCCTGCTACAGTAGCCACGCCCCAAACTCTCAGGCTGCTACAGTAGCCACGCCCCAAACTCTCAGCCTGCTACAGTAGCCACTCCCCAAACTCTCAGCCTGCTACAGTAGCCACTCCCCAAACTCTCAGCCTGCTACAGTAGCCACTCCCCAAACTCTCAGCCTGCTACAGTAGCCACTCCCCAAACTCTCAGCCTGCTAAAGTAGCCACGCCCCAAACTCTCAGTCTGCTACAGTAGCCACTCCCCAAACTCTCAGCCTGCTACAGTAGCCACGCCCCAAACTCGCAGCCTGCTACAGTAGCCACGCTCCAAACTCTCAGCCTGCTACAATAGCCACGCCCCAAACTCTCAGCCTGCTACAGTAGCCACTCCCCAAACTCTCAGCCTGCTAAAGTAGCCAGGCCCCAAACTCTCAGTCTGCTACAGTAGCCACTCCCCAAACTCTCAGCCTGCTACAGTAGCCACGCCCCAAACTTGCAGACTGCTACAATAGCCACGCTCCAAACTCTCAGCCTGCTACAATAGCCACGCTCCAAACTCTCAGCCTGCTACAGCAGCCATGCCCCAAACTCTCAGCCTGCTACAGTAGCCACTCCCCAAACTCTCAGCCTGCTACAGTAGCCACTCCCCAAACTCTCAGCCTGCTAAAGTAGCCACGCCCCAAACTCTCAGTCTGCTACAGTAGCCACTCCCCAAACTCTCAGCCTGCTACAGTAGCCACGCCCCAAACTTGCAGACTGTTACAGTAGCCACGCTCCAAACTCTCAGGCTGCTACAGTAGCCACGCCCCAAACTCTCAGCCTGCTACAGTAGCCACTCCCCAAACTCTCAGCCTGCTACAGTAGCCACTCCCCAAACTCTCAGCCTGCTACAGTAGCCACGCCCCAAACTCGCAGCCTGCTACAGTAGCCACGCTCCAAACTCTCAGCCTGCTACAGTAGCCAGGCCCCAAACTCTCAGCCTGCTACATCAGCCACTCCCCAAACTCTCAGCCTGCTACAGTAGCCACTCCCCAAACTCTCAGCCTGCTACAGTAGCCACACTCCAAACTCTCAGCCTGCTACAGTAGCCACGCCCAAACTCTCCGCCTGCTACAGTAGCCACACCCCAAACTCTCAGCCTGCTACAGTAGCCACGCTCCAAACTCTCAGCCTGCTACTGTAGCCACGCCCCAAACTCTCCGCCTGCTACAGTAGCCACGCCCCAAACTCTCAGCCTGCTACAGTAGCCACGCTCCAAACTCTCAGCCTGCTACTGTAGCCATGCCCCAAACTCTCAGGCTGCTACAGTAGCCACTCCCCACGGCCCAAACTCTCTGCCTGCTACAGTAGCCACGCCCCAAATTCTCAGCCTGCTACAGTAGAAACGCCCCAAACTCTCTGCCTGCTACAGTAGCCACGCCCCAAGCCCTAAGCCTGCTACAGTAGCCACTCCCCACGCCCCAATCTCTCACTATAGGTTGAGCTGTAAATAAATTGATGGATCTGATTGGACCACCCTCAATGTGAAGTGGAACGCACTTCAAAATGGCAGCAAGGATTTCCATGAGGGGAAGTGCTTAGGGACGTTCACTATGTGCGAAATAGGATGTACACCTAGTATTTACGTGTTTAATTAGGTTTGTAGCTAAACTCTGCAAGACCTTTGCCATCTTTTTTTTCAAGTCTAAGTGCTAAAAGTAGGTACCAAGAAAGTTGTTCCCCATGGCTAAATTGTTTGCATTTTCCAATAAGCTTTTACTTTGGCGTTCCTCATAACAGGAACTTAGTCACCACTCGATAGAGTCGGACTGAATTTCATTTCAGCCTGGTACAGATAGGAAGCGATGGTATAGATGGCAGTGGGGTGGGGTGGGGCACATGTGAGGTGGACTGTGATCTCTCTAAACATGGGAGCCCATCATCACTGCAGTCTTCCAACCCTTCAGCCCTTTCCCAGTGCTTGCCGGCAAGGCCTACGCTCTCCTCTGTGGTATGACGCCTGGTTGGATGGGAATTGCTACAGCAGATAGCATCAGCTGGTGAAAGCTTACCAGTTAATGAGGTCTCCAAGGGCCGATGCCTCCCCAGCCCTCTTTCCTAACACCCACACACACAGTCTCTACTATCTGTTGCTTTCTTTTGCTCTATCATTTTTCACTCAGCAATATATCCAATACCGTTTCTCCCACACACAGAAACGCACGTACGATTGTGGGATGGTATCCGCTGTAGGTTACAGGTGATGTTGATAGAAGAGCGTGCTCATTTTTACTGACTCCAAGCCCATGCTCAGTGATTACTATTGACCACCCGGACGCTCCACACAGAGATGGTCGTCATTAGGGTTTCCCTGAAAGCTCCAGACATGAGAGGAGGTGGTCAGTAATGCTATTATCGCAGATGATTAGCCTGACGATAATTACAACATATTGATATGTCAAAGCCTGCTGTTGGAGAATCTGAACAAATCTTTCTGTCCATTAGTGAGGATTGAAGAATTTAGAAATTGGCTCCCTTGATTCATGAGTTACAATTTGAATTGGCCACAACACATCATGACAGAAAAAGTAAATTGAGTTTGATATTGATTGGGCTCAACAGATTTTTGGCATACACATTTCTAAGGTGGTAGATTTTTATTATCATCTAATGTTTCTGGAAATACTCATATATTTTGTGTGATAGGATGCCAAGGAGTAATTTGGCAAATGTACTGAATTTAATTAGATTTAATATTAAAATTGAAATGTGTTATTGAAAAGTACACTTAAAGCTTTTTGTTTTAATTCTTCATTATTCCATCCTGCTTGCTACCTTGGTTCAAATTCAAGTGACATTCTCTAAACAGCGCTGAATGTTGCACAACCTTAGAATCACTATCGGGTAGTAAATAAAAGCTTTTCCCCAGAAACTAGCCACTGTATTCTCCAGTTTACATCATCCTATTCATTCCATTATATAATGCTTCATGCAGAAATATGAGATCACAAATGTTAGGAAAAGAAATCAGCAATGGTATGTCATGAAATCTGCAGGAAATACACACCCATTATCATGCTTCTATAAATTATAAAAGTCTGGAAGTTATAAATATAAAAGGGCTCCAGAGATCTAATCCAGGAGAAATTGAGGTCCATTTAGACATTCAGTCTGAAGGCACAACAACAAGACTCCAGACATGTAGTGGTTGATGTTGCTCTCTCTCGCAGGGCACACACTGGAGCTATAGTTGTGGTTCAGCAGTGTTCAAAACATAAAGGAAACGCTCCATCAGTGATGCTGGGTCGATTTAAAACAGCATCATTTCCCAAACTTCACTGTCATGACAAAAATCTCTCATATTATCATACAAATAGGAAGAAAATTGGCCTCATTTGGGAAACACTACCAGAATTCCACATTTATGAAACACTTTTATAAACAACATTCACAAATCACATGTTCATGTACATTCGTAAATTATTCTTACATCTTACATAATTTACCTTTTTACATTCAATAGTTTAGGTGAAGGCTTTAATGCGTTAAATGGCTTTAACAAAATTAATGCAATTTAAACTGATGCATATGTTTTTGGTGGGGTTATTATAGTTAACTAAAACTAAAAGCATGAAAAGCACGCTGAAATAAAATATGTTTACTGAAAATATTAAAAAACTTATTTTGTTTTTATTACTAAAAACTATAATAGTATCTTAGTAATACTAAAATTTTATTTTAGTAAAATCAATTTTATAATAATAAATTATATTATATTATGATTTAGAGCAGGAAGCCAGGGTGAAGCCGGCAGAGCTGAAGACCTCCACAGAGGAGCTGGAGACCACCATGGAGGAGCTAGCGGAGCTGGAGACCACCACGGAGGAGCCGGAAACCACCACGGAGGAGCCGGAGACCACCACAGAGGAGCCGGAGACCACCACAGAGGAGCCAGCAGAGCTGGGGACCACCACAGAGGAGCTGGAGACCACCACAGAGGAGCCGGAGACCACCACAGAGGAGCCAGCAGAGCTGGGGACCACCACAGAGGAGCTGGAGACCACCACAGAGGAACCAGCAGAGCTGGAGACCACCACGGAGGAGCCAGAGACAACCACGGAGGAGCCGGCAGAGCCGGAGACCACCACGGAGGAGCCAGAGACCACCACAGAGGAGCCGGAGACCACCACAGAGGAGCCGGCAGAGCTGGGGACCACCACAGAGGAGCCGGAGACCACCACAGAGGAGCCGGAGACCACCACAGAGGAGCCAGCAGAGCTGGGGACCACCACAGAGGAGCTGGAGACCACCACAGAGGAACCAGCAGAGCTGGAGACCACCACGGAGGAGCCAGAGACAACCACGGAGGAGCCGGCAGAGCCGGAGACCACCACGGAGGAGCCAGAGACCACCACAGAGGAGCCGGAGACCACCACAGAGGAGCCGGCAGAGCTGGAGACCACCACGGAGGAGCCAGAGACCACCACGGAGGAGCCGGCGGAGCTGGAGACCACCACGGAGGAGCCTGTGGAGCTGGAGACCACCACGGAGACTTAGGCCACTTAAAAATGACTTCATTCCATGATGTTGAATTTACATGAACAAATTATGTTTATGCAATTTAATTGATTCATGTGGAACCGATGTACATGATTAAATCATGTAAATCCAACACGTTTTGTTGACATCATGTATAGAGATGTTGATAGGCTATTAAAAAAAAGACGTCATGTGTCATTTGTCTTATTTCCGACTGGCCTTTTTATCATTGTGACAGAACCTCTGAAGCTCCTCCCATATGTTCACTTCCAAGAAATTCACATGTATGTCGACGGATTGCAAATCTGAGGACATGATTACTGATGAAAAGCAGCACGTAGAGCGCAATAATACGATTCAGCTGAGAGAACAATAACTCTCTCGATACCTCAGGTACATTCTGTTACTTTTCCGTTCCACTAGTTTGTCATATGTGAAACAAGTGGGAGACTTAATTCGGTCGGCCCCTTGATAGTTGTCCCCTGTCGTACATAATTACATAGAGATGCGCTAGATAATATATTTGGGTATAATCACAGTGTGTGTGCTTTATATGGTGCGGACCCCTATTCCCTGATTAGTTGCTCTGATGAAATTGAATTATCTCTAATTCACTGGATTTGTGGTGATTAAGAGAGACGAATCATGCGAGAACTTAGAACGTCAGCTCTGGAGCAGCAAATAAATGAACAACCTCAGTGAATTTCCCTTTGTGGGGGATGCGAGCCGAAGCTGTCTTGCTTTAATTCACACAAGCCAGCGCTGCATTCGTCAAGCAAATGAGTGTTTTGAATTTATGTGGCTGTAATATGACATAATCAAGTTGTAATTTATCAATTAGAATAATTAGGAAGCTCATCTGATTTAATTAACATGCTGAAAAGGAAAGCAGTCGTACAGATTTAATCTTGAGCAGTGCTTCGTTACCGCAGTGGCATTTACAGAGCTTAGCAAAGTGCAGTGAACATTCATTACCTAGTAAAACCGAGCGGCTTGACTCGTTCTCTGGCTCTCTTTGAGATCATTTTTAGAAATTGTTACGAGTGGAACTTGAGGAAACGGGAGACTAAAAATAGTGCCAGTATTTCTCATCATTTTAGGCCTTATGCTACTTTTAATTTTAGAGTTTAAAGCAGTGTTTCCTCCCCTGTTCCTGTTCCAACTGTGCACATTTTGGATGTCTCCCTTATCTGAGCCATATATTTCTGGTCTTATAGTCTCTGCTAACAAACTGATGAGCTGATTCTGGAAAATGTGTAGTGTTGGTGTGCAGGGTCGGGAAACACTGGGGAGTCTGAGGAGTCAACACAATCACTCTGATATGAACTAGACATACTGAATGAGTTCTATAAACACAACAATGTTAATGTGGCCTAAGACAACTAGAGAGAGAAATTTTGAAAACTTAAAAAATAAAAAATAAAAAATTGAACTACATATAATTTTGAACAAATAATCACCAAAACAATATATAACAAAATATTTGCAATATGATTTCTGACGTAAAGACCCCCTGGGGTGAAAATCAAGTGTTTAATGTTGTTTATATGTCTATGTGGTGTTTTTAATATGCTTTAAGACAAACCATGTGCAAATTCATAAGTCAACACCATTGCTGAGTATTTTCTCCTTACAACTGCAGTGAACCAAAGACAGTCTCAAAAATGCGGTTTGAAATAGCCAGTGTTTCTGACATCACAAACTACCTTGTAACCAATCATGTCACAAAGGGGCGGGGTTTAGCATATCATTAAAGGGCACATAACACACAGTTTCTGCCAGTCTCATGTTAATGTCGAGTACCTAGAGAGTAGTATTGCATCCTTCATATCTCCAAAGAGTCTTTAGTTTTATCATATTTATAAAAGACAGATACACTGTACCGATTCTTTCAGAAAACAGCCGAGTCCGTGGAGGCGTGCAGTGGGCGGAGCTAAAGAGTCACGAGCACACACACACACACACAAAATACATCATGGTGTAGGATTGAAAATAATCAAAGATATTTGATATTTGAAATTGAACAAAGACATTTGCTTCACTGTTTTCAACCCCCATCTTTCTTATCAGAAGGGCCATTTGGAATTCCTAAGGACAATGAGATGCTGAAGGCCTGTAGGCCAAAATGTGTCACACCTTTAGTACAGTGGGGGAAGTTTGGTCTGATTGGTCAGTTTGAATGTCTCACATTAGGGTTTCAGTCACATGGTCAAGGAACAGATAAAAAGAAGATGTAACTGTTGCTCTGGCCTTCTTTTATTTCTCTGTCTCTCTTGATTCTCGGGCTCTCTCTCTTCTTGGGGGCCTTCTCTTTGGCTCTTCTCTTCTTTGCTCTCTTCTTCTCTTTGTCTCTTTCTCTCTCTCTCCCTCTCTCACTTTCTATCCCTCAGGTAACATTCTGTTCATGCTGGGTACTATAAATGGTATAAGTTTTTATCATCTCATACATCTATTTTGTAACCATTTTAAGTGTAACCATAACCAGATTTTGTCATTAAATCCTTTCTATTACAAATGATGTGCTAACTAGTTTTGATTCGGTATTGACTTTTAAGTGCTATTGCAATACAATATAGTCACATTCTAGCAACGCTCTCCCACATATTTTGCTATTGTAACTGCGCTTATTTCCGTCGTTGGTATAAGCTGCAGTGGGTGGTAAAGACGAGAAATGTACAGTTCTACCATCTTGCTGATAACGTTTCTTTAGTCATTCGGCAACCCTGCAGACTGAACCTCTGTAGGCGACCCACCCTTACAATGGCATTATCCCTGGATAACTTTTGATTCACTATACATTGGTGTTGTTCACATTATATGCACTTAAGCGCCGATTGCCAACAAAACACACACATTTGATACAGTTTCACTCACTGCCTGCGGTTTCCACTCATGACCGGGAACAAACACACACACTTGCACAACTCCGGAAAGACAAACTGCATCCACTGTTCCCTTAACGCTGGGTTATTTGGGAAGCTGAACAAGGTTATCTTTCCCTCACAACCAGAAACACACCTCTTCAGTGACATTGTTGATTTCGTGGTCTAAAAAAACCCCAGAAATACACAGAAATACCCCGTCATACGTCCAACTCGTATTTTTAAAATTTTGCCCATGTTTAGCATGAGAATCAACTCTTTAACAATGTAAATAAGTCAGAATGCATGAAATAGCATTAGACCCCCCCCTTTAACTATTCTCTGAAGCCTCAAGTAAAACAGGTTATCCTCCTATATTTGTCTGTTGGTATGAAAAAATCAGTACTTTTAGCAATATAGCGGGTGAATTATGTATATGATGTATATTATGATGTTATGATGAACTATATGCCTTTCTCCACTGATGTTAGATGATGTTCAAAGCGTTTCTAAGGATACTGATTAACAACACATTATTAGCAGTTTTATAACGTAGTCAAGCAAAAGGCTAATCATATTAATTACCGTTATGTGTATGACGTTGTAGAGAGCGATACCATTGTGCAGCGTTGACCTCAGTAAGTTGCCCGAGTGGATCTCTGAGCTGGTGTGAGTGAGTGGAGGCGGGGCTCATTTGCATATTCTGGGATCCGTATACTAAATGAAGCAAGGGGGTAGAGTTACATTCAAGCTACTTCAAAGGATGAAGAAATTTCTTTCACAGGAAAAAAACGTTGTCATTTTGGTGATCAAATATTAGTTTTAAGGGATAAAATTATTGACTACAGGGGGACTTTAAATCGTGTAGACATAAACACATAAGCATAGCAAACCTTGCAATTTTTATCAGAAATATTGCAATTACATGTTTTTCTCCAAATCATTCATCCCTAGCAGCCTACCTGACATAATTTTTACAACGGTGCGTTACATTCTTGGTGTTGCTGTAGCAGGCATTAGTGAAACTGTTAATGGTCAGTTTTCCCTCTAAGGTCAATAACTATTATGACAGAGCAGCAGTTTGAAAAGAATCTGGTTGAGTTTATTATAGGCCGTTTACACCTGGTATTAAGATGTGTTTTGGTCGATCGGATCACAGGTGAATAACGCTAAATACAGGAGTAAACAGGGTCTAAAACGTTTTGTCCACTTTCAACCACTTCCACAAGTAGTCGAAAATGCATTCGACTTTAGTAAGGGATAATCCACGGCTAGCTGTGCATTAAACGAAATCGCTAGCACAGCGTGCCGTGGATTATCCCGCTTATACCATGGTTATTTGCCAGCATTGAGAACTTAAAGCTGTTATTGATGTTTGCAGTGCAATATTTGACCTGAAGGGTAAAATTAGCGGTTATTTTTGTCAGTTACGGCTCGTTAGATCTAGCATTCTGCTCGCTTTGAATCAGACACAGAGATAAAGTAATGCGTACGATTACATTTATTTGAATGAACGAATTATAGCATTTACTTGAATTATAGAGAGAGAGAGAGAGAGAGAGAGAGAGATTCATACCTGCATCTGTTCGTCTTGCTCTCTATTAACAACGAAGCTGTGAGTTTAATTACTTCAAAATAGCGATGCAAGTCAAGCTATTTTATTACTAAAAGTCGCGGGGCAGTGTTGATAAGTTTCTGTGCTCCTGAATGTTTCTGTGTGCGAGTAGCGCGATCTTCGTTCACTGTGTGCGAGTGACATACACTCACCTAAAGGATTATTAGGAACTGTGTTTGACCCCCTTTCGCCTTCAGAACTGCCTTAATTCTACGTGGCATTGATTCAACAAGGTGCTGAAAGCATTCTTTAGAAATGTTGGCCCATATTGATAGGATAGCATCTTGCAGTTGATGGAGATTTGTGGAATGCACATCCAGGGCACGAAGCTCCCGTTCCACCACATCCCAAAGATGCTCTATTGGGTTGAGATCTGGTGACTGTGGGGGCCATTTTAGTACAGTGAACTCATTGTCATGTTCAAGAAACCAATTTGAAATGATTCGAGCTTTGTGACATGGTGCATTATCCTGCTGGAAGTAGCCATCAGAGGATGGGTACATGGTGGTCATAAAGGGATGGACATGGTCAGAAACAATGCTCAGGTAGGCCGTGGCATTTAAACGATGCCCAATTGGCACTAAGGGGCCTAAAGTGTGCCAAGAAAACATCCCCCACACCATTACACCACCACCACCAGCCTGCACAGTGGTAACAAGGCATGATGGATCCATGTTATCATTCTGTTTACGCCAAATTCTGACTCTACCGTTCTGAATGTCTCAACAGAAATCGAGACTCATCAGACCAGGCAACATTTTTCCAGTCTTCAACTGTCCAATTTTGGTGAGCTTGTGCAAATTGTAGCCTCTTTTTCCTATTTGTAGTGGAGATGAGTGGTACCCGGTGGGGTCTTCTGCTATAGTAGCCCATCCGCCTCAAGGTTGTGCGTGTTGTGGCTTCACAAATGCTTTGCTGCATACCTCGGTTGTAACGAGTGGTTATTTCAGTCAAAGTTGCTCTTCTATCAGCTTGAATCAGTTGGCCCATTCTCCTCTGACCTCTAGCATCAACAAGGCATTTTCGCCCACAGGACTGCCGCATACTGGATGTTTTTCCCTTTTCACACCATTCTTTGTAAACTCTAGAAATGGTTGTGCGTGAAAATCCCAGTAACTGAGCAGATTGTGAAATACTCAGACCGGCCCGTCTGGCACCAACAACCATGCCACGCTCAAAATTGCTTAAATCACCTTTCTTTCCCATTCTGACATTCAGTTTGGAGTTCAGGAGATTGTCTTGACCAGGACCACACCCCTAAATGCATTGAAGCAACTGCCATGTGATTGGTTGATTAGATAATTGCATTAATGAGAAATTGAACAGGTGTTCCTAATAATCCTTTAGGTGAGTGTATAGGCCTATTTGTGTGTGTGTGTGTGCGCTTCAATGAAAACAGTGCATTAATATGGAACGGTAATTATACTGACTTGGAACTACCTATGCATTAAACGGTTTTATTGCACACCTTCCAGCCAATCAGAATCGAGTATTCAGACAGACCATGGTATAAGTAGTGTAAACGCTCATGTGGTCAAATGCGTTCGAATAGCCACTAAAAGCTCTCCACCTACTGACCTAACGCTGTGTAGGATTATCCATGAACAGGCATCGATTAAACACAAACATCACCTTCCAGAGATCAGGAGACCCACCCTCTCCCACCATTAGCGAGTCGTAAAACTAATCCATGGCGCCAAATGGCCCGAGAAAACACCTATTTCCCCCTTCGTCTGCACCATCTCAAATCCGGTGCAAGAACCGGATTGGTCAATGACTTGGCCCTTGTTTATTCAACAAACGTAACATCTGGCAGAACCACAGGAAGAAAGCAACACCTCCGTGACCCCATGCATAAATTTGAAGTCTTATCGGGACACAAAGAGTCTTTAAAAGCTTTTCAACGGCCCAAAATCAACATGGACATTAGACAGCGACTTCATCTTCCCCTCCTTCCTCGATCCGCACATTCCGGAGAATCGTTGAACATCACACAAAGACCTCACACAAACTCAGACACGAGGACTAAACTAAACCTCAGATTCAATAATAATCTTGCCGCATATTATGTGTATTATGTACGTCTATATAACCTATGGTGTTTCCTAGGTGTGTCAAGCATTTTTTGCCGCCGATTGGCATGTTTCTTTAGTTTAGTCATAAGTAGGAATCACCAGAAGATGCCTTAAAACATATATCAAAATATTATGTGTGTTTTATATAACCTGTGTAGTTTTTCTGTATGACAGACATTTACCACATATGAATCTTTATTATCTTCTACTCCAATCATGGGAAATGTATGCTGTTTGAAATCTGTGTGATGGATAAATGATTTCCATCATTTTGATGCAAGGTAAATTTGTGTAAAATGCACCATAATCACGCTATGAAAGTTGGTTTCTTAAAAGTATTTAACCAAACTCGCAAAGAATGCCACCACGTGATAATGTGGACATTACGCTAATGATATGCGAGAACAGGAGAAGTGGGCGGGGAACCCTGCCACAACAATATCTGATTGGTTGGAGACCTATTTAAGGACGGACTTTGGGACACGCTTATAAACAAAGGACCAACAAGACTTCGGTGCTTCTTGCTTTAACTTTGCCGTGTGCTTTGCAGTGACCTTTGCTGCTCTGATTCGTGCTGGCCTTGTCATCCGTCTGCCTGCACGCCTCACTGCACTTAGAGCTACCAAGAGCTCTTTCAGAAACTTCATTTCAACTCCGTTTTGAGCCTCGCCAAAGAAACTTCCTAGAGCAAGAGCATCCAGCGGACGCTCACCGAGACGCAGAGAAAGCCCGTTGCATAGCAACGCCAACGCTCGACTCCAGCGACCAGGAAACGGCACACGAGGCCCATCCGGCGAAGCCCACCATCCATTCAACAAACCAGAGCGTTGTCCCTCGAATACAACATCAACTGACCTCCAGCCAATCAGTGCCGCAGCAACTTCATCCAGAGAAAGGCCGCGCTCCCAGGAGCATCCAAAACGCAAGTACATAACTCTTCATTCTGGCTGAGCTGGTGAAAATCTTGTCTAGCCGACAAACTAAGGTTGAATTGCTAGTATATTGATTCTCTCGGGTTGCGGTTAAGAAAAGTGTCTAACACTAGACATTTGGGACTCCATTCCTTTCCGTTAACAATATCACATCTCCCTGAAACTGTATAAATGAGTATGTGTGTGTGTTAGATTAGTGTTAGATTGTTAGATTAGTTTGTGTGTTTTAGAATAGTTCAGTAAAGCCTTGTATTCATTTTGCATCTATACAAGTGTCTTGTGCTTTGTGTTTATAAGTTATTGCCTTAAACTGATCGATTGTGTTACCTAAGCTCACAAGCAGTGAACATAAAGTTAATGATATTATTGCCGTTGGCCACAGGGTAATATCCCGATTCAAGATTGATAGAATACTGTAATTTCAACGTATCGGTGGACGAATAGTTGATAAAGTGGTAAATATTAATTTTGAATCATTTATATGTAATTCGGTTCTTTTCACTGTAATTCAGTACCCCTTTGAGTTATTTGATCCGAAACAATTTTTACAGCGTGAACATACGGGAAGCACGCTAGCCAAATGGGATTTAAACTTTGTCGGCTGAAGACCCAAGTTTGGTTTGAAGAGGAGAAACGTACCAATCACAATGTTCTCTCACCATTCCTGATTTCTAACATGTGGACGCAATTTCAACCGAGGGGGACCCCCCTACGAGAAATTGAAATGCCTGTGTGTCCTGGCACTGACAATGGGCCCAAATCAAAATCGAAAAGATAAGATTCCATGTGGTTTGTGCGACCCTGTTTGGGCCACTTCCATATGGATGCCTAGGGGGACGGGGATGTCTTGCTGGAGGGGGCGAGGGTAGGCCTCGCTGTCTTGGGATGTGGGGAGCCGATTGGACAAGCCAACATCCACCCGATGAAGCCGAGGGCTTGGTGGCGTTATCAGGCAGAGAGAGTGCGCTCCTTGGGCTGGCAGATTGGATTAGCCAGATTGGACTGACTCGTCATTGGATGGGAAGAGTTCAATCTGATTGGCTTCTCAGAGTTCTCTCTCTCATCAATACAACTCCCAGCAAAGATCAACTGGAGACTCAAACTGCATCAGGACTCCCAGTCTCTCACAGGCAAGTGTTGAATCCAGAATCTAGTTAATAAAGTCTTGTTTTTATTGCACCTGATGTTGTTTGTAGTTTATGCTCATAAACTGGACTATAAGCCGAATGTTGCTGAACGCTCTCATAAAGTAAAAGGATATTATTGTCTACGGCCAAGACAGTAAAATCCCACTATAGGCTATAGACGTTCTCTCACTAAACATTCATTGGACGATTATTGGCCGGACATCTGAGGCCAATCCTGACAAGAATTCCCCAAAAATCAGTTACTAGATCTGGGAACTTTTAATTGATCATTATTAATTATAAATATTTCCCTGTATGTATCACATAAGTTTTCATTTTAAATGCCAATTCCATTAGAGTTCACATCATTTCTCGTACTTTAAGACCTTACTTTTGGTCTCGTTCTCATAACAAACTCTTGGCGCTACTACAGCAATAATCTTTTCTTTAAAAAGTAACTTTAAAACTTTGATTCAGCTATGCTTGAGTTATTGTTTGGTTCAGCGGACGAAAGCTGCATCATCATTCTGGAAGATTTTGTTGAACTTATGTATTCCTCCACATTAGTCTTTCAATAGCAGAAGCTGCTCTAGCCCTACAACGACACTACAAAGTTATTTTTTAAATGTTCACTCGGCAGTATTGAAATACAGATTTAGACTCTTGCTCTTTCTTGAGCAGCATAAGGGAACTTTTGAACGCTTATCTCTCACTGTGAGATATTACTACTAAAGGACTTTGTGCGTTTGGGGAAATAAGCACATTGAGTTTCCTGCAGATGGGATTCACTGGCCTATACCTGTTTATCTGTCTGCCTTTTTATCCTCTTTTTCTCTGTCTCTCTGTCTGCCTGCCTCCATCTTTTCAGCGTGAGGGCAGACAGGCTTGTCCCCTGAATGACAAACGCTTGTTTGAAACAGTTAAGTCCATCAAGGAGATGGAGAGAGACTGTGGAGGAGTGATAAATTAAAGACATGCCTGGGGGAAAAGGAAGTGCAATGGAAACAGTGAGGAACTGAAGCAGGGTGGTGTCGGAGAGGAGGAAGAGGACGATGAATAAAGCAGCCAGATTTATTTTGTGTACTGCGTGATGTGCTGAACGAAGCGCTCAAATCTATCAAGATGCTTTAGCACAGCCAAACATTTGGTCTGACAGACATTTTAGCAGTCGTACAATGTATTGGGCCCTATCATTCACGCGACGCAAGTGTTTTCTGCTAGTTTCAGCCCAATACAGTTCTCATTTTAACGTCCAGCTCCACGTTGTTTAAATATCAAATGCACTGGTGCATCTGTTCACCCATGGGCGTCTGGTCTGAAAACCAGGTGTGTTCAGGAGCATTCTTGACACGCCCTAAGTGAACCTGCGCCATGAGCTCAGATCGTTAAAATAGGGCCCATTGTCTCATGAAGCACAAATCTCAGGGTCAGGGACACATTCCCAGTCGAGCCCTGGTGATGCCGGCTCTGAGGAGAATACTGAACTAAAGCCTTCATTAAGACGAGACACTACAGGCAAAAACTTTACAGTTTTATTTTATTACAGTATCTATATTCTGAAGGTTTTTACAGAGGTTTTTTTTTTTCATATGTAATTGGTCTGATTTTATAAAACATTTTATTACTAAAAAATTTGATTTTTGTTTTCTCAGGCTGTATTATCTGATTTATGGACTGATAAAAAGAGAAACCCAAAACCCCCTCTATAAAAACATTTGACTCATTTGAAAAAATAATAATAATAACAAGAATTTTGAACCCGACTTTTCAATTTTCAGATTTTTGTTCTAGGAAATTATGCAAATGTGTGCATATTTAATTAGACAATGCCAAATTTGCATATTTAAACATTTAAACTTGTAATACAAAATAAATAATAAAAATGTTTGGAATTCTTATAATGTAATTAATCAGCTGGGGAAGTATGGTCATATCTTTTTTTTTTTTTTACCGTATTCACCTGAGGTGTCTTGCCTTAAAGATATTCTGACTTTTTTCTGGTCCCAAGACTGAGGATAAAAAATATTTATTTTTATTGAAAATTGGTGAAGAACCATAATTTGTGTTTTTTTTCTTTTTAAACCTATAAAGCTTACTGTATCATATTTAATACAAAATTTGCATATTTCATTTTTTTTTCTGTTTCAATTCAATAAAATTGAAATGTACACATTTCTAACATGGGGCCCTATTTTAATGATCTGAGCGCATGGTCTGAAACACATGGCGCAGGTGCACTTAGGGCATGTCCGAATCCACTTTTGCTAGTTTAATGACGGGAAAAATGGTCATGGTCCAAAAGGGTTGTCCCTAGTCTCTTAATGAGTCATGGGTGTGTTTTGGGCGTAACGTGCAATAAACCAATCAGAGTCTCATCTCCCATTCCCTTTAAAAGCCAGTTGCGCTCGCACCATGGCGGATTCACTATTTACATGACGTAATATAGACACCCTCAACCTGACGAGTCAGTTTAAATACATGTGTGTATTGCCACAATTGGTGAAATAATTAGCCAATTTCATTCATCATTACTCCAAATAGGTCATTCTGATACATGCAATGACTATCCATTATGACATGTAGGAATTTTTATCTTTATGTACAAAAAAATTAATCTTTTACATTGTAATCCTATTATTTTTAATATTTAAACGTGTGTGTGCTGCTGCGCGTCCCTGTGTGTGTAATAAGCAGAGTGTACGTGCGTTGTGCACCGCCTATAGGCTCATATTACTAACACACCCTTTAAATAACACAAAAAATACTGCGCTATTGACTTTAGATCAGGTTTGTGTTGGTCAATGGCGCAGTCGTTTTCAGTTCCTCAAAATAGCAACGCTCCAACAATGCTCCTGAACACACCTGGTTTTCAGACCAGACGCCCATGGGTGAACAGATGCGCCAGTGCATTTGATATTTAAACAACGTGGAGCTGGACGTGAACATGAGAACTGCGTCGGGATGAAACTAGCAGAAAACACGCCTGGCATCACATTGCGCCGGGTGTATGATAGGACCCATGATCAACATGATCAAAACTTTGCTCAAACAGAGATCTCAAACATCTTTCACATGACTTCTGTCATCTGATTGATCATTTACACTTATTAAACAAGTAAAAGGCCTTTTAATCAAAGTTAGCTGCCTCCGTAATAATCCTTTGATACGTGCAGTACAATCAAGTGAAAATGCAGAAATCCTGTTTTCTTCAAAACAAAAAGTTGCACCGTAAGGGATGTAAGCGCGCACCGGCCCGGAATGTTAAGTGCGAGTGTGAGTGCAGGCCAGCGGGGGACAATCGCGCTTGGGCTCGGATCAAGGCAACCGTGCCTAGTGTGAGTACACCCTTAGTGTAACTGTAAAAAGCAACCCTGGCTCATTGGGAAAAAAGAGGCTGCGCTGACATTTCTGCAAACAGATGAATGTGAATCTGGCAACATTTTATTTCTCTGGATGATGTACATCTCGCGGCAGTTCGGAAAATGAAATGTCTGGTGAGTGGCACTAAAAGGTTAATGCTTAATTTTTTAAAATTACTGCCACTAGTGTTCATTTCAGCTAGAAACTGCAGTATGTATTAGAGTTAGGGGTGTAACGGTACACGTATTCGTACTGAACCATTTCGGTACAGGACTTCCGGTACGGTGCACGTGTGTACCGAACGGTTCCGAATGCAATCTTTAACAGTTAACAACCGGCTTGTTTTACGAGCGGGACATACTTCAAATCCGAGTTCCCACACGAACATATTAAGTATTCAGTCCATTTTATCACAAAATTCAAACGATAAATGCCGTTTTGACGCTCTTTAATGTGACGTGACAGATCACTGTATAGGCGAGTGAACGCGATCATCTCTTCCTAAAGAATAAACCTGAATGAACATCTGAAGGTGTGTTGAGGATACATTACAGCTTACTGAAACGCATCATATGTGGTGTAATCGCTCAATCAGTGTTTCAATGGCAGAAAGACATCAATAAAACAGCTTGAGAACAATGTCACGTAGCATCACATTTCCCTCAGAAGTCACTCAGTGTCCACAGCTGTTAGTTCACTAGAGAAATCAGCTCTTTCACTAAATATATGCACTATATTAGCCTATATATTCATTATATTCCACTGAACCTGTTAGTGATGTCTGGGTTATTTAATGTATGTTTAAATAAATCTGTCATGAAAATGACAGCCACTGTGTATAAATGATTCTATTTCAACAACGAATTGGAGTAAAAACATAATTTTATAATTAGATTTAGAAGTTAATGCAAAAACTGCCTTATGTGAAGTTTACATGTTTGCATACAATGTGTTATTTGAGTGTTGATTATTATATCTAAACATAAATAGCAACTGAATTTAGGCTAATAGTTTGGGCTCTGTTGTTAACCTTTAATATTATAGTAATGTGCGAGTGCATTATCTTTAAGAATCTTTTAGTTATAATTGAATTCATTTAAGGACAGACACAATTTGTTCAGTAAACCACTGTTTAATAAAAATAAATAAAAAGCTATTTTATATTTAGTTTTCTCTCCCCTGCTGTACCGAATCCGTACCGAACCATGACTTCAAAACCGAGGTACGTACCGAACCGTCAGTTTTGTGTACCGTTACACCCCTAATTGGAATGTGTTTTGAATTTTGCAAAAATGTATTTTTCCACTGAGTCTGTGTTGCAACAGATGTCCACCTTCAGGTCGTGGTTCATGTGTCTTTTTGCTGAGAAACCTTTACTGATTTTTATAAAATAAATGTTTTTAAGTTATATTTCAAGATGCACACTTACTGGACTGAAGCAACTTAGGTTTACTTTCCATACATAGTTTTTTATAAAAAATCAGGCTTTCCATGTTTTCTCTGTTATACGGTAGGGGGCGCTATTACACATCTCCTGAAAGAGTACAGAATCTCCTGATTAAAACACATGTGAAGAAGAAGCAGAAACAAGCGATATCATATGTAATCATATGCATATGTAAAATATCGTGATCATCGTTCTGAAGCTGATCAAGATGTAGTCTTTGACAAAAACATGATTTTCTCAGTTTTTTCCTCAAAATGTTGTTTTTTATGAAACACATTCAAGTGTTGGTAAAAAAAAGAATGCATGAAGCTAGAATAAAACAGAGGCTCTGTTGTTTCTTTTGATATATTGCATGTTCAGATATTCATACAACAAAATATTCTGGAGACCATAAAACTTTTGTGAAAATGATCAAAAACGCTGGCGATGGCTGGAAACTTAAAAAAAAAAAAAAAACAGGCAGGGAAAGAGTTAAAAACCAAGTTTCAAATATGATTGATCAGGCTTTTGAGGAAGGCTTATTTGTAAATTTCTCAGTCATCATTTTATCAGCAGTGACGCTGTTTCTTGGTCAGTAAAATAGACAGTATCGAGAGAACAAACCGCACTGGATAAGGTGATGTCTATAAACCACTGAAACAAAAGGCTAAAATTTTAAAGAGCATTGAGAAAGTGCTGTGTCATATGAATATGCAATCAGGCAGGAATGGACGAGATGGCAGGTGAGAAACAGATCTATTTACAAGGGGTTTTATTGAACAAACAAACAGAAACAGAAACGAAGGAGCACAGGAAACAGGAACCATCTACACAAAACAACTAACATCGACTGACAAAGAACAAGGGAAACACAAGGGCTATACACCGATCAGGCATAACATTATGACAGGTGAAGTGAATAACACTGATTATCTCTTCATCACAGCACCTGTTAGTGGTTGGGATATATTAGGTAGCAAGTGAACATTTTGCCCTCAAAGTTGATGTGTTAGAAGCAGGAAAAATGGGCAAGCGTAAGGATTTGAGCGAGCTTGACAAGGGCCAAATTGTGATGGCTAGACGACTGGGTCAGAGGATCTCCAAAACTGCAGCTCTTGTGGGGTGTTCCCGGTCTGCAGTGGTCAGTATCTATCAAAAGTGCTCCAAGGAAGGAACAGTGGTGAACCGGTGACAGGGTCATGGGCGGCCAAGGCTCATTGATGCACGTGGGGAACGAAGGCTGGCCCGTGTGGTCCGATCAAACAGACGAGCTACTGTAGCTCATATTGCTCAAGAAGTTGGTTCTGGTTCTGATAGAAAGGTGTCAGAATACACAGTGCATCGCAGTTTGTTGCGTATGGGGCAGCATAGCCGCAGACCAGTCAGGGTGCCCATGCTGACCCCTGTCCACCGCCGAAAGCACCAACATTGGGCACGTGAGCATCAGAACTGGACCACGGAGCAATGGAAGAAGGTGGCCTGGTCTGATGAATCACGTTTTCTTTTACATCACGTGGATGGCCGGGTGCGTGTGCGTGGCTTACCTGGGGAACACATGGCACCAGGATGCACTATGGGAAGAAGGCAAGCCGGGGGGAGGCAGTGTGATGCTTTGGGCAATGTTCTGCTGGGAAACCTTGGATCCTGCCATCCATGTGGATGTTACTTTGACACGTACCACCTATCTAAGCATTGTTGCAGACCATGTACACCCTTTCATGGAAACGGTATTCCCTGGTGGCTGTGGCTCTTTCAGCAGGATAATGCGCCCTGCCACAAAGCAAAAATGGTTCAGGAATGGTTTGAGGAGCACAACAACGAGTTTGAGGTGTTGACTTGACCTCCAAATTCCCCAGAACTCAATTCAATCAAGCATCTGTGGGATGTGCTGAACAAACAAGTCCGATCCATGGAGACCCCACCTCGCAACTTACAGGACTTAAAGGCCCACTGAAGTGCCTTGAAATGCTCAGCATTATTCAATGTGTTGACGTAATTTTCCCTGAAACAGGAAGACAGGGTGGGACATATCAGACAACTCCTCCCCTTTTTTAAAACAGCCAATAGCGTTTGTTTATTCAATTCAATTGAATTTTTGAGTGTTTATCAGTTGCTATTGTTTTTCTCATGCTTTTGTTTTTAAACTGATAGCTGTTTGTGCAGTTGCACTAAAAAGCAGATCAGCAGTGAAATGTTAAAGTACAATAAATACTAATCAGAAAAAAATGTAGTTTGGAGAGATCTGAAAAAGAGCTGTTGATCAGCCTACGCTGACGCTCCTCTCACAAACTGCTGATATTGTTCAGTCATAATTGCTATAAAGCACATTTGAGAGCACAGAGAGGAAAATTACCCACTTTGCGCACCTTCCAACCATTACTATTTGCGCAAATTGATTTTTAAAATCGGTTACAACTTTGCTTTTACGTACAATTTTGCAACGTGACTAGAATGAAAGAACGTCCTGTCCTTATTTCAGTCGATAAACTAACCACACGGCTCTGAATGAAACGCTTACAAGTGAAAGCGAATGTCGATTCTCTAAGGACTAAAGAGAACACAGTATCTAAAGATCTAGACAAAAAAATAAAAACTATACTTGAATAAACAAAATCCAGCTGAGAGGAAAAGAGCCTTTTTGTGAAGAAGATTGACTTCTCTAATAGAAACAGAAATAGAAAAGGCTATTGGAGAAAAGTAAAGGCTGTCTACACTACCCTCCCCTTAAATTAAATATAATAAGGTAAAAGCCTATTTACAGAGAACCAAAGAGCGACTCCGAGTCACTATGTTGAAACATCGACTCTGAGAAACTTTGAAGTTGTTGACTTTTCCCCCTTTCGTGTGGATGGGAGGGCGAATGGGGAAAGAGGTTTCCGTTGCACAGTACAACGTTGTGCTCTACTGTATGAATCCCATTTTCATTACCTTCTGTAATAAATGCAGTGTGAATCCTGGGAGGCAGGGAGGCAAAAATAAATCTGATACATGAATAAACGATGTCCCCAGAGAGGAAGGGCTCCTCCTTTGTGAAGAAGATTGACTTCTCCAAGACGGGACACATCAGGCAGGAGGAGCACGAACAGAAATAGACATCGCTAGTCAGGGAACTAACGCGTATTCCTCTCCTCAATATTCCTTCCATTCTGAGATACGCATTAACAAATGTTTGCTCTGATGGCTTCAGCGATTCAATCAAACATAAGGAAGGATATTTAAACATCCACACACATGTTGTCTATCCACACAGAAAGAGACTGCTTGTTTATGTGCACCTGAGCCATGCGAGCCACATGATAACAGAATTTTTGTGATGGCTAGCTTGTCCTAACAAGATTTCAGGTTACAAATTTCAAATCAATGTTTTTGTTTCTCACTGACAGCCGGGATATGTGCCATTCAGAACTGATTTGAGAATGATTTTTGAGCTACTCTTCCTGAATTTGAATTAAGGTTGGCAACAGAATTGCATTCAATTTAAGAACTGTTTCAATTTATGCAAGTATAATTAAAATGAACAGAAATTCATATAACATTTATATCATGCAAAAAAGTGCAAATAGTTGACATAAATAGACCGAACTCGCTCTACTCCCTTTTCCCATCACATATCAGATCGGAAAGTCATTTATTTCAATAAAAATGAAGAAAACATTCGAGAAGAGATGAAATAAAGTGTCTAACGTGTGTTTAATAATAAAGTGTTTAGGGTTAGGGGTCGGTGTAAAGAGGGCTTTATTGTCCCAATAAGGCGGCATTGATCCATTTAATAATTTCAATAAATATAATAATTTACACTCTATGTTATTATTGGATACCATTTAATGTACAACAACACTGAGGTGCAAATAATATCTGCCACTATTTATGAGTTTAAATAGCATCTAACTACTATTTACACTTATTACAAAGAAACTGCAATAATCATCTTCTTAATGATTTTCAGTTTTGTTCAAGGTAATTAAAGCAACAGTTTTTCAATAACTGAAGAATATGTAAAAGTATGGTATTTGGGGTAAAAGGCACAATAATTAACATGATAATAAACAGCGGCTGACTTTTCCATTTGTTGACATGGAGAGATTCAGATGGGAAATATCATATATTAAGTTGGGAGCCCACCTTAGAGATAATCACCATATTTATAATGAAACCATCATATATAAAAATATGATTTGATGTTACTACTGTAAATCTATATTAAATTATTATGGGGTCTAATAATAATTTTTTTATGTATTATTAAAATATATTTTTATATTAACATTTTAATGACATATTTATTGAATAAAAATGAATTATTTTATTTATCAAAAATAGATATCAAAAATATTATATATCAAAAATATCAGAAAATAGTTCAAACTTTGCTAAAGTGATTGTTTTGAACAAGTATTAACTCAGACATTATTAAAAACATATTATTTTAGCTAAAGTATTTGTGTGTCTTTTGCCCTGTGTGTCTGTCCCTCGCCACCCCATACATTTATGAGATTTTTAAACCACGTTTATGATTTATTTTCACACAAAATCTGTTGCTCCAAAATGTTCAATATAAACATATATATATATATTTTCTGCAATCATACTCTTTGGGAGTAATGAAAAGCACATTTCTTCTTAAGGAGTGCCTTTAGCCCTGTTGTACCCTATCCATCTGTTACCTCAGTGTCTGTATGTGTCTTGGTATCACGTTTGTTTGGAGCTTTTGCTTCAGAACCTGGTGCGTTTTCTGCCTTAGTTTGGTTTGTTTAGGCATATATGAACACGTGCTCGGATCCATACCAAAAAACACCCTTAGCTTGTGTACTACATGAACACTGCATAATATGTGAATTCATACATAAGCTTTTACAGGTATTTCCTTATTCTGTGACAGTGCACTATATAGGGGATAGGGAACGATCAGACAGTGCACTATATAGGGGATAGGGATCGATTCAGACAGTGCACTATATAGGGGATAGGGATCGATTCAGACAGGTATTTACAGGTATTTCTTTATTCTGTGACACTTCATAACATTCGAAGATAAACCAGGCTTTACTGAATCTTGCAAAATGAGGTTGGAAACTTCCCCAGAGTGATGTTTGGAGGTGCACGGATAAAAGTTGCTCCAGCGACTCACAGGACTCGCCCTTCAGCCTCACAGCATGCTGGATCATGGCTTTAGTATCTGAGGATGGAGTGCAGCAAGTTGTCATCTGTCAGAAATGATATGCCTCCTCCAAAATGTTGTTATCTGTAGCTGTACGGCCGACCTGCCTGCAGAGAGACGCATTCACCGGCTGAGGAAAAGCATGGCGAGTCCCACAGCGAGTAGCCCTACAACTGAGGTACAAACTGTTATGTCTCGCAATATCATAACATGTAGAAAATGCTTAAAGTCACCATGAAATCAAAATTGAAGCTTTTAGTATGAATATGTTAGCCTCACTGTTGTCTATAAGCTAGTGTGCTCCAAAACAATGACAAAATTCACATTTAGAAGATATAAGCATTCAAAACTTACAGTCTCTCACTTCCGCCAATATGGATCAATGATTTTGATGACATCATTCTGCACTTTAGCTTCTCATCAGATTTCCTGTCCAATCAAATGCTTCCTAGAATCTGAAGCACCGCCCCCTACATTATAAACAGACGCTGAAGCTGTGGCTGAAATCAGTCACTTGTTCACACATTTCTACATGGTGAATGGCACATAGTGCACTATATAGGGGATAGGGAAGGATTCAGACAGTGCACTATAGGGGATAGGGAAGGATTCAGACAGCGCACTATATAGGGGATAGGGAAGGATTTAGACAGCGCACTATATAGGGGATAGGGAAGGATTCAGACAGCGCACTCTACAGGGATAGAGAACGATCAGACAGTGCACTATATAGGGGATAGGGAAGGATTCAGACAGTGCACTATAAAGGGGATAGGGAAGGATTCAGACAGTGCGCTATATAGGTGATAGGGAAGGATTCAGACAGTGCACTATATAGGGGATAGTGAACAATCAGACAGTGCACTGTATAGGGGATAGGGAACCATCAGACTGGACAATATAGGGGATAGGGAAGAATTCAGACAGTGCACTATATAGGGGATAGGGAAGGATTTAGACAGCGCACTATATAGGGGATAGGGAAGGATTCAGACAGCACACTATATAGGGGATAGGGAAGGATTCAGACAGCGCACTCTACAGGGATAGAGAACGATCAGACTATGTAATGGATAGGGAAGGATTCAGACTGCACTATATAGCGGACAGGGAACGATCAGACAGTGCACTATATAGGGGATAGTGAACAATCAGACAGTGCACTGTATAGGGGATAGGGAACCATCAGACTGGACAATATAGGGGATAGGGAAGAATTCAGACAGTGCACTATATAGGGGATAGGGAACGATCAGACAGTGCACTATATAGCGGATAGGGAACGATCAGACAGTGCACTATATAGGGGATAGGGAACGATCAGACAGTGCATTATATAGGGGATAGGGAAGGATTTAGACAGTGCACTATATAGGGGATAGGGAACCATCAGACAGTGCACTATATAGGGGATAGGGAACCATCAGACAGTGCACTATGTAGGGGACAGTGAACGATCAGACAGTGCACTATATAGGGGATAGTGAACGATCAGACAGTGCGCTATATAGGGGATAGGGAACCATCAGACAGTGCACTATATAGGGGATAGTGAACGATCAGACAGTGCACTATATAGGGGATAGGGAACGATCAGAAAGTGCACTATATAGGGGATAGTGAACGATCAGACAGTGCACTATATAGGGGATAGGGAACAATCAGACAGTGCACTGTATAGGGGATAGGGAACCATCAGACTGGACAATATAGGGGATAGGGAAGAATTCAGACAGTGCACTATATAGGGGATAGGGAACGATCAGACAGTGCACTATATAGGGGATAGGGAACGATCAGACAGTGCACTATATAGCGGATAGGGAACGATCAGACAGTGCACTATATAGGGGATAGGGAACCATCAGACAGTGCACTATATAGGGGATAGGGAACCATCAGACAGTGCACTATATAGGGGACAGTGAACGATCAGACAGTGCACTATATAGGGGATAGTGAACGATCAGACAGTGCGCTATATAGGGGATAGGGAACCATCAGACAGTGCACTATATAGGGGATAGTGAACGATCAGACAGTGCACTATATAGGGGATAGGGAACGATCAGAAAGTGCACTATATAGGGGATAGTGAACGATCAGACAGTGCACTATATAGGGGATAGGGAACAATCAGACAGTGTAAATATGATTTCCATTGCGCCACAGACCAGAAAAAGTATCGGACCCGTTTGAATTCTGCACAGAATGCTGTATTTTAAAGCGATATGGAGGAGATTAGGAGGAGAAATGGTTAGAGGTTAGGAGGAAACTGCAGCTTTACCGAGCTCAACGGCTCTGGCCGAGCTGTGATAGAAACTAAACGCTATTGGTTATTTTTAAAAAGGGGAGGAGCTGTTCAATATGCCACGCCCTGTCTTCCTGTTTCAGTGGAAATTACGTCAACACACTGAATAATGCTGAGCGTTTCAAGGCACTTCAGTGGGACATTACGGGTAAAACATGTTTAAATAACAGGCAACATTCAGGGATGCTCTACTTCTGAATTTATAAAAAAAAAACACAACTAATAATTACAAGTGCACGTACAGACACAATGGGGAATAACAGTATTAATACATGCATAACACAAACCTGCTCTTTAACTGGGCTACGTCTTTGGATTTTATCATCTAGTATTCACAAAACAGCAAGTCAACCTTCCTTTCCTTCTCGCTGCTTGCCCTTCCGTTTGCACACATAATGTGAAATCTATCCAGTGCAAATGCAGAGCTGGAGCTCGGCCAGGTTTCTAGAAAGCACTTTAGGCTACAGTTCCCATGACTCCTGGTTGATGCTGACAGCTCGTACATTTTATTAGCCTGGTACCTTACATTACCTGTAATATTAGAAAGCCGGTGAAGTCCTTTACTTTCGATCCAGCACCAGGTGCCAGCTCTCCTTCCTCACCCTTCAGCTTCTGTGCCAAAGACAGAGATGCAGGTCCAGCAATCGTTGCATTGGATGGCATGACACAAGCATCTCATCATTATTATTGCATGGTTCATGCTATGGAAAGAATTTCAAATGTCAGAGAAACTAAATGTTTTATAAACTATATAGCAAATCTCAACTGCCTGATTTTTAATTTTGTCACAAAATGTAACTATGTTACCGCCCAGCTCTTTTTATAAGATTGGATATATAAGTATCTGCATACACACAGTATACTCGCATAAGGCGATACATACTATACATCAAATGTCAACTGATTTATCACTTCCATCATCGCAAACTGTAAAATATATTATTGCCCCGCTCTGTTAAATGCGGCTACAAGGCATGAAATGTAACGTCATGTAAAGTTCACTTGCAAAAAAGCTGTATCCATTTATATTATAAAAATAAAGTACTAAACATCTGTCTGGACTTATACAGTCACAAATATAACCTCTGCAGAAAATCTGCCATTCAGGGTATATCTAGAAAATGTTTTCCCCTATAATTTCTTAGAATGTGGCAGATTGTCAAGAAAATTATTAATATGCAAGGGAAAAACATTATATATTTTTTTCTTTAGGGACAAAAAATATTTTTTAAACAAAAATAATGCATGTTTCTTGACCAGTAAGAAAAATGTTTGCCTTAGTTTTCTTCATTCATTGCAGAATGTAATTTTCGGACTCTGGTTTTGAATATTAAATTATCAAAAAAAAAATTCTGTGACTCCTCCTTTGAAAGTCAAACCGATGTTGTGCCCCACTCTGCCCAGTTAATGATGAATAATAATAATCATAAAACATAAAATTTAGATTATAAATTTAGATAAAATTAAAGCAAAGCAGAAGCCTACAGCAGTAGCAATAAATTCAATTTTCCACATTCTGATAAAAAAGTAAGTTTTTGTAAGTAGGCAATGGCATAAATTATTCTGTTTTATTCTGTATAACTTGTGATGCAAAAATGCAAAACAAAATATTTTTGCAGTATAAGTGTAAATCACCTGCCTTGTTGGCAGAGGCTATTTACATTGACTCCGCCCACCAGTGTCTGATTGACAGACAAAATTACAAAAGAAACCTGTTTGATAACAGAATCAGTGTGTGGAGAGTAAAAGTCTTTGCACACTGAGTCTGAAATTCTCATCCGAAATTTTCTCGCATTAAAAAATAAATATGACCTCACGTTGTGTCAATCACACTGCTTCCGAAACTTTCGTCCGTCATAAACAAATTCAGATCGTGTTCGATTTTCTGTGTTTTTCGCATCCATAGCAAGCATTTTGAGAGGGGTTTTGATCATTCAGAGCCACCGGATGACGAATACAAAAAAAACTCATACAAAAATTTACGGAGTTACGTAATTTTATGACCTTTGATCAAGGAGATCTCACTGATTATTGCCAGATTTCTTTCATCGCTTGCTATGGTGGACCGAGTCGGATCTGAATGCTTGGATCTATTGAGCATCGCTTGGTGAACTTGAACGTGGAGGAGTGAATCCAGATTGAAATGTGGTGTTATATTATCTGCACACTGGTGTGTTGGAGTGCTACAGTTTGTTCTTCAAAGTGGGGTCTGTTTCCTCATCCCGGTGTGAACAATTCTCCAAATATTGTGCTTAAATACTCTTCAGCGGATTTGCAGAGACTAAAATCGTTCTGCTGTCTCTCCGGTGGAATATACAACCGCTGCGCCGCATTGGGAATTGCGCGCCGTAACAGGTACATCCACCGTGGATCTCGTCGTGACCCGTTTGTGAGGACTTCGACTGTGTCTCAGGATAATGATCACATCCCGGGCATTTGGTCACCACATCGCCGCTCTACCGTTGGGTCAAATGGTAAGAGTAGGAGTGTCAATCTTGGAAACATTCGTTTGCTCAAACACGCACCTCTCAGCGCTCGGCAGTCCGCCTGCCCTACTACAGTTAAGATGGCCTTAGTGAATGCAAAGTCAATAACGAATAAATCTTTTATTTTAAATGACTTCTTTATATCTCACTCCTTAGACTTTTTATTTGTCACTGAGACCTGGTTAAAACAGGGTGACTTAATGCCTCTTGCTGAGATTGCACCCCTTGACTGTGCTTTTTTCAGTTCTCCACGAGCCTCTGGACATGGTGGTGGAGTTACAACAATTTATAAAAACTGTTTTAAATGCAAGACTGTGCCTACGGACACCTTTTCCAGTTTTGAGGTCCAGGTATTGAAGGTTGATTTAAAGGGTCCTGCGCTATGCGCTCTGATTTACAGACCCCCTAAATGCAATAAGGATTTTATTAATCAATTTTCTGATTTTCTCTCTAATCTGGTGACTCGAGCTGATAGACTATTGATTCTTGGGGATTTTAACATTCACCTCTGCTGCCCTTCGAAACCACTGGTCAAAGAATTTGTAACTCTTTTAGAGTCTCTAAACCTCGTACAATCTGTATGTGGTCCAACTCACAATCTGGGTCACACACTCGATCTTGTGCTGTCTCGAGGTTTTTTGATCTCAAATCCGGACGTTATTGATGCATGTATGTCTGACCATTACCCAATTTTGTTTGAAGCTGAGTGCTTTCTTCCGTCAGCTATTTGTTCCCAGCCTTCATGTCTCTCGCGATCTATTCATTCTAACACTGCAAATTTGTTTTCTGAATATTACTTTTCACATTTTAATAATAATTTTCTTAACGAAATGGATACTGAATGCTTGGTTGAGGAATTTTATAAAGTATCCTCTGTTGCTCTGGACGCTGTTGCTCCGCTTAAGCGTAAAAGAATGAAGGCTTCCGACCAGCCATGGTTCAATAATGCCACCCGCGCTCTCAGACAAGAGTGTCAAAAAAAAGATAGGCTCCAGGTTTCATTTGATGTTTTTCGAGTCTGTTCAACTATCAAACGGAAGTAAAGAAGGCAAAGTCTAATTTCTTTTCTCAATTAATTACTGACAACACGAAGAGACCGAAAGTACTGTTTGACACGATTGATTCTCTTCTAAACCCGACTGTGAATATTTTATCTGAAGCCTCTGCAGAGCTTTGTGAAGATTTTTTTAAAACATTTCACTCAAAAAATTTATGATATTAGATGCTCCATTGTTTATTCTGAACCGTGTCAATTGCAACTGCCTTGCCCTATGAGTTGTCTGTCTAACTTTCAACATGTTTCTTCAATTCAGTTAGCAGATATAACATCTGCTATGAAGTGTTCTGGTTCTAAGTTAGATATTATCCCAGCTCGTCTGTTTAAGGATGTTTTTTCTACCATTAGTCCTATGGTAACAGCTATACAGTGGGGAGAACAAGTATTTGATACACTGCTGATTTTGCAGGTTTGCCCACTTACAAAGCTGTAATTTTTATCATAGGTACACTTCAACTGTGAGAGATGGAATCTAAAACAAAAATCCAGAAAATCACATTGTATGATTTTTAAGTAATTAATTTGCATTTTATTGCATTACATAAGTATTTGATACATCAGAAAAGCAGAACTTAATATTTGGTACAGAAACCTTTGTTTGCAATTACAGAGATCATACGTTTCCTGCAGTTCTTGACCAGGTTTGCACACACTGCAGCAGGGATTTTGGCCCACTCCTCCATACAGACCTTCTCCAGATCCTTCAGGTTTCGGGGCTGTCGCTGGGCAATACGGACTTTCAGCTCCCTCCAAAGATTTTCTATTGGGTTCAGGTCTGGAGACTGGCTAGGCCACTCCAGGACCCTGAGATGCTTCTTACGGAGCCACTCCTTAGTTGCCCTGGCTGTGTGTTTCGGGTCGTTGTCATGCTGGAAGACCCAGCCACGACCCATCTTCAATGCTCTTACTGAGGGAAGGAGGTTGTTGGCCAAGATCTCGCGATACATGTCCCCATCCATCCTCCCCTCAATACGGTGCAGTCGTCCTGTCCCCTTTGCAGAAAAGCATCCCCAAAGAATGATGTTTCCACCTCCATGCTTCATGGTTGGGATGGTGTTCTTGGGGTTGTACTCATCCTTCTTCTTCCTCCAAACACGGCGAGTGGAGTTTAGACCAAAAAGCTCTATTTTTGTCTCATCAGACCACATGAGCTTCTCCCATTCCTCCTCTGGATCATCCAGATGGTCATTGGCAAACTTCAGACGGGCCTGGACATGCGCTGGCTTGAGCAGGGGGACCTTACGTGCGCTGCAGGATTTTAATCCATGATGGCGTAGTGTGTTACTAATGGTTTTCTTTGAGACTGTGGTCCCAGCTCTCTTCAGGTCATTGACCAGGTCCTGCCGTGTAGTTCTGGGCTGATCCCTCACCTTCCTCATGATCATTGATGCCTCCATGAGGTGACATCTTGCATGGTGCCCCAGACCGAGGGAGATTGACCGTCATCTTGAACTTTCTAATAATTGCGCCAACAGTTGTTTCCTTCTCACCAAGCTGCTTGCCTGTTGTCCTGTAGCCCATCCCAGCCTTGTGCAGGTCTACAATTTTATCCCTGATGTCCTTACACAGCTCTCTGGTCTTGGCCATTGTGGAGAGGTTGGAGTCTGTTTGATTGAGTGTGTGGACAGGTGTCTTTTATACAGGTAACGAGTTCAAAGAGGTGCAGTTAATACAGGTAATGAGTGGAGAACAGGAGGGCTTCTTAAAGAAAAACTAACAGGTCTGTGAGAGCCGGAATTCTTACTGGTTGGTAGGTGATCAAATACAGTACTTATGTCATGCAATAAAATGCAAATTAATTATTTAAAAATCATACAATGTGATTTTCTGGATTTTTGTTTTAAATTCCGTCTCTCACAGTTGAAGTGTACCTATGATAAAAATTACAGACCTCTACATGCTTTGTAAGTAGGAAAACCTGCAAAATCTGCAGTGTATCAAATACTTGTTCTCCCCACTGTAGTTAACAGCTATCTAGCCAAAGGTGTTGTTCCAGCTAGTTTTAAACATGCAAATGTGCAACCTCTGTTGAAAAAACCTCAGCTTGATCCGGAAATGTGCAGTAACTATCGGCCAATCTCTAAACTGCCTTTCATTTCTAAGCTCTTGGAGAAAGTAGTGTTTTTACAGCTTCAGAATATTTTGGATTCTTTTAATATTTTGGACATGTTCCAATCTGGGTTTAGATCATTACATAGCACTGAGTCAGCTCTGTTGAGGGTTACAAATGATATCTTGCTTGCTCTGGATTCAGGCTCTTGTGTAGTGCTGGTTTTGTTGGACCTGAGTGCAGCATTAGATACCATTGACCATAACATTCTTCTTGAAAGACTAGAATGTATGGAAGGTATCAAAGGCACTGTATTACAATGGTTTGCTTCTTACCTCGCGATTAGGACTTTTTTTCTGTAAATTTAGGGAACTTTTCCTCATCATCTGCACCTGTTTTGTGTGGTGTGCCCCAGGGATCCATTTTGGGACCTTTATTGTTTTCCCTTTATATGCTTCCCTTGGGCCTCATTTTTCAGAAATACAACATTTCATATCACTGTTATGTAGACGATTCCCAGTTTTACCTACCAGTAAGGCTGGACACCACTGGTTCATCTGATGTGTTATTGAAATGTGTAAATGACATCAAGAGGTGGATGGCAAATATTTTTTTGCAGCTAAATGAAGATAAAACAGAGGTTTTAATTTTAGGTTGTCCTGCAAATTCTTCCCCTGCTCTGGAAGCCCAGTTAGGTCCTCTCTCAACAAATGCACAAACAAATCAAAAATCTTTGAGTGATCTTTGACTCTTCACTATTTTTTGATAAACAAATTAGTGCTGTTATTAGAGGAAGCTTTTTCCATTTAAGATCTATTGCAAAATTGAAGCACCTCCTTTCAAGCAAAGATTTAGAAGTTGTGATTCACACTCTTGTAGCATCACGATTCGATTATTGCAACTCTCTTTATTTTGGTCTCCCTCAGTCTTCATTATTACGTTTGCAAGTTGTTCAAAATGCGGCTGCTAGACTGCTGACTGGGTCTAAAAAGATGGACCACATCTCTCCTATTTTAGCATCTCTTCACTGGCTTCCCATTAAATTTAGAGTTGATTTTAAAATCCTTATGTTTGTATATAAGGCGTTGTCTGGCCGTGCACCAAGTTATATAAGTGATCTTCTTGTGCCATACTGTCCTGCTAGGGCACTTAGATCTTCTACTCACTTGCTCTTAACTGTGCCTCGGTGTCGCTATAAATCAAAGGGTGATCGGGCCTTTTCGGTGGCTGGGCCCAAGCTTTGGAATGGTCTCCCCTATCATGTGAGGTCTGCTCCTTCATTGGACATTTTTAAATCTACTCTTAAATCATATTTTTATTCTTTAGCGTTTGAAAACCTGTAATTATTTTTGTATAGATCTGCTTTGTACTCTGTACAGCACTTTGGATCAATCCATATTGTGTTTAAATGTGCTTTATAAATAAATGTTGTTGTTGTTGTTGTTGAATATTTTCTGTAAAAAGCTAGGATATGTTGAATAATATTAATGTGTTTTTGATGTGCACGATGTCTCCTGCCATTTAAAGGCCGTTTAGTAAAGCGATGCTATTCTGATGCTTTGATTGGCTCTCTTGTCTGCCAATTACATCAATCCACATTGCTGCTGAACGCTTTAGGCTACAAACCGTCTGAGAGTTGCCACCATGGCCAATGATATAAATGTGTTAATTAGGATCGTAATTAGGAATTAGAAAAGGACACAGGTATAACAGTTCAGTGCAAAATATGTTTGCCAACTATTAAAATGCTTTCGACATAGAAGGTTTCAATGTTGAACCTGAGGAAGCTTCTCTTATGATGAATAATAACCTGAAGCGCCACCTAGTGGACAAATCTCTCTATTAGTTTGTCCCCTTTTGACTTGCAAAACGCTTAAGCGTAAAAAAGCTATTTACTGTATATCTATTAAAATACTGATATTGTGGTCTATAATGCTGCCTTCACGTGCTATCAGAAATTTCATAATTCCCACTTCATAAGTCGTGATTACGAGCTTCTTGCATTTAATGCTTTGTGGTCGGAATGAACAGGAATAATGGAGGACACCAGGTTTATTCTTGCGTATTTATTGGGAAAATCTTATTAAAACCAAAATTATATATACTGTACAGTACCATATAAACATTTACGATGCTAGTCCGCTTGCTGCCGATTCTGTAATTTCAGTCAAATGCAGGCTGTGTATAAAACATACAATACGCTTCAAATGATTACTCGTATGTAAATATGCACTACATTAATGACAATACAAGACGATCTAGCTGTTTTGGGGAAAAAACTAATAAATCATACCTGTCACAGCAGTAGTTCTCCCCGCCACCATGTTTAAAGTTTATGGCACGGCCATCTCGGGAATTTGCGTATCAAAATTATTTACGAACTTCCCAGTGGTAAACACGACATCAGAGGGCGTTCATGTGTAATTATTACCTCGGAAACTCATATTTACGATAATTCCGATAGCACGTGAAGGCAGCATTACTTCTCCCCGAACTTCCCACTGTATCTTGCTCTCTCATTGGCTGTCGGTCATCGCTGATGTCATTTTCAGTCAGAACACATTTCACACAGCAGGATTTTGAATCGCCGACAGGTCCAGATATTTAGCATGCCAAATATCTCACGGGCGTCGGCGACTCATCGGTGATTCTCTCAGATCGCGTCTTTGATAATTCACACTGCGTGATTGTCACTCGCATTGATTTGCCTATGATTTCGGGCATTTGTCAGCGATTTCACAAAACCTGTCGGTGAGTGAAAATCTGGACTAAAATCGTGCAGTGTGAACTCGGCATTAGTGAGAAATCAATATTAGGCCTTATATGGTATAATGTTTTCTCTTCACACACACACAAAGTGGTAAAAAGAATAGTATGCAGATTTTTACTATTTTTTTTATCAGTAAGAAGAAAAGCATCATGTTTTTTACTACAGTATAATGATCTAGAATTGTGTGTTATCTCTTAAATATAACTAAATATAACTATGTTTTTCAGAGGTTAACCCTGCCTGGTTTAAATGTCTGACAATGATCAACAGTTGAAAACATTAGAAATTTAGAAAAGTAATCAAAAAGTAATCAGTTACATTACTTAAATAAAGTAACTGAAATAGTAACACGACTTATTACATTTTAAATAGGGTAACTTGTAATCTGTAACCTATTACATTTCCAAAGTAACCTTCCCAACACTGGTAGGACGGGTGGCATTAGCTTTTGACACGACCCGAGTTTGAATCTGCCTTTTCCAAACTCATTCTTCACCTTTTTCCCATCACATATCAGCTCAGAGAGGAGTTTATTTTAAATACAAATTAAAAATATATTCAAAAAGTGGAAGTGCCTAACGGGTAATTAATAGTGTGAATAAAGTGTTAATCAGGTATGGTTAGGGGTCGGTGTAGGGGAGGGACAGTAATGTCCCAATAAGGCAGCATCCATTCATGATTTTGATAAATATAATCACATACACTTGAATGTGGCCCACCCTTCTTTCCCCTGTGGAACTCATTTGCATACTGTACACAGTTAGAAGTCTTTAAAGTGTCTTTAAAGACTTCTAACTGTGTACAGTATGCAAATGAGTTCCACAGGGGAAAGAAGGTTGGGCCACACGGTGTGCCTGCTCTGATGCCAGCGGCCAATCACAGCACTGGAATGGAGAAGCACCAAATTGCAATCTCCTCCTCGTCAGAAAGGGATAAATGTACCCTTTCAACAGACACTCCTTGTTCTGAGTCTGTCCGGCAAGGATGAGACTGTGACAAATCACCAAGTTCTGAGTCTCCCCTCGAGAGAGACAAACAGTTCACCAAGTTCTGAGTCTGTCCTGCGAGGATGAGACTGTGACAGAGCAACCAAGTTGTGAGTCTCCCCTTTAGAGAGACATAACAGATACACTGTAACATTCTGAGCCTCTGGTTTATCCAGAGAGACAACAAAAGATCCGAGGATCTGAGTCTACAGCTTGTGAGGCAGCAACAGATACGACCATGTTCTGAGCCTTCAGCCTGTGAGGAAAGAGACATTAACAAACACTACGTTCAGAGTTTTAGTCCAGCGAGACACTGATGACTACAGCATGTCCCGAGTCTCCATACCAGAGAGACAAAAGCGGATTGACCAAGTCCTGAGTGTCTGGCCCAGAGAGGCAGAAGACACAGAGACATTTGCAACAAGGTTAAGCTCAGGAGAGCAAGCCTTCACTTCAAGGTTGCTTCGTCTGCGTGTTCCAGATTAAGGACCTTCTGCACCTACTTCAGGGCCTCATCTGCGTGTTCCAGATTTTAGGACCCTTTGGTGCTCCAGGAGATCAGTATCCCACAGATATCCATGTTCAAGGCCGTTGAAACGGATTCCAGCTCTTTCCCCACTGCATTGTCACCCAGCACAACCAGTGGAAGAAGTCACCGCCATGCTTACTCAACCACGTGGAATGTAAATATCAATTAACCAAACCTCTTTCCAGAGACCTTGGCATTGTTGTATATTATCAGTATATGATTTTCTAATTTACATTAGAGGTAATATAACTGATGCTAGTTAATAACAAATAATCTTTCGTTTATTTGTTTAATGCATAATAAGGTTCTTCACCTTCGTTTCAGAGAAACAACAGTTTATCTTTCCATAAGGTAACACAACTCTTCCATAGCCACACTCAACTTAATCGCATGTGTTTTATGCATTTTACGCACTTTATTCCTTTATCATTCATTGTATTCATTTAGTAGTTGTGTTAGTTATTCTTGCTTATCTTTTGTTAATAAAATCTATTTTATTACAATTGTGTCTTCCTTGTGCTGATAATACAGAAGAGGCTCTACAAGTTAGAAATCTCACCAATCTTTCAGATAAATCAGCTGACCAACTCTCCCCACTTTACATTCATTCTAAATGATTGGACAGCCTCCTGTCTGGAGTGTAAAAGACCTTGACTAGTGTCCCAAACTAAGAGAGTGGGAAGGTGGTCATCTGATGTACTCATAACCACACCTTAAGTGACGGGTGATCCAAAAATCACAACGTCAGCGGTGACGTGAGTACCAATCACTACCTTACTTAGCGTCCTTGGATGGACGAAAGTAAAATCACTACACACTTGAATATGCTGTTATTATTGCATAGGCCTACTGTTTTATAATATATTACAATACGAGTCACAAATTATCACAATATCACAAATATCATCTGCCACTATTTGCATTAAGTATAAGTAGCATCTAATAACGATTTACACTTAGTGCAAATAGCCGCTGCTAAATATTTTAAGTATAAAATAATGCTCTTACAATGTCAAGAAAATAAAGTAATAAATGATAAGTGATAATGCTTTGCAGGAGCAATATGAAAGGAATAGTTGGCCCAAAATACTCCAAACCTATGGTATTTTAATCTGTGAAACGCATAGATCATAGGATGATGATTGTAATAGTTAATGGTCAAAAAGCACATAAAAAATGCAAACAAACCATGCATGATGGGAAAAACCCCTCACTCTGAAAACAACTCATGTAGCCTATTAATAAAAAATAATAGCTGCACTATAAACCTGAATAAGTTGGCAAAACTAATCAGTTTTCAGTTGCCTCAATTTTTTTTAGGTTTGAATAAGCAGAACTTGCAGATTATTTTGTAATCATACATTTTAATTGCTCTGAACTTGAAATATTTGAGTGAGCTAATTCATACATTTAACTTAAAAATATCATGTAATCTCACATTTTTAGTAATGAAAACTTGGCTAGCATTAACTAGCTAATTCAATAAATGCCACCTTGCTAATTGGATACACAATGCTTTGATAGCATTAGCATTAGCATAGCACTCGCTGAATGAGGACAGCAATATAATACATTTAACATGAATCTGTTCTCAAACTAAGCTCATGCTCCACTCGTCACCAAACCAGCATAACGGAAACTCTTCTAAACTAGCATAACAAAACATTAAACACTACTAAATCACACACACACACATTACATTATTTAACACTTAATTTTACCATTTACTGTCTCTTTTGAGTGCCATGGCAAAGCATGCTGGGAAATGGAAATCCCAGCCCAGTTTCAGTTAAATTTAAAGAAACAAGTTCATAAAACTCAAAACAATGAAACAATTCAGATTACTTCAAATGTGTCAGTTTTGAGAAAGTTTGGTAACACTTTATAATAACTCATGCTATGAATCATTAGTTAAGCATTAGTAAACAGTCAATTCATTATTTATAAAGCATTAATAGACATTAATAAGCAGTTTATAAATACAGCTTTATTCTTGATTATTTATAATCATATCTATAATGTGTTTAATAATGGTATTTTCAAACTTTATTAATGATAAATTTATAATTTCTAAATTAAGTATTACATTATTTACAAACCAGTTATTTAGGAGTTGTCAGTGGTTCATAAGAACATTTAGAAAGTGTAAGTAAATGATTAATAAACTATTTAAAATGTACATTTATACATCTTATTATTTAGACATATAGTAATAGTTACTCTATTACTCTATTAATGCTTTATTAACACGTATTCCTACAATAATTCATGACTGATTCAGGTAATTATGAAATATTTAGTAGTTGTCAGTAACTATTTTTGTGAGCTCATTTAAAGTGAGGATGATTTATGCCTCGTAAAGCTTTTACAAAGGAGATTTAAAGGCTCAGTTTTCTTCTAAACAGAAAAAGGAAACAAACACAACACAGAATGATACAGAAATTAGAAATATATATATTTTTAAATGCAAAAAATGAAACTGTACACTGTATAACATGAAAAAATAAACCTCTGCACTGTCAAAGAACATAAATCCAGTACACCTCCAGAACTGTGCAGTGAAATGAAACGAAGCCTCAAGAGTACCGTTGCAGAGTTTCACTTTTTGCATCTGTCAACCACTGACGACTCTTAAATAACTGGTTTGTAAATAATGTAATAATTTAGAAATTAAATTCATTATTAATTGATCTAAATTGATCATTAATAAAGTATAAAAATAAAATTATTAAACACTGTTTCACGGTAACTGTTTCTCATGGGGTCGTAAGGTATTTTCATCATTGACAGGGGCTAGTCTGTGATTTTATTGCCGTCCAAATCCAGAATGTCAGTGTTTTTCTCCCACCACCCGCGTAAAAATCCCCGGCCGAATGACCTACTGTTTTTAGACAAACACCAAGGTCGTGTGGTGATTTAATTGCCATCCGAATCCACATCTCTGAGTTTACAAGAATAAATCACTTCAAAATTCACTGTTTATATCCTTTTTGACCCCTGCAGAGCACCGTACGGTTGCGCTTCGCTGTAATTTGGATGCATTTTAAAGATCTAGACTTTTATTACTGAAATGCTGGCAAGTGTTTACAAGAGCAATATATTTCATCACCGCTCAAAAAATAAAAAGAAGAAAAGCACGTGAACATTTGAAATGGGCCGTTATTACGGCAGCAATTATATATGTTAATAACCACAGCATTATGATTACTTCATGTAAATAAGAGGCTGTGTTCAATTATTTCCGCTCATTTCCATGTGGAATAAAATAACAAGATAAAATACAAGACCATTTTAACTATAATGTGCATCTATATATCTTCCTATTTTTAAACAGATTTAAATAATTAAATAATAATTAGGATATTATTTTCCTATTAAATTAAATATGCATTTATTCTTATACCAAGCATGACATTTTATTTACAGCATACAATCATGTTATTGAGCACGTGAGCAGGTTCCCAGAAGCGCAGGATCACAAAACTCGCTCCTCCACCGGGAATAAATCACCATCCGAACGCACGAGTTTGATCACTGAGCTGGCATGCACATTTATTTTTACGGACGTCCACGTGAGAAACAATTACCGTCCGAATAGGGCTATAGATATGCTTATAAATCAAGAATAAAGCTGTATTTATAAACTGCTTATTAATGTCTATTAATGCTTTATAAAGTGACTATTTACTAATGCTTAACTAATGATTCATAGCGTGAGTTATTATAAAGTGTTACCGAAAGTTCTAAATACTCATAAAAGATAAACTGACTGAACTAATTTGTTTAATTTGAGTTTGCTCTACTCAAACCAATTCATTATTTTAAGCGTTAGGGTTTACAGTGTTAAATATGCTGTTATTATTGAATAGGGCCACTGTTTTATAATATACTACAGTACACAATTATCACAATATCACAAATATCATCTGCCACTATTTGCATTAAGTATAAATAGAATCTAATAACTATTTACACAGTGCAAATTGCTGGCAAATATTTTTAAGTATAAAATATGGCTCTTACAACGTCAAGAAAATAAAGTAACAAATGATAAGCGATATTGCTTTGCAGGAGCAATATGAAAGGAATAGTTGGCCCAAAATACTCCAAACCTATGGTATTTTAATCTGTGAAACGCATAGATCATAGGATGATGATTGTAATAGTTAATGGTCAAAAAGCACATAAAAAATGCAAACAAACCATGCATGATGGGAAAAACCCCTCACTCTGAAAACAACTCATGTAGCCTATTAATAAAAATAATAGTTAAAGCTAAATGAGGATAATCTCCAGAAGGACATGTCAGATGATTGTTTCACACATATTGTTCTTTCTGATGGGTGTCAGTCAGATCAGGGTGTTGGAGCTGTGGATTATCTGTGAGCGAGCAGCGAGTAAATGCTTTATTAACAAAGCGGCCAAAACGGCCTGTGTGTCCTCCTAAAAAACTATTAACTCTGTCACTGAGCACCCCCTGCCCGTCCCACAACAGATGGGTGGACGTCTGTGATCTGTGTAAGCAATTTTGTGCATGACTGCCACGTAATTTCTTAGGGTGACATCTCACGCTGGTTTTCGGTCTGTACTTTGACCTTGAAATTCAGCGAAATTATCAGTGTGTGTGTGGATCGCTGTAGGAACAAGAATCAATCAATCATGAATATCAGACAGAGAACAAGGCGCATTATAGAGCTTGGCAAATTTATATGACTGATGGTTAATTTCGCTGATTTGATTTCATGAACTTGTTTGATTTACATATTCATGTGCTCTTTGTATGCTAACAATACCCTGAAAATTTCATTTAATTATTCAAATGAATGATGTTAGGTTTGGAGTTACATTTTCAATATAATCATTGCCTAATATTTACACAGTTATCTAAATGGCAAATTATAGATAATCATAGATGTCACATAGAAATATACATTTATTTTATGGATATTTTGGTAACACTTTACTTAAAGCCTTTATGTATAATGCATTATATCTCATTATATCTATATCTTATATCTCTGAATAAATTATTGTAACCAAAGTTAAAATGCATTATAATGTTTGCAGATTCCTTATTACAGCTGAAATTGGTTGTTTGTCGTGTGTTTTAATGCATTATACTAAAGGTGTAACATAAGTATTATAACTGTGGTTATAATTATTCATAAGACCACACAATGCATTATAAGGCACAATTAATGCGTTAAAAGTAATTTTATAATGCATCATATATAAAGGCTTTAAGCAAATTATTACAGTGGTAAAAAACTCTTAAAAATGCTTATTGCAATAGATACAAAATGTAACTTGAAAGTGTCAAGTGTCTTTTCTATGAAAAGTGTTTTGCTTTATCATTTAAGTTCTTCCTACAAACTTTATGAAAGTGTGCTTGAACTGTCTTTCTTTAAAAGAACATCTGGTACTGCATGTTTGACCTTTTGTTATCTAATGTTATCAATTATTATCAATGACATTAATTTATATGTGTTGCTTAATTTGCTCGGTTTTCAGTTTGTATGTTCGTTGCTTTAAATGGTTTATTGGAATGATAATTGTTGGTATTTTATGATGCCTCTGACTGATATTATTGTGTTGAAGTAGTGGACAGATAAAATACTGCTCAGGTATTGGATCTGCAGTTTAGCCACCATGAAAACAAGCTTAAATTGTATGCTGGATAGTAAATAAAATGACCTTGTAATTGTAATTATAACTGGTTTTCATCTGCTTTTAAAATATGCAGTAACTAACAATCACAGCTTTGTGTTTGACCCGCTTCTATTACCTCATTCATCAAACCCTTTTCATTTTCAAGAGCAATGCGGTGAGTGTAAATTTAAACTATTACTGACAGAAATGCATTATTAAAATTCATAAATGTGGTAAGGTGCGGTCACATTTACCATTGCTCAGCAAATTTGCATGGGCTAAATCCAGCCATTTCTCACGGGGAACTTTCCCCAGCAAGCAACTGAAAGACGTCTAATAGCCGTCCAAACACAGCCCTCATGATTTCTAGGCCAAAACAAGGCAAAATTTGGGCTGTCAGTGAAAATGTAATAGACGTCTAACCATAGCCCAAGAATAGACTAGTCATCTAGAAGATGAACATGTCAAAGAAATGAAACCAAACACCTTGTAATCACTGTTGACTTTGCTTACATGATGGAATATCATACATCGACATGTAACTAAAGTCAAGATTATTTTGGCTAGAAGTGGGTTACTCATAGCTGGACTGTATCGAGTCTATAGTTAACCGAGACGGTGAAATGACGGCTATTGCTTCGAGTTGGTCAGATGAATTTGCCACGTTGACCAACAAAAATCTGCTTGGTTTGAAAGTGACTTATGAGCTGTGCTTCATACATCGCTACATTATTGACAATTGGACATTTTTGGCAGTGAAATTTGACCAAAATGTGACCTCCCCTTCACTATATTAACGTCACATACACATATTTAATATACTTCAAATGCACAACACAAATTCACTATAATTCATCTGTAAAGTGAGGGATGGTCTTTGGATGGGGGTTTAGGATTACAATGAGACGCTCTGATGAAGGCAAATTTGGTGTTAGATTAGACACGTTTACATGCACCCAAATAATGTGTTAATGATCAGATTGATGCTAAAGTGGTTTGAAAAGCTGTCACATAAACACCTGAAACAATGACATTGAGCTTGTCACGGAAGCGGATGCAGAGAAGAGGCGAGGACTCAATCGCGGGAAGAATGGCTACTTTATTAATAATCAAACAAAAACTACCCCAAGGGGGAAAAAACAAGGACTGACTAGACACAGTAAGCAGGCAAAACATTAAGCACATACAATGGGTGACAAATAACAACAATCCAGCACAGGACTGCAAACACAAGGAGAATAAATAGGGAAGCAAACAAAAGAGGGGAACGAGGGAAGACAGGTGGAGCAAATGAACCAATAATCAGATAACAAGATGGGCGCGGTAGACAATAAACAGGAGAGCACATGGCACAAGGAAACACATGACAAGCCATGTGCTCACACCAAACATGACAAACACAAGCACATGGCCAGCAAAGACAAATACAAACCATGTGCTCACACAAAGACAAGACCAAAACAGGAGTGTCAGGGCTCTGTCACAAAACCAAGAATAAGTTAGACAGAAGTGACAGAACCCTGACAGAACTTGATCTGAATAATTTCAATCGGACTGAAAGGAGTGGTGTAGACCTGAAATAATTGGATCAATAGAAAAATATGATTCTCTCAATTGAATTCAAAAATACCTTGCTTACATCCTCTTATAATAAGTACGGGCGTACCCATAACCAATGGCCAACATTTTTGCAAAACTCAAAAAACTTACAATACATACAAATAACTGCATGTTCCAGCTGAAATGAACACTAGTGACAGTAAAACACCAACAACCTTTTTTCCTTTTCACACAAAATTATGCTTACAGGGGCTGATTATCAATTAATAAAGACTTATTTTCGTGTAGTACCTTGCACATTACTATGTGTAAACACGAGTGAAACACGAATCACAATAAAAGAGCTCAAAGACTTGTAGAAGCAGCTAAATTACATGGTTGCTTCAGCAAATGTGTTTCTTGCATTTGACCTTTTCTCGCAATTGCGAGTTTATATCTCACAATTCTGACTTTTTTCTTAGAATTGTGACTTTATGTCTCAAAATTTCGACTTTATAACTCACAGTTGCGCAGTTCTGAGATAAAAAGTCAGAATTATCAATACTGATATATCTGAAACTCTTCCAATACTCATTTTCCTCAGAACAGACACACGGTACCAGCATCTCTTTCTCTCTCTTTCTCTCTCTCATCTCTCCGACAGCGAGCGACACACAAACCCGCCTCCACTCACTCACTGGCTTCATTTGCTCCGGATGAATACTGTTGCTGTTACAGGGCTTGAATTTCGGCGTGGGATTGTGTGTATCTCGCATAATTTTACCCATCCCCGCAGATTTTGAGCTCACACCCAAAGCGCGCACGCATAAAGCCGCCTCTCAACACTAAATTGAGTTCTTTTTCGCTGCTTATTGCGCTTCAACAGTCAAATACACACAATATAATGACAAAATGTCGGTCTTGCCGAGTATTCACATAAACACAGTCAGTTCTGTTTTAAGTGAATGTAAACAGTTGAGAAAGAAAACGCATGTGTAACAGTATAATGGATCCGTGCATCAGGTCTTAAAGTGGCAGCAGCCTAATAAACCAAATGTCAACATTAGCTGATGTGTTACTAACATTTGTAGACTCTTTATTAACATGACTTGCCATTAACAAAGCATTTATTAATGGAATGTGTGAGCCTTATTATCAAGTGTACACTATTTCAACATTAACTGATGTGTAACATCTGTAGGTTAATTACAAAGCAGTAAATAATAATAAATGCTTTGTTGAATGTAAGTAAAGATAATAAAGTGCGTACAGTATAAACATGAACAACCTATCCGTTGATGTTCAGATGGTTTCCACTGTAGAATTATGTTTACCAACAGCCCAAAATCAATACCTTATTAAATAATGTTGATGTGACACAACAGCATTTTTACCTTTAGAGTAAGATGGTGAGTTAGAAATGTTCATCCTTAGTGTGTGTCAACTGCTACGTAAACTAATGTAAATATGTACAGTAAGATAACCTTACAAAAACAGTAAAGCTACAGGCATTGTTAACTAATGCATTAACTAATGTTAACTAATACAACCTTATTGTAAAGTGTACAATCCTCCATCCACATCTCTGTTTTTCCCTCTTCCTGTCAATCTTATTACCGCAGTGGTTTAAGACCAGGCCCTGCTGTCATAACAGAGAAGAGCGGCGAAAGGTTACATGCTCGTAGACACACCTTCCATACAATCTCAACTGTAATGTGCTGTCAAAACCTGTCAGAATATGCAGGGCTGTTGGGTGGACATGTGCCCCTGCCCACGACTCTGTACACTGTGGAAAAACATGATTATAGACAACACTAGACAACACTCTCCAGCCGCAGACAGCGGCGTGTCTCAGGTGACATAATGCAAACGTGTGTCTCCCGCTCTGATTATTTAGAGCCGTAGAGACTCGGGGGAGGACGGGGACAATGACATGACACGAGCCACCACTTCTTCAGGTACAGATCAACCCTCATTACCTTGAGAACTGACACGGCGGCCCGTGTCCCTCAGGAAATGCTTAAAAATCAACATAAAGCGATAGAAAGGAGCGATTGACTTCCCTGTCGAGGTTCTCGAGGGCTGTTTGCACAGGGAATAGGATGAGCTTGATCAAACATTGAAGGTTCAGAGGTTTGTTGACTAATGGAATGGGTCAACACATAGCCGGATTTATATAAATGTTGGGATTATCTTTCCTGTTTTCTGTTTCTCCTTTTTTTGGAGATCCAATTATTCTATTCTGTGGCAGTTAGAAAATAAGAAAATATTCCCTGTGTATTTATAGTTACTTATTAAATCATATAGAGGAACCGGCATTGGAGCTAGTTGGGGATAGTTCACCCAAAAATAAAAATTCTCAACCCTCATGTTGTTCCAAACCCATTTCTTTAAAACACAAATTAAGATATTTATAATTAAATCTGGGAGGTTTCTGTCCCTCTGTTGTAAATCTTTAACCATATAATGTGATTGTATCTCTTCACAAGACTTGGATTAAACCACCCGATTCATTTTATTCATCTTTATGACCTTTTTGGACCTTCTAAGATTTTCAGCACCAGTCTTTAGTGTCACATGATCCTTCAGAAATCATTCTAATATGCGTGTTTGCTGCTCAAGAAACATTTATGATTATTATCAATGTTGAAAACAGTTGTGCTGCTTTGTATTTTTGTGGAACCCGTGATACATTTTATTTTTCAGGATTCCTTGAGTAGAAAGTTCAAAAGAACAGCATTTATTTGAAATATAATTCATTTGTAACAAATGTAAAAGTCTTTACCAAAGCATTAAGCCCCAAGAAGCTGTGCTTATTGCTTTTATAAAAATGGTTAACACAAATAGCTTGCAAGGTTTCATAATAAACACACTGAGGACCAGCCCCCACGGTTCGAAACAGAAATGCATGTGATTCTCGGATTAACTGCCAAGTTTAACAATCATAGAGTGAACACTTATCATTTGCACGTGTTTTAGGTCCTGTCAGTTAAAACATTCAAGTGATTTTAAAACATTTCAAGCGCAACACAGTCTCTTATGTCTTACGTGAACATAAAAAATTGAGAAAGAAAATGGATGCGTATCATTATTTTGGATCCGTGCATTCAGTCTTAAAGTGACAGCAGCCTAATAAACCTGCTACTACAATCAACTTGGATGTTTAAGTCAATTCAACTTAAATTACATTAAACTGACTTAAAAAATGAGTTGAATCTTGTATAACTTAAAAAAAAGTTGAAAATCACTTAACTTTTGATGAGTTAAAGCAATGTAAAAACATACGTTGTCATAATTTATTGATCATATATTTTTTTACAGCGTGTTAGTCAAATAACAAAAGACAAAGAAAACATCACTTTTGTATTTTTATCAAAGATTAATTATATTTAATTTATACAGTGAAGACTATGCAGTTATTTTACATCTGATTAATTTCTGTACCTGAATATTGATAGACTAACCTAAAAAAAAAACACAAAGCACTGTTTATTTCATTTGTATCTTTGTTCTATTGTATTTGTAATTTGTTTATTATTTTCTATGCCGGTTCACTCCCCTATAAAATCACCCAATCGTTCTAGAATGATTAATTCTTTTACAAACAGAGATATTCGAGTCATCTGTGAAATTGTTTTCATATCGCAATATATTGCAGAAAAACAAAATGTTGCAATGCCACTTTTTTCCAATATCGTGCAGCCCTAATATGATTGCAATAATAGAGTAAAATAATATGACAAATATCAGTTTGCTACTTAAGCAGCATAACGGTACTAGAAGCGCTGAAGCCGAGTTAAAAAATATATTAAATTAAAGTAATTTATTTATTATGTGTGTGTGGAGACTCATTGGTTCTCTACTCCCCTCCCTCTTAAGCGTCCTGCATCAGAAGGCTAAACTAAAGCGGTTCTCCGAGCTCCAGTCAGACCCCTGCCGGGCCTCAGTGGTGTGGTGACAGGCCGGTCGGCTGAATCTGAGGCCGGGTCCTCACACTGTGTGCTGTTTGCGTCCTGCACCCATGGCCCAGCTTGTTACAGAAATGACAACATGTTTTCTTCCCTTGTGTCTTTGTGCTTCTGTTTCTGACAGTCATAGAGCCCTGAGCTAAACAAACGAAGGCGGCAACAAAGCCAACACGATGCCTTTCTTCTTGAAGCCATAGAGCAAACAGCCAAGGTTTTATACCAGCTAATAATGTGTCTAATTCACCCCAAAATGAAAACCGTTTCTCGGTTCTAAAGCTGCGTGACTTATTTTCATCCGTGAAACACAAACGGAGATGTTTAAAGAATGTTCACACTAGGGCTGGGTGATACATTGGATATTGGCAATAATACTGCTGACAATACAAAAATATCATGCATATTGTGATAATATAAAGACAGTAAACCAACTGCCCCTTTTCGTCCTCATGATTATGACAAGGTCCTGTGCATATGTGTGTGAGCGTCAAAAGTGTCTGTTTACATGTAAGTCTGAGCGCATGAACCCAATGACCAGTAGCGTTTAAAGGTGCACTATGTAATTTTTCCGTCCGCTAGAGGTCACCTATTCAAAACAAAGGCGTAGCTTGATGACACCAAGTTTGAGCGCAGAATCTTGGGTCTTCACCTCACAGCTGGTGGAAAAGAATCGGGATAGGACTCGGGCAGAAATCATGTTCATGGATGCGATTATTAACGTTACTGTAGTATGAAGCAGAGCAGACCCGAGTGTTGTGTGAGCTGAGCAAGGCCGCTGGAGCGATTGTTAATGAGAGACGAACGCAACACACGCCTCGCGAGCAGCGGGACTTTTATTATGCCACAGTCGCCGGGGCCACTTCTGCTTTGGTCATGAGTATGAGGTAATGCAGCTCTGTTTATCATATTAGATACATTTGAGTGTATTGAAAATTATGTTATGATGTTACTCTGCGTTCGCTCGGCGGCTGCTATGACACATGTTGCACACTCCAGTAAGAGTAAAGCATGCCTACAAAATAAAAGCGGAAACCGAGGGTAACGCAGATATGACGCAATTGACAGGCGACTCCCTCACACGTCCCGGTTCCTTGGTTAAAGTCGCAATTTTCTCACGATTTACAAATAGTTGGAAACATTTGGGATATTGTAAGTACTGAACTGAACAAAATATATAACACTGGCCTAGTGGTTTTTGGATATTTTACTGCAAAAAGTTACAGAATCCACTCAATACCGCTCAAAATGAGTTATTGTGCAGCACTCTTACTTATTTATTTGAACAAAAAAAAAAAAAGCATAAATAAAATAAAATATTCGTTGAAAAACTTACACTACCAGTCAAAAGTTGGGAAAAGAGAATGGGAAAGTGTGTCCAAACTTCTGACTGGTAGTGTACAAATGTTGCCTTGGCGTTTAAGTTGAAGCACTAAAATTATTAACTGAAAATAAATAAACACTAAAAAATACTAAACTAAAACTGAAATAAAAATAAATTAAACCTAGGCTAAATAGCAATATTAAAACAAACTAAAAAAATGACTAAAAATCAAGCTAAAATTAAAATGAAAACTAACCATATAAAAATCAGTGCTTATTCAGAATATTACTAAAACTAAAATAAAAGCTAAAACAGCGCTGGCTCTACCCGCTCGCGAGTGTGAAGCCGGTGTCAGTCCGAGGTTCATTGCGCGGCGCAGACAGCTCAGAGTGCTCAGCTCAAGAGTGCTCAGTGATTGACAGTGATTATGATTTGTTACATTTATATCGTCGCTCAGAGAGGGGGAATCTCCTCAAGCACCACCAATGTGCAGCACCTGGATGATAACGGGAGTGCTCTCTGCTGGCTTTCTCTTTATAACTCATTCACAATTTGAATAATTTTATTTTTCATGCTACCAGCTACCAAAGTTTCTAGTTTGACAACCATATTTAAATCTGAGATTGAATCTGAAAATGCATTGATTGACAGTGATAATATGGAAGCTTCTTTCCGCTTGTTTCACTTTATTTTGATGGTCCCTTTAACATATTCTGTGTTGACTATACGTAATGTTGCTTAACTCTCATTAGAGTATTACCGTTAGGTTAGGCTTAGAATAAGTTGACATGTATCAAAGTTACTTATAGTCAGTAGAATGTCTGTTGTGGAGCATCACAATAAAGAGTTAGCAGATATTAAGCAGACAGTCTACTCATACTCTAATGACTGCTAGTTGACATGTAGGTGCAAAGTTACTTATAGACAACAGAATGTGTTAAAGGGACCATAAAAATAAAGTGTTACAAAGTAATTCTAGATTTTTTTCTTGCAATTAAACTCGCAATTGTGAAGAAAAAAAGTCGCAATTATCTTTTAAAGGGTCCATAACACACACAGATTCTGCCAGTCTCATGTTAATCTTGAGTATCTATAGAGTAGTGTTGATCCTTTATATCTCCCAAGAGTCTTTAGTTTGATCATATTTATAAAAGACAGATACACTGTACCAATTCTTTCAGAAAACAGCCGAGCTCGTGGGCGTGTAGTGGGCGGAGCTAAAGAGAGCACACACACACACACACACACACACACACACACACACACACATCATGGCATTATCCCTGGATAACTTTCGATTCACTATAAGTTGGTGTTGTTCACATTATATGCACTTGCGCGCCGATTGCCAACAAAACACACACATTTGATGCATTTCACTCACCGCCTGCGGTTTCCACTCATGACCGGGAACAAACACACACACTTGCAGAACTCCGGAAACACAAACTGCATCCACTGTTTCCTTAACGCTGGGTTATTTGGGAAGCTGAACAAGGTTATCTTTCCCTCACACCAGAAACACACTTCTTCAGTGACATTGTTGATCTCGTGGTCTAAAAACACAACGCCAGCGCCGCCGACGGCTCCCGTAACCCGAACGAAGCTCGTTGATGGACGTGCTCTTGCTCTCACTCTGGTTGATGTGTGTGTGTGTGTGTGTGTGTGTGTGCGCTCATCCGGGAGAAGTGCCCATACAAGGAATTTCCTTCCTTTATGACGTCATACAGGGCCATACGCGAAAAAAACTTTCTGAAACTTATTCGAATCCTGAAGGAGTGTATTTGGCACAGAAATACTACGTCCAAGTCATACGTCCAACTCTATTTTTTTTTTTTTTTTTTTTGTCCATGTTTAGCATGAGAATCAACTCTTTAACAGTGTAAATAAGTCAGAATGCATGAAATAGCATTAGACCCCCCCCTTAAACTGTTTTATTCCGTGATGGAAACAAGCTTCCATAGATAACATAGCAACAAACGGGACAAAATAACCTGATACTGTATGTCAAAATAAATCTGTGCATGAAGTCTTGCAAACTAATAGACCTGCCTCGTGTTCTGTGTAAAGCATGTTTCTTTGCTCTTGTTCTTCAAAGAATTCGTTTTATTGCTGGAACAACCACACATTTTAGTAAGGAAGATCAGTTTTTGTATATATTTTTTTATTTCATATTTTTATATTTGTACGGTGGTTCCCATGTTTTTTAAATTCCTTTTTGATAAAAAAAAAAAGCAGTAAGTAGTTATTATTATTTTGCAATAAACAATTAGCAAATGCAAACTCATGCCCTCAAATGTCTCGTGCATTCACAAGCCCACAGTCCCAAGTGTCCCTTCACTGATGAGACAGGGGAAATTTAAATCCATTTCACGCTTTTAGGCATGAGTTGTAAAGCGTACGGTAATTTGATGACATGCTTTTTATATGTTGCTTACAAAAGAATAAATCAGTCTGTCAGAACACAGAGAAAGATACAGGGGCTACTGCGACTGGACTGTGAAAATAAGCAAAACCTTGACGCATTGCTTGCCCCGGGTTTAATGTCAATCATGGCATTGGTTGAAGATCCAAATGCAGTCTTTAGTAAGCAGGAAAAGATCCAAACAAACAGAGATCAAGATATCCAGTGTAAAATACAAACAACCAGGCAGAAGACAAGATCACAGGAGCTTAGACACACATTCTAGCAAGACTACACAAGGAATGCAGGGAAGACACCACTTAAACAAGCTAACAATACACAAGTGTGCTGAATGAAGCCATAATGAGTCCACACAAAGGATTGTGGGGAATGTAGTCCTTAATATTAACACAGAGACAAAAGGAGTGGCGGATGTGACAGAGGGTCATGTTCATGAGGTTAGTTCATGTGAATAAGTGTGAACGCTGCCATCTGAACCAAACAAGCGGACCGAGAGCGATGTAAAGATGAGTCTCGCTCCGCTTCCAAACGAACTCTGGTGCAGTTCGAATGAAATATGAATGCAACACGGACCAAAGACATCTAAATGAACCAAAAACAGGACATGATGTCACAAGATGCGACACTAAAAAGGACCGAATGCTGAAGCACACCTGGTTCTTCTTATCATAGTCGTGATGTTGCCCATCACGATTCGGTACAGGCGTCAGAACAGCGTCTCCTCACAGCAGATCTTGGTTTGTGTGTGTGATGGAGGGATTCCTGCCACTGTTTGACTCCTTTACACATTTTATAAGCTCTTCACGAGTTCTCAGCTGGTCAAAATACCATCATATGTAGGATACGCACACACAACGAGCGCATTTAGCCCAGCACACAGCGTTGTTCGGTAAGTTCCATCACAAAATATACGTAATAAAAGCCGACCAATCAGGTTGTGAACATATCCCTGTGTCTTTAGGTTCAGTGTTAAAATGCCAATGTAAACGCTAAGCGGACTAAGACTTGTTTTTTTTTTGGTCCGGACCAAATGAATCAAGCGAAACGGACTACAAGTTGAACACAGCCTTAGAGAACAGTACATTTAGAGAACTGTGATTAGGTTTGCAGTGATAAAGCTAAGACACTTAAGCTGAACTACTTCCAGCCTTCCCAATATGATTTTTGCATGTAATGTCACAAGTCTGAATAAATTGCATAATCTAATATTAAAATATAGCTACAAATGTCAACTAATAAATATATAATCGTGAATAAAAAAAAATAAAAAAAAATGCGACAAGCTAGCACTTTAAACGCCTCTTTTCAGACACTTTACTGTAGGTAGTAGTCAGTCTGCTTGAAACTAAAAACAAAGTGTCTATTTACACTAAGTGCAAATCGCCCAGATCATTGGCAGAGGCTATTTACACTAACTCCGCCCACTATTGTCTGATTGACAGACAAAATTACAAAGGAAACCTGTTTGATAACAGGATCAGTGGTGTGGAGAGTAATGGCGCTTTCTCACAGCATAAGGCTGGGCGGTATATCAAGTTTGTACGATATATCGATATATTTTATATTATATTTAATACCATTTATATCGAGATACAGTAGTTTGATACGAGCGCATCTGGAAAATAGCGAGGATACAGAGTGAGCATCTGCAGGGAAAGTGTATAATCCAATTTGTCCTAAACATGACACATGCTTTATATTAAGGGCTTCAAAATAACTGGTAAGATATAGTTAACACATATAGTTTAAAGTAGCTTGCCCTGTCAGATACACAGTATTCCTTAAAATGAATAAAATCAGTCAAAAGCAAAATCAGAGTGCTATGCAAACCTCCAATAATTAAATATGTTAAATAAAACAAAAATTTGTATGCATTTAATCTCACTTTATTTACCAATGTACTTGCTGCTGACCTTCGATAATTCAGTTAAATCATATGCAAAAATGACTTTAGATTTTTAGTTTTTATTGGTGAAGTGTTAAACTTTTTTTCTCCTGCGTCCTATTCTTCCGTCATCCAGAATAGCAGCACAGCTGAAAGGTTTGTTAGAGTTGCGCCCTCTACTGTACAGGCGTGAATATACATTTCCTTCAGCCTGAGGCTTGTTATTTCAGTTTTGGTGTGAAAGAGTCTTTACATTTGCCCAAAAATATAACTTTTTTTGTTATAAAAAAAAAAAAAACACAAAAGCAAACAAGCCCAGCCTAAGCGAGAAAAAGTAACGCAAAAGTAAGGTAACGCATTACTTTTAAAAAAAAAAAAGTAACTAAGTAACGCAATTAGTTACTTTTTAAAGGAGTAACTCAATATTGTAATGCATTACTTTTCAAAGTAACTTTCCGAACACTGGTCAGATGCTCTGACAGATACATACTCGCGCTGTTTAATGCGTCTGAGATGTGGTGCTTTCCTCAGTGCATAACTTACATTTCACAGGTATATTCAAACAGACGGAGCGCAACAGAATAGGAGCGCAATAATTCTGACTAAAATATACACATTGCTAAAATATTAGCTGTTGGACAATACATGTGCCATATGTGGAATTTTAAACCTACAAGTGTATTTTTATGAAAGTGACCATTATAATAGGGTAATCACATGCATGCTAATATAATTAGTCTGTGCTTTTGTTTTTATTTTCATTTTTAGTTTAGTGAATTTAAAAACAAAATCCTTATTTTTGTTTTTAGATTGTAATGTTACAGTGTTAGAATGTAATGTGATTTTAACCCCCTTTTTGTACATAATATATAGCATAGCCTACATTACATCCACTATATTTGTTTATAGCCTTCAAAACATTGGTTGTATGCCATCATTGGACAGGATGTTAAATAACATTTTTAAAAATAAATACAGATTTTTTTTTAATCAAAATAGAAAAACGTAGAAAATACCGAGATTTATATCGCATATCGGCATAAAGGTGCAGTGTGTAGTATTTATGGGGCTCTATTAACAGAAATGCAATATAATATACATAACTATGTTTTCAGTGGTGTATAAAGATTTTACATAATGAACTGTTATGTTTTTATTACCTTAGAATGAGCCGTTTCTATCTACACACACCGCGGGTCCCCTTACAGTGAAATCACCATTTTGTGCCATCATGTTTCTACAGTAGCCCTAAAGGGACAAACTTCTCTACAGAGCGCTAGTCACTCTCTTCTCTCTCCGATGATGACATTTTTGTCCTGTGTCGGCCACCGTAGCTTCTCTATGTGCTCAGAAAGGGAGGGGTGAGCGGTGGGCGGTTGCAATTCACAACCTCACCACTAGATGCTGCTAAAATTCACACAGTGCACCTTTAACCAAAAAATACAGAGATATGATTTTTTGGCCATATCGCTCAGCCCTAGTACGGCACGCTTGGAACCTCAACTGAGGTGGTACTATTTAAGCGAGCCGCACCGAGCCGTACCATGCAATGGAAAAGCGCCATAAGATGGGCGGCGTTAGATTTAATGCGGCCCACCTGAGTTTGAATCCAAAATTTAGGATTCTTCTCCCTTTTCCCATCGCATATCAGCTCAGAGAGGTGTTTATTTTCAAATAAAAATCAGAAAAATATTTGAGCAGTGAAAATAACGTGCCTAACGGGTATTTATTAGTGTTTATCGGGTAGGGTTATGGGTCAGTGTTGGGGAGGGACAAGTAATGTCCCAATAAGGCAGCATTCATTCATGATTTTAATAAATATGATAATATGCACTGAATATGTTATTATTGCATACTGTTTTAAAAATATACTACAATACACTGAAGTGCAAATAGACGCTACCAAGTAAAATCTAATTTCTTTAAGATTTTAAACCCATAAGGTTTCAATGAGGTCATACGCAGTCATTAAAATGAAATTAACCTTCATCTGTTGGACGCACTTCGGCAGAAACCTGAAGTCTATGCTTTAGTTTTGACAAGTTTTTGAAATGGAAAAACTGCCCAAAACTATAAATATCAGATTTCTTGATTTCTCTGCACTTGACACATGAATAAAGCACTTTGCCTTAGTTTTACTTCCAGATCAATTCTTACAGCTTTCTGACTTTGTGAACATGGTGTGTAACCTTGCCCATACAGTAAACATTAGTTGCCAGCTCCTATTATTCCAGGCTCTGTAATGAGGATGACACAATGGAGCGTCTGTCCGGCAGATGGGGAGTCCTGGGTCGCACGTGGCCATGGGAGGAGAACACATTAGACTGGCACATCAAAACCGTCCCTCCTGTGATTGTACGAGGTCAACTCAATTATGAAGTGACCCCGGGTAATTATTCAATTCACAAAGTTAATAAACACTAGAGGGGATCTCCTGACAGCCTGGAGCGCAACTTTGTCACTTGCAATTCAAATTACAGCAGGACTCCAAGGTGCAAGACACTGAAAATAGACGACAGGTAATGATCTATTGCTTTGGAGAGAGTGCTGAGTTTGTCAGGGGGTTTGGGGAAAGAGGCTGGGTTTATTTAGTCACTTATTTTTCATGCCTGCACTCAAAACAACGGCAAGAACAAAAGAAACTCTTGAATTACTGTGGGAGCTGGCACACTTGTTTCTGTTCATTCTGTTCAAGAAGAAGAAAAAAACATCCACCCTCTACCATGCATCCTCCAATGAAATAGACTTATTTTGGGTTTGACTTTATATGATAAACAGCAGGCATTTATTCACATGGCTGCCGAGCAGAGATCCCATAATGCATTTCAGCTGCGATCAGAAGTTTGGTATTGCTGTGAAGAGCTTGGGTTAGGCACATGTTTTCATACAGAAACAAAGGGATTCGTTATGTATTTATATCCAAACTAATTTTCAGTACAACTCCCATATTTTCAGGAAATCTGAGCTGTGTGAATGAAACCGTATTAGAAAACTAGTTGTCATCCATTTGAGAGAATGAGTGTGGGGATTTGCTTAATTGATATTAACATTTAACATCAATTCCCTTGTCATTTAGAAACATAAAGATTATTTGCATAATTACAGTTTTACATAATTTGTTGCATACATAATCTGTGGCATCTGCATAGATTGTATGGATTGTTAAACCATAATAGTATTTAAAGAGGCTATATGTAAGAATTTTTGTGTATTTATCGCTTTTTTATTGCCAATGTGTGAATAGACTGTAACGAAACTTAAAAAATGAGACCTTCCCCGACTTCTTAGGTTGATTTTTCTGAATTCTACATATAAAAGTTGGGTTTCGTTTTTAAACAGTTGCCCATGTTAACCATGATGCTTTTTTTCAGGGCTCTTTATTAAATAGAAAATTCATTAGAACAGCATTCATTTGAAATAGAAATCTTTTGTGACATTATAAATGTCATTACTGTCTATTTTGATCAATTTAATGTGTCCTTGCTGAATAAAAGTACTCATTTGTTTAAAAAACATAAATAAATACTGACCACAAACTTTTGAACAGTAGGGGTTAATGATTATTTATTTTCAGATATATTTGCAGTAAATGATACAATAGTATGTTAATATAATATTAGTGCTGTGAATCGATTAAAAAATTATTTAATCCCACGATTGTTAGTTAAATTAAACACGATTAATCACACCTAACATTAAAGTTTTTAATATATTTTCATATTGTTATACTTTCACATTTAATCTCCAAAATAAAGTACAGACAACAGAAAGACGATATATTTGAAATATTTGATTAATGGCATCTTTTTACTAATGAAGGCCAGTATCACTGATACGGATGTCTCTATTACATGGATTTTTTTCTCAATTTTAGCCATTATTGATAGACATTCAACATTACAGTATAATTGAAAGCTATCAATTTTAACATTTTATAGGCTTTTAAAAATATAGCAACTTTTAATTTAAGTGAACTTAAAGGCACAATATGTAAGATTTTTAGATTAAAATATCCAAAAACCACTAGAACAGTGTTATATATTTAGTTGACCTGTGTACTTACATTATCCCAAATGTTTCCAACAATGTTTAAATCCAGAGAAATAAGCAATTTCAACCAGGACACGGACCGTGTGTCGTTTCGTCGCCTGTCAGTGACGTCATATCCGCATTTCCCTCGATTTCCAGTTCTACTTTTGTAGAAACCATGGAAACACCAAAGACACTTTAGATATTATGCATTTTATTAGACAGGTCATTTAGTCATCCAGCTTTTATTAATATGATATTCTAATATCAATCTAGATTACTGCAAAGTCCGTCAGATTCCTTTCCATCGGCTGTGAGGTGAAGAGTCAAGACTACAACTCCCATGATTCCACGTCATCAAGCTACGCCTTTGTTTTGAATAAGCAACCTCTAGTGGCGAAACTTACATACTGTGCCTTTAAAACACTCTTCACACAAACTCATTGTAATAGGCTATATGTGACCCTGGACCACAAAACCAGTCATAAGGGTCAATTTTTTGAAATTGTTGTTATAATAGGACAATATTTGGTCGAGATACAGCTATTTGAAAATCTGGAATCTGAGGGTGCAAAAAAATCTAAATATTGAGAAAATCTCCTTTAAAGACCTGAAGGCATTTTTAGAGTTGTTTTTTTTCTGAGGGACTCACACAAAAGTAAAAACTCATAACGCCAAAACTACAGTAAGGAGAGTCAAAAGGTAGGTATTGTTTGATAGAACACTTTTTACAATTTTTGAAAATATAAATTACATTACAATTGGGCATTCTCATGCTGAGAAACTGCTGATAAAAACAAACAAATATATTACATTTTTTTATTATAATTTTACATATCTTTCTTATTTGACATGCAATAATTCAGGAAGGCAATAAGATAGGAGGAAAAATCTCCTACATGTGAGCTGCATCTGGATCAAATTTTGTGGTGATAGCATAAAGTAATCAAAAGTTACAGCATTTGGAACAAAGGCAGCCTTTTTGTTTAGCCCTTGACACCCCCTAATGGGCGTTTTTAAAAACGTTCTACCATGAGGAATATCTCGTGATCAACGCAAGGGATTATGTTGATTTCTGCTTTAAATAACGATGTCTATTTTCTACGATCTGTGCATGTTTCATGAAGTTATGAGTAAAAATGCCACTTGAAATCTACATATCACACATTGCATCCCGGTAAGGATGCATTTTTCGTCATTCCGTAAGTAATATCTCGTGATCGACACAATGGATTATGTTGCTTTTTTAATCGTAAGAATATGCTGTAAATGGTGATGTGCCATGATCTATGATCTGTGCAATTGTCAAAGTTACGAGCAAAAAACGCCACGTGAAATCTACATTTGTTTTCAGTTATCGCATGTGTGCTGTTTTTGTTGTGAACTCAATTTGTGCAGACTCATTAGAGGGTGAAAATAACACAACAGAAGCATGTTGAAGGCATGATCTGAACGTGTAAAGTCTCTAATTTTGTATGCAGAAAGAATTATTGTGCTAACTACTTGGTTTCAGTTACTATTGGCTCTTAAAGCACAAACGTCCTTAGTAACGCATATTACTTACAAAAAATTATTTTTTATATATTTACAGTAGAAAATTTACAAAATATCTTCATGGAACATGATCTTTACTTAATATCCTAATGATTTTTGGCATAAAAGAAAAATAATTTTGACCTGTATGATTTATTGTTGGCTATTGCCACAAATATACCCGTGAGACGCATGACTGGTTTTGTGGTCCAGGGTCACATATGTCACATGTAACTGTGCCTTTAATATATCAGGGCTCAATGTTAAACGTTTTTTCTATTGGTCCAGTCAGACCGGTTCAGATTTTTACCCGCCCAGCTAAAATGCACAAACAAAGTCATTGTTTTCGTTGTTTGTGACCCCTGTAACCTTGTACACAGTGCTTTAAGGTACAGGCCTACAGGTAAATATACAGAAATGTAATAATCAAACACTGCACAGTCTTCACTGCATAAATGATAAATTAAATATAGATTAATCCTTATTAAAGCTACAAATGTTATTCAGTCAAGAGCAGTGAGTGATTTTCTCTTTGTCTTTTGTTCTTTGATTATCATTAATGACAAATAGCAGCAGGTTTATTAGGCTGCTGTCACTTTAAGAGCTGACGCAGATCTGACACAAAAAGTTGTGAGATTTTACTCTTTATATTCATTTAACACTTTTTAACTCATTTAAGAGGATACTCGACAAAAGGGGCATTTCGACATAATTTTGTGTGTTTTTGTCTGTTCAAGCGCAAAAGAGTGGCTTTCTGTGCGCGTATGTCGGGTTGCGTCTTATTGCGCTTGAATGGTTTAATAGCACTTGAATGAATAATAGCGTGATCATATACCAAAGGATGACAGAAAAAAATGTATGTTGTATTAATTGCGTTAAATATTTTTAACGTGTTAGAGTGAAGAAAAAAAAAATATTGCAAAATGACCGTGTTAATTTTGACAACCCAATATAATATAATATAATATAATATAATATAATATAATATAATATAACATAACATAACATAACATAATATAATATAATATAATATAGTATAATATAATATAATATAATATAACATAACATAACATAACATAACATAATATAACATAACATAATATAATATAATATAATATAATATAATATAATATAATATACTTCGGTTCAAGCTATTTCTGCATTTGTGATAATATGCTAAGATATCCTCTGAACTGAGGTGAGAATGTCAAAAGAGCGGCGGGACTATCCTGGTCAAAGTGTGTGATTAATTTCAACCAGTCAGATAAATATCGAATTTGTCATTCTTAAAGTCTGTAGGTTTAGCCTCTTTGTAGCAGTCTCTGTTTGAAACCTGCAATTGCAGTTATTTGTGGAATTACACTGAACAAAATTATAAACGCAACACTTTTGTTTTTGCCCCCATTTTTCATGAGCTGAACTCAAAGATCTAAGACTTTTTCTATGTACACAAAATGCCTATTTCTCTCAAATATTGTTCACAAATCTGTCTAAATCTTTGCCGAGTTAATCCATCCACCTCACAGGTGTGGCATATCAAGATGCTGATTAGACAGCATGATTATTGCACAGGTGTGCCTTAGGCTGGCCACAATAAAAGGCCACTCTAAAATGTGCAGTTTTATCACACAGCACAATGCCACAGATGTCGCAAGTTTTGAAGGAGCGTGCAATTGGCATGCTGACTGCAGGAATCAAATCAAATCAAATCACCTTTATTTATATAGCGCTTTTTACAAAAGCAATTGTTTCAAAGCAGCTTCACAGTGGTAACAGGAAAATAATGCAACAGAATTTGATTCGGCTGTACAGCCACTCGGGTGAAAATGGTGATGTCATCCAGCTCATTTCAATTATCATATAGCGTCAATGCGGGCAGATCAGTAATATAGTTGAAATTTAAGTGTCCCCAACTGAGCAAGCCAAAAGCCAAAGGCGACGAACAAGGAATGTCCACCAGAGCTGTTGCCCGTGAATTGAATGTTCATTTCTCTACCATAAGCCGTCTCCAAAGGCGTTTCAGAGAATTTGGCAGTACATCCAACCGGCCTCACAACCGCAGACCACGTGTAACCACACCAGCCCAGGACCTCCACATCCAGCATCTTCACCTCCAAGATCGTCTGAGACCAGCCACCCGGACAGCTGCTGCAACTATCATTTCTGCACAAACTGTCAGAAACCGTCTCAGGGAAGCTCATCTGCATGCTCGTCGTCCTCATCGGGGTCTCGACCTGACTGCAGTTCCTCGTCATAACCGACTTGAGTGGGCAAACGCTCACATTCAATGGCGCCTGGCACTTTGGAGAGGTGTTCTCTTCACGGATGAATCCCGGTTTTCACTGTACAGGGCAGATGGCAGACAGCGTGTATGGCGTCGTGTGAGTGAGCGGTTTGCTGATGTCAACGTTGTGGATCGAGTGGCCCATGGTGGCGGTCAGGTTATGGTATGGGCAGGCGTATGTTATGGACAACAAACAAAGGTGCATTTTATTGATGGCATTTTGAAGGCCCGTTGTTGTGCCATTCATCCACAACCATCACCTCATGTTGCAGCATGATAATGCACGGCCCCATGTTGCAAGGATCTGTACACAATTCCTGGAAGCTGAAAACATCCCAGTTCTTGCATGGCCAGCATACTCACCGGACATATCACCCATTGAGCATGTTTGGGATGCTCTGGATCGGCGTATACGACAGCGTGTTCCAGTATCTGGCAATATCCAGCAACTTCTCACAGCCATTGAAGAGGAGTGGACCAACATTCCACAGGCCACAATCAACAACCTGATCAACTCTATGTGAAGGAGATGTGTTGCACTGCGTGAGGCAAATGGTGGTCACACCAGATACTGACTGGTTTTCGGACCCCCCTGGACCCCCCTGGACCCCCCAGTGCAGTAAAACTGCACATTTTAGAGTGGCCTTTTATTGTGGCCAGCCTAAGGCACACCTGTGCAATAATCATGCTGTCTAATCAGCATCTTGATATGCCACACCTGTGAGGTGGATGTATTATCTCGGCAAAGGAGAAGTGCTCACTAACACAGATTTAGACAGATTTGTGAACAATATTCGAGAGAAATAGGCCTTTTGTGTACATAGAAAAAGTCTTAGATCTTGAGTTCAGCTCATGAAAAATGGGGGCAAAAAAAAAAATGTTGCGTTTATAATTTTGTTCATTGTATAATCTTTACGTGGGTTGTCCATCGGCGGCTCCTCAGCGAGGATGAATCTCATGTTTTGAGGAGTGTGTGTGGCTGTTATTCATTCACCGCACCGGTGTGGATACTGTACTTCAGAATCACAAATTCTACGTCTTTGAAGTATGACCAAAATAACAATTTTCATTGGAAAATGTCATCAGAACAAGTAAGAACATGTCTGCCACTTTTGTTCTGACCAACTGAGAAAAATCATTACAATAAATCGCGCTACCAACGGTGATTAAATCTAACGATCACTTAGCTCATATCACATCAAACCGTGCAAATTATCATTATTGTTATACTTTGTTCTCAAATTGTTAATGTTAACAACATCAGCATTGCGTGACTGTGTATTTAGTGTGTATTAGCTGTGCATTTAGTGTGCATTACCTGTAGATTTTGATTTCCGTACAGTCTAATCTTTTGCTTTTGTCTACGGGTGAATCTCCAGTTGTCAATGATGATTGTCATTTGGACCTTTCTGGATTAGAAAATGATCTGTTTAATTATTCCAGCTGCTGTGAGAAAAGGATATAAATGATCCGCCACCTGCAGCATCCTCACATGCAATACTACTAGCCGGACTCCTTCTTTATGTGTACAGACGTGACGTGATGACGCAAAGACGAACGGCGGCATGCTAGAATTTCCCGCGGAAACCTACCAGTACCACTCAAGTTATAACACATTATTACAAGCTTACCGCTGTGAATCGGGCTAAGATAAGGAGAGAGTTTTAAACACTGGCTGGTTATGTACTTGCTCAAAAATTGATTTTGGATAATTTCTAACCAAAAAAAGTTGCAGCTTTAAGCTTGAAGCTTGAACATGAGGAAAGTATCAGCCAGATTTTTTTGTATCAGAAACATTGGATATGGAACTATGTTTCTGAAGGATATCTCGTCTCCGAAGCCCTGAAGCATGAAGCTTTCCCTGAATTACTTCCATTAAAATGCCTCTCAGTTTTAATAATTTAAGCAAAGGTGTGTGATAGATTTATATGAATTATGCCTGCCTTAGAGCTTGTTCTCATTCCATAGCTCATGAAAACCTAATTGAACATCATGTGGCCAAATGATTTAAATAGCTTGTTATTCATTCTTAAGTCGTTCAGCGATGGGGCGCAGTCAGCTATGAAGGTAAGTCACAGACATCTGTTGCCACTGGATCGGCCATTTGAGAAGGGTGAGGATTTTAATAAGAGAGTGGCTGCTCGTAAAAAAGTGCTTAATAGGAATCAGGGCGAGAAATTACATTAGAATCAGGTCTTCAGATCTCTTCTGTCAGACTGTCAAATCTTGGCCAGGGTTTCAGGAAGATCTCCTTCTTTTGTAGAGTCCTGCAATTTGAGTCTTTGAGCACAGACCATCAAAAAGAGATAACACTTGAATTGTTGGACATGAAATTGCTTGGTAGACTTTAGCTTCTCCTGAGATTAAAAGGGCCAAGGCGTCTAAAGAAGATTGAACGCTTTCAGGTTTTTCTAAAACCTACAATAAAGTTTCAAATACAAACAAAGCACAACATAAGAACGCGCAGCATATACAAACTAAACCTTTTTGTGATAAAATGAATTCATTTATTAAAAGAAGACCTATTATGCCTTTCCTCAAAGTCTTGATGTTGTTTTCTGGCTCTACTAGAGCAGGTTTTCCTGCTTGAATGTTGATTATTTCCCCATTTTCTCCATTGTTGCGGCTCCTCTCTTCCCAGTCTGTCAGTAACGCTCTGTTTAGTTCCTGTCTCTATGAAGCCCCTCCTTCTGAAAAGCACAGTGTGCTCTGAATGGTCGGCTGGAGCAGTGTGTTGTGATTGGTCCACCATGGTCTTACCATAACCACGAGTTTCAACCAATGATCTATATAAATGACTGGATTGCTCATTGCTTATGTGCTCTCAATTCCTATGTTTATTTGCTGTCTTCCTTAGTTGACTTAGGCTGTGTCTGAAATCGCCCCCCTTTACCCCTAAATAGGGCACTATTTGAGGGAATAGCCATTAATAGTGTTTGAAATTATAGTGGACGTAATTTAGTGCACTCATTCAATCCCACAATGCACCACAATGTACAACTGATGTACGCTCAACGGCTAGAGAATACCCATAATGCACTGTGAGAGTCGTGTGCCGAATGAATTCCCACATCTGACCAGAAGATGGCGCTTTCAGCTGAATCATCCATCCATTCATATTCCAAACCGCTGGTCCAATGTGGCTACAGCGTAATATCATACAGGAATAAATTAAATTTTTAATTGATTATTACATTGTTTATAGGTTCATTATTGGTTTATAGGTTTAAATTGTTTAAGGTTTATACATGCTTGTTTCCATGACAGAGTTCAAGATAAATCTTTTCATCTTACTACTGTCTGGAGCTGCTAGTTTAAAATAATTATTAGACAGCAAGCACAAACTATGCAAAGCGCATCAGTGTACGAATTCTCTGACTCGTTTTCTTTCACTCCCTCAAGTGGACTAAATTGGTGGACTAATGTAGGGAATAGTGAATGAGGGTATAGTGGGCGATTTCGAACAGGTCAACCAAGGAAGACAGGAAATAAACACATGAACTGGGAGCACAAAACTAAGCCAAAGCAGAACATAAACCTTACAATAAAAGCATGATGTGTGGACTAATTCTTTATTAAAATGAAAATACATTGAATTAATTGGATTTATTAATATTGGATTCTACCAGTGTTATTTCACTATTATTGATGCACTATTGTAGTATTTATTACCATTTTGAATTAGTTTTAAATTTAGTTTGTCCTACAAACCCGATTCCAAAAAAGTTGGGACACTGTACAAATTGTGAATAAAAACAGAATGCAATGATGTGGAAGTTTCAAATTTCAATATTTTATTCAGAATACAACATAGATGACATATCAAATGTTTAACTGAGAAAATTTATCATTTTAAGGGAAAAATAAGTTGATTTTAAATTTCATGGCATCAACACATCTCAAAAAAGTTGGGACAAGGCCATGTTTACCACTGTGTGGCATCCTCTCTTCTTTTTATAACAGTCTGCAAACGTCTGGGGACTGAGAAGACAAGTTGCTCAAGTTTAGGAATAGGAATGTTGTCCCATTCTTGTCTAATACAGGCTTCTAGTTGCTCAGCTGTCTTAGGTCTTCTTTGTCGCATCTTCCTCTTTATGATGCGCCAAATGTTTTCTATGGGTGAAAGATCTGGACTGCAGGCTGGCCATTTCAGTACCCGGATCCTTCTTCTACGCAGCCATGATGTTGTAATTGATGCAGTATGTGGTCTGGCATTGTCATGTTGGAAAATGCAAGGCGTCTGGATGGGAGCATATGTTGTTCTAGAACTTGGATATACCTTTCAGCGTTGATGGTGCCTTTCCAGATGTGTAAGCTGCCCATGCCACACACACTCATGCAACCCCATACCATCAGAGATGCAGGCTTCTGAACTGAGCGCTGATAACAACTTGGGTTGTCCTTGTCCTCTTTAGTCCGGATGACATGGCGTCCCAGTTTTCCAAAAAGAACTTCAAATTTTGATTCGTCTGACCACAGAACAGTTTTCCACTTTGCCACAGTCCATTTTAAATGAGCCTTGGCCCAGAGAAAACGCCTGCGCTTCTGGATCATGTTTAGATATGGCTTCTTTTTTGACCTATAGAGTTTTAGCCGGCAACGGCGAATGGCACGGTGGATTGTGTTCACCGACAATGTTTTCTGGAAGTATTCCTGAGCCCATGTTGTGATTTCCATTACAGTAGCATTCCTGTATGTGATGCAGTGCCGTCTAAGGGCCCGAAGATCACGGGCATCCAGTATGGTTTTCCGGCCTTGACCCTTACGCACAGAGATTGTTCCAGATTCTCTGAATCTTTGGATGATATTATGCACTGTAGATGATGATAACTTCAAACTCTTTGCAATTTTTCTCTGAGAAACTCCTTTCTGATATTGCTCCACTATTTTTCGCCGCAGCATTGGGGGAATTGGTGATCCTCTGCCCATCTTGACTTCTGAGAGACACTGCCACTCTGAGAGGCTCTTTTTATACCCAATCATGTTGCCAATTGACCTAATAAGTTGCAAATTGGTCCTCCAGCTGTTCCTTATATGTACATTTAACTTTTCCGGCCTCTTATTGCTACCTGTCCCAACTTTTTTGGAATGTGTAGCTCTCATGAAATCCAAAATGAGCCAATATTTGGCATGACATTTCAAAATGTCTCACTTTCAACATTTGATATGTTATCTATATTCTATTGTGAATAAAATATAAGTTTATGAGATTTATAAATTATTGCATTCCTTTTTTATTCACAATTTGTACAGTGTCCCAACTTTTTTGGAATCGGGTTTGTATTCATTTTGTGCGTTTGTGGTTTTTTGAGGTTTTTATTAGTTTTGTTCAATTTTTGCATATTAACGGTGCTGTAGGTGATTCTCTACAGAAACATTTTTTGTTATGCTGGTTGAAAGTCTCCTCATATCCTGATAGCAATCACTCTGTTAAGCGGTCTAAATGTATTTTTATAAATATATATATCGTATATAGGCGTAGGACCATAAAATGTTCATTCAATCCTTGCGTTCGGTCCGAATGATCCTATAGCATGTGTTTCCTGTCGGTCAATGTGTGTGTTTGCATACCACTGCGCATCCAGTTCATGCAGACATTTACGTGATCAGCGTGTTCACATACGCTGTGCAGACAGAGCGAGAATGGCAGACAAGCAGCAACAACAACCTGACCTTCCTTCAGAACTGACAGCAAGTGGCCTTCTAACAAGTTTTAATAAACAGCGTTCTACAGTTACCTGCTCATCTGCAATTCGTCTAGTGTGCAGATTTTGAACACGACGTGCATCATCCTCCAGTGTGAGTCCTAACGCTCTTTCTACGGCACTCCGACCGCGACCGAGGCCGCCCGTCCTCTGCAGCCCCTACGTGTGACCCGCCGGCCTGTGTCCGCCTGTACGCTCAAGTCGGACAAGGTGCTTGTCTCCATAGAGACATCATCGGAGCGAAGCAGACTCTCATCGTGGAACCCCTGGCATGCAAGTAATATTATTACACACTGACAAGTTTTGCTAGTTAAACAAACCGAAAACTTGCTGCTTCTAATTCCGTTTTTATTTAATTTTTTTAAGTTTTGTATGTTGTACTGTTACTAACTGTACTATAAAGTTTTCTCACCGGAGAATGACACATGATGTATTGCAGTAGTACGTTTTCTCTGGTCTTCTGGGCTGTGTGCGTTCATGCTTACAGGAGGCGTGGCTTTGGACGGCGATTTGCAGGGAGGGTGGGATTGTACGCTTTCAGTGCTATCAGGCTAAAGTTAGCATTTACCCAGATCTCCTACATCAACTTTAACTCTTTCCCCGCCATTGACGGAAATTTCTGTGTTTCCGAGTTTTCACTGTTATACGGTAGGGGGCGCTATTACACATCTTCTGAACGAGTACAGAATCTCCTGATCAAAACACATGCGAAGAAGATGCAGAAACAAGCAATATCATATGTAATCAGATGCATATGTAAAATAACGCAATCATCAACATTACAGTTTTTCTTGATTGCTAACACACTATAACTGATTCATTTGGCACAATTTCCGAAACCAGTTATTGAATTCTCAAAACAAAGACACATTTTTCAAAACTTTAAACACATTTCACTTGTTTTCACACACATTCCTATTTTCTTAATGATTTCTGCAAAACTCTACACAAACATGGCCTTATTTTACAGTGGTTTAACCATGTTCTTGCTCAGAGAACACAAACGCATAGTATAATTAACTCAAGTGTCGCTATGTAAACTCAGATAGCACACATTTATCCATCAGTAAACATTCAGGAGCAAAAATGATGATACACCAAACAGAATCTGGGGATAATACAATTTTTTTTACAATTGCTTACACGCTAAAATTAAACTTTTCCCACAATTAGCAAAACCTTACACTCAAGGAGCAAAACACAAGGCTAGATTTGCACAACTGTAAGCACATTGTCAGCTTCACACTATTTGCAAAACATTACACACAGTGATTTGTAAAACACTAAACACACTTGTATACATCAGACACAGAAGTATATCATGATGTCACTTCCTTGCAATTCCAAAGCACTGACTGTCAAATTACCACACCTATGATCCAATCTGTTAAACACAGCCATCAGGTGCACAAACACATGATTGCTAAATTGTAGACACACCAATCAGGTTTAAGCACTATAAAAATGCAGCAGGTAGGTAGGTTCACCTGCCTTCAACCAAAATGGAAGGAGTCAGAAGAAGAGTGAGGGTGAGAGGAGGAGTAAGCAGAGGCAGAGGCAGAGGCAGAGGCAGAGGCAGAGACAGAGGCAGAGGCAGAGGCAGAGGCAGAGGCAGAGGCAGAGGCAGAGGCAGAGGCAGAGGCAGAGGCAGAGACAGAGACAGAGGCAGAGGCAGAGGCAGAGGCAGAGACAGAGGCAGAGGCCGAGGCCGAGCAAGACCTGAAGCAGGAGGAGAATGTGCACAAAGAAGAAGAGGACCAAACTTATCAAATGACATTCGTGCAACACTAGTGGACCATGTTGTGAACCACGGATTGATGCTGAGGGAGGCTATACTGAGAGTTCAGCCAAATCTTAGCAGATATACAGTGGCAACTGTCATAAGGACTTTTCGACAGGAAAACAGGTAAAAGAAGATCTGTCTACAGTTACAGTAATCAGCCGCTTATTGTATGCACCATATCAGCACTTGTGATACCCCTTCCTGTGACATTATACAGTAAGTTACATGTATTATTCTCTACATAGGCTTGAGGGTCGGGAACGACAAGGAGGAAGGGCCCATATTCACGCAAGAACAAGAGAGAGAGATAATAAACATGGTTTTGGCCAATAATGCTATCAGGCTCAGAGAACTACAAGCAAACATTATCGGTGACCATGCCATTTTCAATAATGTCCATCAGGTCTCTCAGTCAACACTGGCACGCATCCTGAAAAGACATCAGGTTCAAATGAAACAACTTTATCGAGCGCCTTTTGAGCGGAATTCAGAGAGGGTCAAACGGCTGCGGCATGAGTATGTGGAGGTTTGTGTTGTTCACTTTAGCACTGTGATGTTGCATACTCCACACATTACTTTTTTACATTGACTGTAATATACTAGACCTATCCTGAACTACACAATCTTGTCTTTCACTATTTCAGAGAGTTTTGCAGATGGATGCTGAGGAAATCCTGCATGAATTCATATATATCGATGAGGCAGGGTTCAACCTCACAAAAGCAAAAAGGAGAGGCAGAAATATCATTGGCCACAGGGCTATAATCAATGTCCCAGAGCAACGTGGTGGTAACATCACCCTTTGCGCTGCCATTTCACAGCATGGGGTTCTCCTCCGTTATGCCAAAATGGGCCCTTACAACACACCTCACATTCTCGCATTTTTGGACCGATTGCACCACATCGTCACAGCAGGTGATGAAATGCACCAGATACAATACACTGTCATCTGGGACAATGTGTCATTCCACCGCTCTGCTTTGGTCCAGAACTGGTTTCAACACCATCCACAGTTGACAGTACTATACCTTCCACCATACTCTCCGTTTCTAAACCCTATCGAAGAGTTTTTCTCTGCATGGCGGTGGAAGGTTTACGATCTCCAGCCCCAGGCTCAGGTACCCCTCATTCAGGCCATGGAGGACGCCTGTGACCAAGTCGACGCCGCAGCTGTGCAAGGATGGATTTGACATGCAAGACGGTTCTTCCCGCGTTGTCTTGCTAATGAGGATATTGCTTGTGATGTTGATGAAATTCTCTGGCCAGATCCAGCTAGGCGAAGAGATAATGTATAGTATGTTTACTGTAGTATTTTCTGTACAATATTGTCAGTTTTTCAGATTATTCTTTGTTGTTATTTACTGTAATTGTAACCTGTACTGGATACAGTATTTTACGTTTGTCTGTTGTTTGCTGAGCTAACAGTGTTATGCACACTACTGTAGTAGCATGACAACTGTGACATGTTTTGTTGTGATTCTCCATGTTGACTGATTTGGGTATATAGAGAGAAATCAATGATATTTTCCTCAGTCTGCAGCATTGGTCTTGTGTAGTGTTTGGTGAACTATTGTATAGTTGCACTTTCTCTGTGTACTTCATTGACAGTACTTCACTGTAATGAAATTTGGCCGAAGGTGCAGAGGATGGCGAATTCATTTCTTTATGTATTACTGTAATTGACAGTATACTGTACTGTGTTGCATACACAGTTCATATTTAGTTATTTGGTTTTTGAACTTTTCTTTTCTTGTAAGATCAACTATTCATATACTTTCATCTGTTCTACCGTAAGATCACTTTACAGTAGTGAAATGAAAAGAATTTTTCCTAAAGCTCATTGTTGCATTTTACTCTATCTGCACTCTTTCATTTATGTTGTATACTGTAACAGACACTGAGCTGCCAAATTATTCTTGAATCCCAATAAGAGGTATTTTTGTTACAGTGTTATGAATTGATCTCACTAGTGTTCACTGGGCTGTGCAGTCGTCTGTGTATTTGCAGGTTGTGTGTGTCATCTGAGGCCAACGTTTGATTTTGAAAGAAGTGAATACGTTTTTGACTGAAATATTTGATTTTGACGTGGAAGTTTGAGGTTTGTACAAGTTGGTGTGTAGTTACGAGATTGCGTTTATAGTTGTGAGAAAATGGTGAATTGTTTCATGAATTGTGTGTTAGCAATCGAGAAAAACTGTAAATAGCATATAAATCAAAACTGCCTAATGTTACTGAATGAAATGTCGACCCAGGACGAGCTCTGGGACTGTGAAGCTTTGGGGTGTTGATGGACTCCATCTACTCCATCTGTGTTTGATCATCACTATGAATCTGATCTGGATGTAGTCTTTGACAAAAACATGATTTTCTCAGCTTTTTACTCAAAATGTTGCTTTTTTATGAAACTTACCCACATTCAAGTGTTGATAAAAAGAATGCATGAAGCTGGAATAAAACAGTTTTTTGTTTAAAAGCAGAGGCTCTGTTGTTTCTTTTGATATATTGCATGTTCAAATATTCATACAACAAAATATTCTGGGGGGCATGAAACTTTTGTGAAAATTATGGAAACTTTTTAAAAAACGCTGGCGGGGAAAGAGTTAACATTAGGGGTGTGATGAGACACTTATCTCACGAGACGAGACACGAGATTGGGTTCACGAGAACGAGACGAGATTTTTACATAGTATTTTTAAGAAATCCTCAGTGATGAAATACATGACTAGAAAAATAGTCTGCAGGTGCATTTTGAAATGTTTTAACTAATCAACTTGTAATGAAGGTCATTTCAGTTCTACTTTCTGAGTATGAATTATCATATGCAGTAAAAGACAACAATACTCAAGCACTGTAAAAGGTTTAGCCACAAACTCAACTGACTGGCTTTTCTTTTTTTTTTTTGATTGTCTCTTCAGACCTTAGAACTGCACATGATTTATGAGCTTCTACAACTTTTGACCTCCTAACTGAACTCCTTCCCACAGATTGATCATATTAAGTGGAAACAACAAGTGCAACCATAATCAAAGTACTATCTCAATATTCAAAGTGCAAATAGAGACCAAATTTTTCTTCAAGCATGATACAAAGCTAAGAGATGGTTACAACTACACAGCCCAGCCTAAGATAGCTTTCATATTGGGAGATACTCGCATGCCCCGGAGCTGCTTTCAAGCAGCGGTAAACTTATTAAAATCGTGTTTGAATGCATGCTCGTGTTTACTTTCATGATCGTGTGTACTCTGTGAATAGGGAGCGGTGGTGCTGAACACGCATTTTACAAGATAATACATTTGTCTGACACTTCTGTTGCGCAACGAATCCCGCCGATATCCCGCCATGGTCCTGTCAGTCATCTCGTCATGTGATCAGTGGCAGTGCTGCGCACTTTGGTCGACTCGAACAGCTCGTGTTGGATGAGCTGATGGAATTGAAGCGACCGTTATCCACTGGAATTAAATTGTTTTTATTTCTATAAAAAGCAAAACGACAGTGGAGGCGTAATGTAAACGTAGCTGTGGCATATTCTATCCTAACTTCACCCTCACACTCCGTCATGACAATATGACGCGAGACAGCTTTTCATCTCAACGAGAAATCTCGTCACACTTTAATCTGGCGAGATCTCGTGGCACGAGTTAATATAGCTTTCATTTTTATTTCAGTTTTATTATTTCAACGTAAATATATTAAAGTTGCCAAGGCAAACATTTTTTCAAACAGTTTTTCATATTTATAATTTATTTTATTTTAGCTTTATTTTAATTACCAAAAATTATTTTTAAAAGTTCTGGTTAACAATAACATGCCCGAATTCTACATAAATCCTACCTAGTAAATACATTTTTCAAGCTTTTACACCAAATACACGGAGTGGATTATTTGAACAACTAGTCGACTAACTATCTTAACTGGAAATATTGTCTGTCTGAATGAGCATGGATGTAGCAGCAGATTTATTAAAGAGGATGCATTTTTTCCACTTTTTGGTGAGGATTTTTCAGTGCAAACTGCCGAAACAAAATCACAGCATGCTAAAATATCAACACTAACATAAGAAAATGTAAGAAAAAATCTTCTTGTCCTAACCAACTGCCGTTGTGATCTTTTAAATCTTTTGAAACAGGTTAATAATGAGCACAATAATGCTTTGGCAGTGCACGGATATTCCCTTGAGCCTGGACAGTCTCTGAGAAGAACAACAGCCAGCAAGAGACATTATAAATGCTGTCTGATCCTTCAAAGTCTAGAATTAAAGTGATTCAAATCTAAAGGAGAATCACTCATTTGTCATGTTCCCCAAACCCACAGCTCAGTCAGAGCTCACGCTGACCCACAAGCATTATTATTCTTATCATTTAAGGCCTGGTATAGAATTAGCTAAATCATCCCGTTTTCATGTGCTGGCTGCCAACTGGAGATGTGCGTCTCATGTGTGATGCTGTTTTTCTGCTGTTATGCCTTTGGTCTGTGTCTTCGGGTGGTCAGTGATGAGATTCAATCCCCCAAAATAAAAGACTGGATGCCTGCGCTCGGATGAATAATTACAGACGTCTGATAATCGCTGACAGCCTCTGATTCAGACTTCTTAAACATAAGATTCTCCTTCCTTTTGGCCAAAATCACGCTCCCCAGATGTCCCCAGATATCAGATGTCCACATATCGTCTGTGAAACACAAAAGAAGATATTTCAGGTCCAAAACGACATTGGACCCCATTGACTTCCATTGTATAAATAAAACAAACACACACATACACACCAACTTTAGCATTTAACATTTGCAACATTTGCAGGACAAATAAAGTCCTTCAGTTTTGGAATTACACGAGAGTGAGTAAATGATGACAGATATTTATCTTAAAAAGTTAGATTAAAAAATAAACCCGATAAGCAGTGACCGTTTTAATGAACGAGCGTCTATCATAACAGATCCAGCCAGTTTGGCTTTGTAGGAACCAGATCATCCATCAAGCAATTAAGGAAGTATGTAAATGAACATGAATATGTGCATATGAATCAAATCTAATTATAGCTGCTGCCAAAGCACTTATGGGATATGACAAAAATAATAATCATAGAGCACATTTGTGATTGTGATTTTTGAAGCGTCAGTCATAATTATGAGTGGGATATGAGTTATTAAAGAGAATTACACTCTGTAACGTGTGGGCTGGTGCTCATGTTATTTTTTTTCTGCATAATATTGTTAAATGCTGTAAAGTGAAGTGAATAGTTTTTTTTTTTAATATATCAATTAAATCAAATCAACATTTTAAAAAACTGACATATGAAATAATAGTCAGATAAATACCTTAACCAAGATTAGTGTTCTCATTTAAAAATATATATATATATTATACAAAAAATATAACATTTCCCACATAATATGATGGTTTAATTGAACTTAAAAACAAATATTTACAAGTACTGTATAATTGATATACAGTATGTACTGACACACTGAAGCAAAACATAAATAAACATCTTAAAATCATTGATAACTGATATTTATATTTTAAGTCAATAACCATATTATGTGATATTAGATGTCAAACTACATTTTGTGCAGTGGGTAAGTTACTCTAAAAAAGTAATTAATTACTAGTTAGTAACTACATCTTCAATAATGTAATTAGACTACTTTAGCAACAAATGACTCTCTCCAAAAAGTATTTAATTACTTATTGCTAATTACTTTCGAAATCCTATATCAACCTCGACTAGTTCAGTGATTCAAGGATAGACATGAAACGGCTCATTCAAATAAATAATATAAAACTACATAAAATATTCTTATTAACTGAAGTATTATAAATGTGAGAAGGATAGCATGCAGTTAGACTTTAAATTTTGATGTTAATTCCACTATTGTATTATATCTATACACAGTATTTTAGAATGAACTACATCAGAAGTAACTGTAATTAAATTACAGAAACTAATCACTTAGTAACTAGTTACACCCAACACTGGTTTTGTGTGATTACAAAATAAGCTTTCCTTAAAAGTCCAGATCTCTATATTCTTCAAATGACGTCAAACGTAACTTTTATATTATTTGCGTAAAAAGTCACATTCATCCACTTATATTGTGCATCCAAATATTTCTTTGCAGCTTCATCAGTGCATAAGTTGCAACTCTCGTTAAAAGCAATGAAATAAAAGCTACACTATATTGCCAAAGGTTTTGGGACGCCTGCCTTTACATGCACATGAACTTTAATGACATCCCATTCTTAATCCGTAGGGTTTAATATGGAGTTGGCCCACCCTTTGCAGCTATAACAGCTTCAACTCTTCTGGGAAGGCTTTCTACAAGGTTTAGGAGTGTGTTTATGGGAATTTTTGACCATTCTTCTAGAAGCACATTAGTGAGGTCAGGCACTGATGTTGGACGAGAAGGCCTGGCTCGCAGTCTCCGCTCTAATTCATCCCAAAGGTGTTCTATCGGGTTGAGGTCAGGACTCTGTGCAGGCCAGTCAAGTTCCTCCACACCAAACTCGCTCATCTATGTCTTTATGGACCTTGCTTTGTGCACTGGTGTGCAGTCATGTTGGAACAGGAAGGGGCCGTCCCCAAACTGTTCCCACAAAGTTGGGAGCATGAAATTGTCCAAAATGTCTTGGTATGCTGAAGCATTAAGAGTTCCTTTCACTGGAACTAAGGGGCCAAGCCCAATCCCTGAAAAACAACCCCACACCATAATCCCCCCTCCACCAAACTTTACACTTGGCACAATACAGTCAGGCAAGTCCCGTTCTCCTGGCAACCGCCAAACCCAGACTCGTCCATGGGATTGCCAGACAGAGAAGCGTGATTGGTCACTCCAGCTATTGACTTCTGTTGCCGACTTCTATATCGACACACATCAGTCCATATACTCTATTGCCGACTTCTGCGTACTGTGCGCCTCAGCATGTGCTGACCCCGCTCTGTGATTTTACGTGGCCTACCACTTCGTGGCTGAGTTGCTGTTGTTCCCAATTGCTTCCACTTTGTTATAATACCACTAACAGTTGAGCGTGGAATATTTACTAGTGAGGAAATTTCACGAATGGACTTATTGCACAGGTGGCAACCTATCACGGTACCACGCTTGAGTTCACTGAGCTCCTGAGAGCGACCCATTCTTTCACAAATGTTTGTAGAAGCGTCTGCATGCCTAGTGCTTGATTTATACACCTGTGGCCATGAAGTGATTGAAACACCTGAATTCAGTGATTTGGAGGGGTGTCACAATACTTTTGGCAATATAATTTATGTGTCTCAGTCAGCAATATATCATAGATACGCATATTTACTTAAATCATGCACACTACTCTGAGAGTACAACAGTAGTGAACTGCAAATATTTGAGTGTATTAATCATCTAAAGTTGCATTAAATTCAACACGATAACCACTTGTCGATTTTCTCTCCCCTGTTTGCATTATACATCTTTCAATTAGACAGGCAGTGTGTTCTTGTCCACAGAGCAAATATGCTTTTATATAGTATTAAGCCATACAGTTCCAGCCATATTTCTGAGGAGATTCCTGCCAAGGAGAGCTCAATTTGTTTTATTCCCAACCTTTCCCACCCTGTCCTCCACAAATCATTGAAGAAAAAAGAGGTGTAAAGTAAACCTCCATCATGGGAGGGGAAAGTACCTTTTAAGATGTGACAAAGCCTCTGCTAATGGGGGTTATCCATCCTGGGCTTTCAAAATGTCACATTCCAGCCTTGTTCATTTGCATAACCTCTAAAGCGTCCCTGCAAGTGAGAGTGCATTGATTTAGTCGCCGCCTTACAAGCTACTTGCCTTGTTGACACAGTCAGCTCCATCAGAGTTAAGGCAGTCGCTAATCCACTGAGCGTGACTCGCGCGCAGATACTCGAGCCGCTCGCCGCCGGCCGTTCCACATGCATCCATCTGAAGCTCGCAGTAAATATCGATGGCATATCACTGTGTGCTTTCTGAGTGTCCGTGAGAAATAAAGTAACACGCACACTGATTATTGGCATGGAGATATCTCATTGCTGTAGATGCTGTGAAAAGTCCCTTAGCCGGTGTACTTCCCCCATAAATGGGTCGTTTAGGTAGTCTTGGAAAATATTCAATATGCTTAGTGAGTCTTTGCTGTGCAGCTTCTTATCTTACAAATGCTTAATTAAGACAATTACCCGTGTTTGATCTCATAATGAGAATTCTTTGTTTTCAAATGGCTGGTTTGAAAACAGGCTGTCAAAACTTTCAACGCTCTGGCCACTCACATCACAACAGGAGATGTTTCATTAGTGACCATGTCTTAAAGGGACAGTTCACTCAAAAATAAAAAATTCTAGAATTATTTTATCACTCTTGTGTTGTTTCTGTGGAACACAAACAGAATCTTTCACAGTTTTTTTTCTTTTCTTTTTTTTTCACACAATGACAGTTAGTGGGCTGTTGAATGCTTGATTCTGATTGGTTAACGAGCGTTCTAAGGTGTGCAATTATTTTCAGGGAAAGGCATGACTAAAGTAGTTCCAGGCAGGTTTTGACCGCATTACAGTTCCATATCACTTCGCCAAATGATTTCAGTTATTTCAAAAGTCCTTACAGACGACAACAGCAAAAGAACCAAAAACACACAACGACACTGACCGAGCAAATAAATATAGCAAACAACTGGATAAAAACAACAAATTATTTCCATGTTTTATTATGTATGGAGAGCATAAAACGCCACCTCCGCCAAAAATGAGATAATCACACTGAGGGACAGTTCACTCAAAAATAAAAATTCTATCATTATTTTATCACTTATTTTATACTTTATTGTGTTTTTTCTGTGGAACACAAACATAATCTTCCACAGTTTTTTTTTTTTTTTCTTCACACAATGGCCCTCATTTATGAAACTATATATGAGTAAATTCACACGTAAAACGGACCTTCTCGAAAACTCTCCTTCCGATTCACAAACGCTTCATAAACACCCGATTTGATAGTTAAATGTGTGTATGTGAATGAATTCCAATCATTCGTAAATATAGGGTGCGTGTGCACGCTCATTCACAATTAACACAATCCCTGATTCCCCACCTATGAATTACAACTATGCAAATGATGTGTCCAGGAACGCTGGACACTTAATTTGTACTTCTCAGTTTTGGCTCCAGTATATATTGCATAAATGCTGAAGAGACTAATTGGCCATATGCCTAACAATAAATATTTGATTAATATGTGTCCACCAAAGCATTGAGAGGCGCAGCTTTTTTCTAGCCATGTTGGTTGCTAAGATTTGGAATATTCACGGCGGTGTTACTAGTATATTATTTTAAAGAATATTACTGAATATAAAAATGCAGTAACCATATTAACTTCTCCATTGTTGTTTAGTCGTTGTACAAGTAGAATGGTTGGTCAGTGTAGTATTTGTCCCGCCCCTCCTCCACTGTGATTGGACGGTTGGGTAAAAAGTGACAGTGACGAGCGCTGCGTTTTACCCAAAGTTGAACAACTACAAAGCTACTCTCAGCTACAAAAAAAGGGAAAACTAACTCGTGAAATATTATTACATACAGTTGTCCATAGTTTTCTTCAGAATAAAACATAAACAGGGAGGTGACCCTCTGAACCCCGTTCAGGAGATGTGTAACAGCGCCCCCTACCGTATAACAGAGAAAACACGGAAAGCCGGAAAATTCCGTCAGTGGCAGGAAAAGAGTTAATGATGAAAGACAGGAAAGGGTGTCTAGATTTGATTTATAATTCTCATAGTAAAGAATGAAAACCAAAAGTGTAAAGTCCTCCAAGAGGTAAAAGCAGCCGCGTTGATTATGCAAACATCCACTATCACTTTTGAAGCAGAGATAAAAGCTTCAACTTTCCAAAGAATTCACAACTTGTGGTTGTTTCTCAGATGAAGTTGGTGGATGTAAACTTCACAGTTGCACATCATATTAAATGTGCCATTTATGAAACCGACATCCGTAGCTGTAACTCAGAGATTTTTATAATAAGAAAAATAGCTTTTATTTCACACGCCGTGTATAGAATTAAGAGTTTGCGATGGAGTGTGTTACTGTACCGCCGAAAACAGTGAGAGCCGAGTCCCTGCAATGCTCAGGGCAGTAAATCGATTGAGCCGTGTAACATTTGCCAGCGTGTGTGTGAGTGGAAGAGCTCTGGGTGATTCATGGGGGGTTGTGAAAGCCGTGATGAAAATCGATGAGGAATAATAAATTAGAAACAACAGAGTGGATTATGGAGGTTATTATGGCATGGAGAAGAAAAGGAAAGAGAGAGAGAGAGATAGAGAGAATAAGTAGGTACCAAGTGTCTTTACAAGGAGAAATGAACAAGAAATATTAGAGTATACACTTGGGTGTTTGTTCAGCTATGGGCGCCTTTGGCCCTGTAACTCCTTTAAAACACAGTTTACACTTTCACTACTTAAAAATCTCAGTGTCTATTCACACCAAGCGCAAATAGGCTGCCTTGTTAGCAGAGGCTATTTACACTAGCTCCGCCCACCAGTGTCTGATTGACAGACAGCAACAAAAGAAACCTGTCTGATAACAGGATCAGTGTGTGGAAAGTAAGACGGGTGGTGTTAGTTTTTGATGTGACCGACCCGAATTTGAATCCAAACTCATTCTTCTCCCTTTTCCCATTGCATATCAGCTCGGAGAGCCATTTATTTTAAATAAAAAATTAATAAAAATATAGTGCCTAGCGGGTATTTAATAGTGTGAATAAAGTGTTAATCAGGTATGGTTAGGGGTCGGTGTTGGGGAGGGACAAGTAATGTCCCAATAAGGCAGCATCTATTTATGATTTTAATTAATATAATCAGAGGTGCATATCCACCAAAATAAAAACTGTGCTGGATAAATAAGTTCAGACCACTCATTTGCGTACCGACATGATTGACAGCTGTAAATGCACAATCACCGTTTTAGATCGACTAACTGTAATACTGTATAAGATTTCCATTTGAACTGGGGGGGGGGGGGGGGATATTAGCATTGTATTTTTAAGTGTACTATAAAATAATTATATTTTTATTTAATACTCATTTTTTATTTTAAAATATATTAGTATTTTCACACTTTATTATTTGGCAGCGGCTATTTACACTAAGTGAAAATAACATATTTTCTTAGCGATAGATGATATTTACACTAAGTGCAAATAGCTGTAGATGCTATTTACTAAGTGAAAATACTGATATATTCTATTTGCACCATGTAAAAGTAGCAGTTCTTTGCAATATGTGTAAATAGTAATTACATGCTATTTATACTTTATTTTGACAGATACAGTGGGGAGAACAAGTATTTGATACACTGCCGATTTTGCAGGTTTTCCTACTTACAAAGCATGTAAAAGTCTGTAATTTTTATCATAGGTACTCTTCAACTGTGAGAGACGGAACCTAAAACAAAAATCCAGAAAATCACATTGTATGATTTTTAAATAATTAATTTGCATTTTATTGCATGACATAAGTATTTGATCACCTACCAACCAGTAAGAATTCCGGCTCTCACAGACCTGTTAGTTTTTCTTTAAGAAGCCCTCCTGTTCTCCACTCATTACCTGTATTAACTGCACCTGTTTGAACTCGTTACCTGTATAAAAGACACCTGTCCACACACTCAATCAAACAGACTCCAACCTCTCCACAATGGCCAAGACCAGAGAGCTGTGTAAGGACATCAGGGATAAAATTGTAGACCTGCACAAGGCTGGGATGGGCTACAGGACAATAGACAAGCAGCTTGGTGAGAAGGCAACAACTGTTGGCGCAATTATTAGAAAATGGAAGAAGTTCAAGATGACGGTCAATCTCCCTCGGTCTGGGGCACCATGCAAGATCTCACCTCGTGGGGCATCAATGATCATGAGGAAGGTGAGGGATCAGCCCAGAACTACACGGCAGGACCTGGTCAATGACCTGAAGAGAGCTGGGACCACAGTCTCAAAGAAAACCATTAGTAACACACTACGCCGTCATGGATTAAAATCCTGCAGCGCACGCAAGGTCTCCCTGCTCAAGCCAGTGCATGTCCAGGCCCGTCTGAAGTTTGCCAATGACCATCTGGATGATCCAGAGGAGGAATGGGAGAAGGTCATGTGGTCTGATGAGACAAAAATAGAGCTTTTTGGTCTAAACTCCACTTGCCGTGCTTGGAGGAAGAAGAAGGATGAGTACAACCCCAAGAACACCATCCCAACCGTGAAGCATGGAGGTGGAAACATCATTCTTTGGGGATGCTTTTCTGCAAAGGGGACAGGACGACTGCACCGTATTGAGGGGAGGATGGATGGGGCCATGTATCGTGAGATCTTGGCCAACAACCTCCTTCCCTCAGTAAGAGCATTGAAGATGGGTCGTGGTTGGGTCTTCCAGCATGACAACGACCCGAAACACACAGCCAGGGCAACTAAGGCAACCAGGGACTCCGTCACTCACAGTTGAAGTGTACCTATGATAAAAATTACAGACTTCTACATGCTTTGTAAGTGGGCAAACCTGCAAAATCAGCAGTGTATCAAATACTTGTTCTCCCCACTGTACATGGGCTACTATTTGCACCTCACTATTGTTGTACATTAACAGGAAGCAATAATAACAGAGTGTAAATGATTATATTTATTAAAATTAATTAAATTAAAAATTAAATGGATGCCGCTTTAATGGGACAATAAAAGCCCTCCCTACACAAACCCCTAACCCTACCCAATAAATACTTTTTTCTATTATTAAACATTTCGTTAGGCACTTTATTTCCACTTTTAGAACATTTTCTTCATTTTGATTGAAAGTAAATGCCTTTCCGATGTGATATGTGATGGGAAAAGGGAGAAGAGCGAGTTCGGCAAAAGGCGGATTTGAACCCGGGTCGATCGCGTCAAAACCTAGATCCACAACCCTTACACTTTACTGACTACACCAAAGAAGACATTGGAATACATGTATCTTTTTTTAATCTTGTTTGGCCCAACCAGGCATTGTTAGGCGGAGCTACTGTGAATAGCACTTGCCAACAAGGCACGCTATTTGCACTGGGTGTAAATAGACTCTCCGTTATTATTTTGTTTATTGTTTTATTAAAAAAACGAATTATATAAAGTGCAATAATGCTATTATTAATTATTTAATTTTTTATAGTTATATTTAATGGGTCACACGATGTGCAGAGTGAGCACTCGGTTGAAATTGAGTTCGGTTTTAAAACGCCTTCTGGTTTAAATCGTGTTCCGGGGGACGGTGGGGTTAAGACCATCGAATAATAGCCTCGGACCTGTAACACCGAGCTCAAAACCACAGTGCGTTTCCACCGTCAGGCCAGAAGCTCTGCAGTGCTTCACTAAAACCCGCCGTAACACGCCTCTTTGGAACAACGTCACACAAACCCATCATTTCACCAACAAATGCAAGTTTTATCAGAAAACGAATCAGAAAGAAATCACTGGAAACTAGCGAGATCGCAAAACCAACATGATAAAAGTGTCCGTTTCTTGGCATTTTTGTTGTTTACTTAAAGATTTAAAAGCCAAGCATCGATGTTTTACCACAGTTTTACAATAATAAGTGAGACATTGATCATAATGAATGAATTTGTGTCAAGAAATAAAGTGGCATTTACAGTTATTTCACAAAAGAAAGAGGACACACATTATTCAGTCGCGTCTGTTTCTGTTTATTTGTAGTCACATGACTACAAATACAGTGTGTTTACATCACATTTAGAAAGAAGGATCATTTCTACAAATTTTCCAGCAAAAATACGACCTGAGGAGCTTTAGCACTCTCTCCAGTGACAGTCCCAGTACAGATATATTTTCAGTCAGAGAAAAGAAAGGAAAAGAAAGGAAAGGAAAGGAAAGGAAAGGAAAGGAAAGGAAAGGAAAGGAAGTTGCTTTATTTTATGTCATGCGGAGCTAAATATGGATATCAGACAGTCCGGTATAAAGAGATGAGACGTACCGACAGATAAAATAAATACATGATTGTGATAGCCTATATGATTTGTTTGATGTGTCATATTTACCATGTTTACTATAGTAGTTAGTGCGCATAATCTTTTGCATCGCATATGAATATTTCTGCCTTATACGGTGATCAGAATCCACATCGGATCACAAACAGAAGTTATTTCAAACATTCACTGCTGTCTGAAAGTGAGTTTTGAGCTAAAATTTTCTTCTGAAGTCTTATAATGCTGATGTTAGCTGGTATATGAAATCATCCGCGGTGCTACCGTCTCCAGACGATGGGCCAAAAAACCCTGGCTATTAGCCACAAGGAAGCCCTGACAATAAGTCAAAATAAGTGCAACAAATGGCCTGTTTGGTTCCCTTCTAGGCCGTGTCGTGGTTTCAGTGTTCATTGAGAATGTCAAGCGCTCTAGCTTCACTTTATTTTCACATTTGTTGCTGCTACAAGTGTCTGTAAAATCAAGTAATGTGCCGCCAACACCATTTTGCAAACACAAATACATTCTGCTGCCAAGATACTAAAAAGTGACAACCGCGGCGTACAGTTATCTTTAAAACAGCACACGTTATTGAAAAAAAACATATGTTTAAGGAATTAATTAAGATTTATATTCAAACAGAAGAAACACACAATGGTTTTCAGCAGCTTAGAATGAAATGATAGTCGAGCGGCGAGCAGGTGAAGACGGAGATAGTGGAACCGGCTCATCAAGAGTCTGAGGACATTTTAATTTTAATTAGAACTTTTCAGTTTGTTTTGTCCGACATTATTACAATTTGAACCAGATGAGAAAGGCACGAATTAACACACCTCAAGCACGATTCATGCATCCAAACAAAACAGCACTGTGGAATGAAAATGCTGGCTGATTTCTGTCACAATTTACATCATCCCTGGTAAATATTAAATGCATCTGCTTTCGTCTGATTGTGAAAATGACGTGAATGGACGCTGAAAAGGACAGATTTACATGTGCATTTTTAATGTTTGCACAGTGATTTTGATCAAGCCTGGAGGGTGATGCATGCTGAAATGGGAGAGTGTGTTAATGTGGCAGATGCGATAAAGCGCTGATCTCAGATCTGTAACAGACAGTAAAGGTGACGGGTTAAGGAGGATGAGGGTGTTTGAGTAGGGTGGGGGTTATTAATCTTAGCAGGGGCAATCAATCTCAGCTCTTTGTACGTTAGCTAAACGTGATTGAGTACATTTGAAATACCTTGTGATTGCCTCTGTTCGCTCATTTAAGTATTATAATTTAATCGGATAATCGGGTAGCTCAAATCTGCTGTCATTTATCGCCCCCACCTGCGTCTCTCCTGGTCTCGCTCAATCCCATTCCTCACGTGCACGATCCTAAACCATGGACAGAAACAGATTGAGATGTAAGTTGTTACTCACTGATAATATTACCTTCAATCATAGCTCTCAAATCAAAGTGACATCAAAACAGTGACATTTTCGTTACCAAACGTTACTTGATTTGAGAGCTACAGAAAAGGATGATATAGATATATTGTCTCAGAAGAATGTTGTCAGTTATACTCAGAATATAATCAGTAATTATCAGGGTTATTTCTGTTCTGTGGCCTTTATTTTGAAATTATGTTCAATTTCCGTTAGTTCCTGTTTCTCTGGTTAGTGTCAGTGTCCAACACATTCTCACTCCCAACTCGTCACATAATGGGTGCTTCTCAAACGGACGGCTGCCTCCTACCGAGACTGCGTCCTTCTGAGGCTTGTAGGCTAGTGTCCTCCTCAGCAATTAAACACTAGAATGAGACGGTCTAGTAAGTGCGCATAGCTACGTCACGCACGTTCCCGCCCCTGCGGTCACAAAGTGAAAATACTATTAAAACTTAATTTTGGAGAAATACTCTGTATTACAAATCTTTATATTAACTTGCTTTCTATGAATGCAATACAGTGAATGACAGCCGTCTGCGGTCTCCCAGTGGCTTACATTATTGTCAGTTTAGTGTTAGTGATTAATTTACAGCAAAACAAAAGATAACATCTATGCTTTCATGTCCTAAAACATTATTTTTGTCTTACATTTTATAATAAACTCAGACAAGCTCAGTACCAACTCATTTTCTGTCAGTTTATTTTCATGAATTGGAATGTGCGCAAAGGATTGTGGGTGATTTAAGCCTGCAAAGGATACATCCGATGCATCCTACAAAACAAGCCGAATGAAGAACGCAAAACAAAGGCTGCCTTCCAAGGATCCTTCAAATTGAGATTTTGATTTTTCAGTTTTTGATCATTGATTTCAGTTGTTTGCCCAATGCGTCAGATCAAGACGCATTTAATTCTTTGCATTTGTAAAAGTAGACGTGATTTTATAAATATTTGTAGGCTACTTTTATATTTTGGAGCAACTAACCCCACTCCTACCCTAAAACTACCCACTTCTCAACAATATAAAACATGTAAAAGGCAAATAAAAGTACAGTCACAGGTATTTATTGCAAAAACAGTATAAAAGTATTAACTCATGTTGCATTCCAAGTCTTCTGAAGGCATACGATATCTTTATGTGAAGAACAGAGTTGATCTTAATGTTTTAATCGCTGAAATGATCCCACTGCTGTCACGGGTGTGTGCAGGCAGGAAGACGAAGACAGGCAGATACAATTCCAAACGTGATTTAATCTCATAGAAAGGCAAGACAGGTAGACGGGCATCAGCACAACACAATAGACAATACCGGACACTGAACTGAACATATATACAGGTGTTAATGATGGTGATTCAGCGGATTCAAAACATAACAAGTCCAAACTAATGTGAATGTGACAGCCGCTCTGTGAACGCACTCAGTCATATTTCATTCAAAAGATACACCCGACTCTTTAGCATGACACGATTGGTCACGAGACACACAAAAACCAATGACATTTCACAATCAAAGCTGATGTAACGTTTCTTCGGGCGGCAATTTTTGAACGTGTGATCACTTTTGGGGATTTTCTTCACACAAATCAATTGTTTGGCCTCTGATATTTGTACTTTTTGAATAAATTGTGCCTGCAGTCGTATCTGCCTGTTATATCCTGTGTTTAATATCATATAATACACAAATGGGTAGGTTTAGGGTTACATCTTCAAACGTGTCTAAATAGCGTAATTAAAAAAATAAATAAAAAAATAAAATTATGCTGGCTGATTAAATTGAGAATCACACTTCAACATGTCATAATGGCAAAATTGTAACCCAATATATAATTTCATCACGACGATAACATTCCCGTGCCCAACGCGTCTGTGTATGACGCCAAAGGTTTCTCATTGAAATCAATGGAGTACCTGCGTGTCGAAAAATGATGCTAAAGGGATGCCCTGTGCGTTAAAAAGTGACACCGAAGGTCCTGACCAAGAGTCAATATGTGTGTTGAGTTTGAGAAAGTGTTGCATTGTGACAGTGATATGGCGTACTTTTATCATATTTTTATGGTGTTTTTTTATTTGGTATGTTGTTTTTTGTTTTATTTGGTGTGTGATTACATTTTTTGTAAAATGTTAAATGAAATTAAAAAGTATAGACTTGGTCAGCATTACTGGGAATGCCCACAAAAACGTCATATCCGTTTATGCCGTTGGGGAAAACAAGCTATTGGAATGACCTTGTTGGGTGCTTGATTTTACTCTTTGTAATGATTACGATTGTTTTTTTGCTTGGTGCAATGCCGAAAGCCTGTGCAATACGTCCATTACAATTAAACATTTGCACTACATGACGCTGGTATTATTGTAAAGATGAACAAATAAGAGATTCCATTAATTGCAATGGCAAAAGTTTAATTGCAATGGCAAAAGTTTGTTTAACAAAAACGCCAATGAAGTCATATTGGTCACGGGACTCAACTGCGTCAAAAAGCAGTCAACTTATCATTAAAGCACGATGAGCGATCACATAGTGACAGAATGCGTGAGGTTATTGATGTACAAAACATTCAAAAGTCTTCTTTATTTCATTAAGGGAAGGGCTGGGCTCATGTTTGCGCTTCAAGCTTACAAGCTTATATATAGTCACATTTCATGTACGACACTTGAATGACATTGAATGACATGCCGCTCCCCCAAATATTACACAACATAAAAGCCTTCTTCATTAATCACCCATCTTTTGATGAAGACGGTTGCTATAAAAAAGCAAATAAAAAAACTTTGCTATTGTCAGTAATTTGAATAATATTGTGACACTGACATTAACTCCAAATTTGCTTTGTAAAATGTAAATGCTGAACTAGGAATTCATTCGTGCATGGCTGTACTAACAAGAAAAACGAATAAATAAACAGAGCTAAAGCTACATGCACGCAAGACAACAGAAAACTGACGGATGTCTAAACTTTATCTAAACCCGTGTCATTGATGCCAAACAGCTCAATATAACTGGATTTAGGCTTTTGACAAATGTTTGTTAAATGTGACACTGCGGTAAATGAACGTTTGACATTAGAATCTGTGCATTACAGGCCCTATTTTAAGGATCTGAGCTCATGGTCTGAAGCTCATGGCACAGGTGCACTTAGGGCGTGTCCGAATCCACTTTTGCTAGTTTAACGATGGAAAAAACGGTCGGTGCACCTGGCGCATGGTCTAAAAGGGTTGGTTTTTATGGGTGTGTTTTGGGTGTAACGTGCAATAAACCAATCAGAGTCTCATCTCCCATTCCCTTTAAAAGCCAGTTACGCTCGCGCCATGGCGGATTCACTATTTACATGCAAGCGGAAAGACTGAAGACTGAAGGATTCCTCTCCAGAGAGGAATCCTTTTAATATTTAAACATGTGTGTGTGCTGCTGCGGGTCCCTGTGTGTGTAATAAGCAGAGTGTACGTGTGTTGTGCACCACCTATAGGCTCATATTACTAACACACCCTTTAAATAACACAAAAAATACTGTGCTATTGACTTTAGAGCAGGTTTGTGTTGGTTAATGGCGCAGTCGTTTTCAGTTCCTCAAAATAGCAACGCTCCAGCAATGCTCCTGAACACACCTAGTTTTCAGACCAGACGCCCATGGGTGAACAGATGCGCCAGTGCATTTGATATTTAAACAACGTGGCGCTGGACGTGAAAATGAGAACTGCGTCGGGATGAAACTAGCAGAAAACACTTGCGTCGGCACCTAGCATCACATTGCACCGGGTGTATGATAGGGCCCTTCATGTTTCTATTCTAGCCCAAACAAACTTATACATAAACAAACGCCCTTTGCATTGCAAACGGCATATTCAGAAAACATATCCATTTCATAACACAAGACAAGTTTTATGATCATTTTAAAATGTTAAATGTATGTAATACACACTCTAAATACATTAAATTCAGGAACACTGAATAAACGTCATCATGGAAAGACTGGGTGATTTATGAAGTAGGCATGTCATGTAATCTTTGGGGGAATAGCATTTTGACGAGAAAATGACACCTCTGGCCATCCCGTTGGGTCGTTTGTCAAGTCACAGATAATGACAATCCGACCCAATGTGGCTCAGTTTTTCTCTGTATCTTGCTCTGTCGAGCGGCAGAAGTGATTCCACGTCGGCTGTACTGGGTTAACACCATGCTTCTCCAGTCAGGGGGAAAGGATTGTTTTCCCCCACGCTGACTCCGCCCCCATGCCACGCCCCCAGCTATGACACGACACCGATCAAGTCTATTGGGTAACACTTTAGTTTAGGGTCCAATTCTCACTATTAACTAGTGTCTTATTATCATGCATATTACTAGGATATTGGCTGTTTGTTAGTACTTATAAAGCACATATTAATGCGTTATTCTGCATGACCATATTCTACATCCCTTAATCCACCCAATACCTAAACTTAACAACTGCCTTACTAACTATTAATAAGCAGTAATTAGGAGTTTACTGAGGCAAAAGTAGTTAATAGTGAGAATTGGACCCTAAACTAAAGTGTGACCAATATTCCATTTTGGCTGTTTAGCAGTTGTGAAAATCATAATATTATTGGCAATTGACTTGTAAAAACACTTGCCAATTCCAAAAGCCTCTGAACATCCGAGAATGCACAATATTCATATCAGGGGAAGCATTTTTTACACAGGGTGCAAATGAATGCCAAACAATAAGTGCCTGAATAAAAAGCCTTAATGGAATTGCAGGGGCTTCCATGCAGCTGGCCTCTCTCGGCCGGGGCGGCTGAATACTGGGAAGGAGTTCTGCTCCAAGCGGACGAGCTGCCGCCTCCATCTGTTTCCTCTCTCAGCGCTGACTGGAGGAGACCTCATGCCAGTTTGACACATGTGCCACCAGTGGTCAGAGGAAACACTCTAGGGAAGAGCTGAGGGGATGATTGAGAGATGAGGCGGGTCTTTATGAGAGGGAACTGCTGTCACGGGACTTTTATGGCATTAACTGTGCTGGCTTTTGGTTTAGAGGTGCATAATGCAGGATTCTCTTGAACCAGGACACCGCATTGTCAGTTAATCCTATAGCATGTTCAGTGTTGATTACAGAGTGTTGCTTTAGGAAAGAGGAACACATGGTACATTACTGCATGTGACTCCATCCTAAATATATTTATGTAAATGGACAATAGTTAGTGCCTCATTTTCATACACTTTAATTTATTAAGCGGAAAGATCCAATGTGTCATGCTGTGAGAATGTGTGTTTATATTGCTTAGTTTTTTTGAGAGGTAATATACTGATACTATATAAGATATAATATATCTTATATAGAGATAATATTCCATATTTGATCAAAAAGATCTTTCAAGGTCTTCAAAATATTACATCATCCATTAAATGTCAAATAAATTGTTAAAATATCAGAGAATACAAGATAACTGAAAATATACTGGTCAAAAGTTGGGAAACATTACTATTTTTTTAATGTTCTTGAAAGAAGTCTCTTCTGCTCATCAAGCCTGGATTTACTTGATCAAAAATAAAAAAACAGAAATATTGTGAAATATTATTACAATTTAAAATAATGGTTTTCTATTTTAATATACTTTAAAATATAATTTATTCCTGTGATCAAAGCTGAATTTTCAGCATCATTACTCCAGCCTTCAGTGTCGCATGATCGTTCAGAAATCTTGAAAACTGCTTAATATTTTTTTTTTATAACCTGTGATACTTTTCAGGATGAATAAATAGTTTAAAAAGAACAGCGTTTACTTAAAATAGAAATCTTTTGTAACAATAATACTGTTCAAATGTTTGGGGTCAGTATTTTTTTCCTTTATTCAGCAACAATGTGTTAAATTGATAAAAAGTGATAGTAAAGATATATATTGTTAGAAAAGATGGTAATGCTTTAGATTACAGCCCGGAAAGTACTGCGTAAGTAAAGCGAATTTACAGCATAACTTTCGGTAATTATAGTGTAACTATAAAGTAAGTGCGTGTAGTTATAAAGGAACAATATGTAATATTTGGGGAATAAAGGGGTAGCTATCAGGAAAATTAACAAATTATTTATACTGTAAGTATTTTTTAATTAAGGGGTAATTATCCATGTAGTTACAGGGTAAGTATGAATCTGCGGGCTGTAAATTAAAGTGGTGTTTGTTCCCCTCTTGTTTCATGTAGTTACAGGGTAAGTGTGAATCTACAGGCTGTAAATTAAAGTGGTGCTTGTTCCCCTCTTGTTTCATGTAGTTACAGGGTAAGTGTGAATCTACAGGCTGTAAATTAAAGTGGTGCTTGTTCCCCTCTTGTTTCATGTAGTTACAGGGTAAGTGTGAATCTACAGGCTGTAAATTAAAGTGGTGTTTGTTACCCTCTTGTTTGATGTAGTTACAGGGTAAGTGTGAATCTGCGGGCTGTAAATTAAAGTGGTGCTTGTTCTCCTCTTGTTTCATGTAGTTACAGGGTAAGTGTGAATCTACAGGCTGTAAATTAAAGTGGTGCTTGTTCCCCTCTTGTTTCATGTAGTTACAGGGTAAGTGTGAATCTACAGGCTGTAAATTAAAGTGGTGCTTGTTCCCCTCTTGTTTCATGTAGTTACAGGGTAAGTGTGAATCTACAGGCTGTAAATTAAAGTGGTGTTTGTTCCCCTCTTGTTTCATGTAGTTACAGGGTAAGTGTGAATCTACAGGCTGTAAATTAAAGTGGTGTTTGTTACCCTCTTGTTTGATGTAGTTACAGGGTAAGTGTGAATCTGCGGGCTGTAAATTAAAGTGGTGCTTGTTCTCCTCTTGTTTCATGTAGTTACAGGGTAAGTGTGAATCTACAGGCTGTAAATTAAAGTGGTGCTTGTTCCCCTCTTGTTTCATGTAGTTACAGGGTAAGTGTGAATCTACAGGCTGTAAATTAAAGTGGTGCTTGTTCCCCTCTTGTTTCATGTAGTTACAGGGTAAGTGTGAATCTACGGGCTGTAAATTAAAGTGGTGCTTGTTCCCCTCTTGTTTCATGTAGTTACAGGGTAAGTACAATAAAAACACGTACAGTGGGGAGAACAAGTATTTGATACACTGCCGATTTTGCAGGTTTTCTTACTTACAAAGCATGTAGAGGTCTGTAATTTTTATCATAGGTACACTTCAACTGTGAGAGACGGAATCTAAAACAAAAATCCAGAAAATCACATTGTATGATTTTTAAGTAATTAATTTGCACTTTATTGCATGACATAAGTATTTGATCACCTACCAACCGGTAAGAATTCTGGCTCTCAGAGACCTGTTAGTTTTTCTTTAAGAAGCCCTCCTGTTCTCCACTCATTACCTATATTAACTGCACCTGTTTGAACTCGTTACCTGTATAAAAGACACCTGTCCACACGCTCAATCAAACAGACTCCAATCTCTCCACAATGGCCAAGACCAGAGAGCTGTGTAAGGACACCAGGGATAAAATTGTAGACCTGCACAAGGCTGGGATGGGCTACAGGACAATAGGCAAGCAGCTTGGTGAGAAGGCAACAACTGGTGGCACAATTATTAGAAAATGGAAGAAGTTCAAGATGACGGTCAATCTCCCTCGGTCTGGGGCACCATGCAAGATCTCGCCTCGTGGGGCATCAATGATCATGAGGAAGGTGAGGGATCAGCCCAGAACTACACGGCAGGACCTGGTCAATGACCTGAAGAGAGCTGGGACCACAGTCTCAAAGAAAACCATTAGTAACACACTATGTTGTCATGGATTGGAGAAGGTCATGTGGAATGGGAGAAGGTCATGTGGTCTGATGAGACAAAAATAGAGCTTTTTGGTCTAAACTCCCCTCGCCGTGTTTGGAGGAAGAAGAAGGATGAGTACAACACCAAGAACACCATCCCAACCGTGAAGCATGGAGGTGGAAACATCATTCTTTGGGGATGCTTTTCTGCAAAGGGGACAGGACGACTGCACCGTATTGAGGGGAGGATGGATGGGGCCATGTATCGTGAGATCTTGGCCAACAACCTCCTTCCCTCAGTAAGAGCATTGAAGATGGGTCGTGGCTGGGTCTTCCAGCATGACAACGACCTGAAACACACAGCCAGGGCAACTAAGGAGTGGCTCCGTAAGAAGCATCTCAAGGTCCTGGAGTGGCCTAGCCAGTCTTCAGACCTGAACCCAATAGAAAAATCTTTGGAGGGAGCTGAAAGTCCGTATTGCCCAGCGACAGCCTCGAAACCTGAAGGATCTGGAGAAGGTCTGTATAGAGGAGTGGGCCAAAATCCCTACTGCAGTGTGTGCAAACCTGGTCAAGAACTACAGGAAACGTATGATCTCTGTAATTTACAAACAAAGATTTCTGTACCAAATATTAAGTTCTGCTTTTCTGATGTATCAAATACTTATGTCATGCAATAAAATGCAAATTAATTATTTAAAAATCATACAATGTGATTTTCTGGATTTTTGTTTTAGATTCCGTCTCTCACAGTTGAAGAGTACCTATGATAAAAATTACAGACTTCTACATGCTTTGTAAGTGGGCAAACCTGCAAAATCAGCAGTGTATCAAATACTTGTTCTCCCCGCTGTACACAATCTGATATCACTCGGAAATCTTTATTTGAAAAACAACTTTTTTAAAACAGATTTACAACACTTATTCGTTTCTCTTGCTTGGCTTCTTCTCCTCTTGTTCCTCTTCTTATTCGTTCTTGCCACAGATGAATCTTAAGAAGGAATCCTATGTCTCTAGCTATTCTGTAACTATATTATGTATTTAAAGCAAATACAGTGCATGCAGAAATGTCCTCACCGTTTACTCATCTTGTACCCTCATGCCATCCGAGATGTATACGACTTTCTTTCTTCAGATGAACACAGAAAAATAAATAATCTCTGATAATGAAAACTCATTTGGGTTCCTAAAAGTTGAAGCATCAAACAGCACACACAGCAATCCATACAATCCCAATTGATGAATCAATGTCTTCTGAAGTGAAACGTTAAGTGTTCGTAAGAAAAATACCAATATTTAAAAAAAAAAATAAACCGTAAACTATCGCTTCTGACCAGCAGTCATCTGCGTGAATGAGAGGGTTGAGTTCACGCTTGACGTAACTTGAAGCGTGACTGGTCACGCGGATGCCGTCTGTTTTTATTTTCATTTTTTTTAATTAATGCTCACAACAGTAAACAAACAATAACATAATATATGATAATACCAATGAGAAACAAACAAGACTAGAAGACAGAGACGCCAGAGAGACAGAGTCGCCACTCGCGCGAGAGCGTCATGAAAGCTCGAAGCTTCTTTACTTACGCACGCGCTGGTAACAGTTGGTCGGATGTGAAAAGATTAGTAAATTATGAGATCATTTCTGGATGTACTACTTTTTCTTTTAATAAATAATATTACAGAATATCAAAAGACATGGGATTGCTCTTAAGATCCATCAGTTGAAATAACGAAAAAGAAAAAGAGGAACAAGAGGAGGAACAAGAGAAACAAAAAAGGGACAAAGCATGCCACTTTCTGTCAGGACGTTTTTATTTGAAATGAAAAGTTTATTTTAAAAAAATGAATAAGAAGTGTCATAAATCTGTTTTGAATTAAGTTGTTTTTCAATAAATGTTTCCGAGTGATATCAGATTTTGTACGTGTTTTTTATTGTAACTACATGAAACTATTAACAGCCCGCAGATTCATACTTACCCTGTAACTACATGAAACTATTAACAGCCCGCACTGTAACTACATGGATAATTACCCCTTAATTAAAAAATTCTTTCAGTAAATCATTTGTTAATTTTCCTGATAGTTACCCCTTTATTCCCTAAATATTACATATTGTTCCCTTATAACTACACGCACTTACTTTATAGTTACACTATAATTACTGAAAGTTACGCTGTAAATTCACTTTAGTTACACAGTACTTTCCGGGCTGTAATCTAAAGCGTTACCGAAAAGATTTCTATTTTGAATAAATTCTCTTCTTTTTAACTTTTTATTCATCAATGAATTTTGAAAAAAGTATCACAGGTTCCAAAAAACATATTAAGCAGCAAAACCTTTTCCAATATAGACAATAAATCATCATATTAGAATGATTTCTGAAGGATCATGTGACACTGAAGACTGGAGTAATGATGCTGAAAATTCAGGAATAAATTACACTTTAAAGTATATTAAAATAGAAAACCATTATTTTAAATTGTAATAATATTTCACAATATTACTGTTTTTTTCTGTATTTTTGATCAAATAAATCCAGCTTGATGAGCAGAAGAGACTTCTTTCAAATGTTTACAAACTTATAATGTTATTATAATAACAAGCACATCATCTAGTAATATTCTGCAAGCTCATGCATATATTAGACGTCAGGCTAAACATACTTTACATAGATTACAGTGTCAAACCTCATTACACTGTTAATTAACTGATCAAATATTTTCTGTACACAGCGTTCACCTGAGAGCAAAATACAAGCACTTAATATGATATTGACAACAAATGATCTCACTTCAAATTAGATGTTATATTTCAGTGGATTTGCTCTGATGTCATCTAATGCAGAGTTGAGCTTTTTACAGGTTTAAATGACATTCACATTTCTCATGTTTCCGTCTGGTGATGTACCTTCCCTGTCTTCTGGTACATCTTTTTTTTCATACATGTAAAAAATTATTCTAAAAATGTTGACGTTCTGTTCGTTTTTCACTCTGTTCTTGGAGTGGTCACTTTCTCTTATTACGGTAATTTACCAGCTATTCTCAGAGGTGAATAGCTTTCTCAGCTTCCGCCATTAGACTGTATTAACTTCCGATCTGCAGGCTGGAAAGAGACAATACTGATTTTATAAATCACTGCAGGAATACAAAAAGGCTGAGTTCAATTACGCCTGTGAATGGGTTACTGGCCGTCTTAGGGATGATGATGATGCTACCATTCTCACAGACGAATAAAAGGGTCATGACAGGACTGTTATTTTAATATGATATTTCATTGAGGTTCGTTTGTCTGCATAAAAAAGTCTTTTTTTTTGCAAAATAATTTTGATTTTCTACCCTCATTTTGACCATATAATGTTGCGTCTCCTTTAAGAATTATCAGTAAAAGGCCACTGTTATAATAATAATAATAATAATAATAATAGGTTTTTATAGCGCCTTTCAAGAACCCAAGGTCGCTTCACAAAGTAGTACAATAGTACAATCAATAGACAAACAAAGTAACAGTCAGCCTGCTTATTATTACAAATAAACAAGCAGATGGAGACAACAAATAACTACAGATAATTAACATAAAAAGTTAAAGAATCAAAGAGAACATTAAATAAAATAAAGTAATCATATAACATAAAAATGAGAAATTGAGAGATCACTTGAAGGCAGAGAAGTAGAGAGGAAAATAATTACTTACTGAGCATTGAGAATAGATGAGTTTTAAGTTGGGCCTTAAAGGATGAAGTATGAAGATTAGGGGGCAGCTTATTCCATAGTTTAGGGCCTATAACACTAAAAGCCCTACCACCCACAGTAGAGAGTTTATACTTGGGTACGACAAGCAAATTATCATTGCTAGATCTGAGGGCAGGAACATATGGTTGCACTAACTTAGCAAGGTATTGGGGTGCGGGGCCATGACTGGCTTTATAAACTAAAACTAACAGTTTAAACTGGATACGACTGGAAACCAGTGAAGTTGGTAGAGGATGGGAGTGATATGTGCAGATTTTTTATTAAATGTAAGGGCTCGAGCAGCAGAGTTCTGCACCATTTGAAGGCGATGTACTGTATAGCTTTGGTAGGTAAGCCGCTATATAAGGCGTTACAGTAGTCCAGTCTGGAGGCTATAAAAGCGTGGATAACAGTTTAGCATCTCCGAAGTTAAGGGAGCGGCGGACACGAACAATATTTCGCAAGTGGAAAAAGCATGATTTAACAATCTGACCAATATGTGAGTCAGAACATAACATGGAGTCGATCAATACTCCCAGATTTCACACAGTTTTTGAAGGCCTAATCTGGACACTGTAGGAATTGTGGACGCATCAGACACAAATGAATCTTCCAGATGATTCGTTCGGGCATAATTCCACACAAAACTCAACAATTTATGGCCTTAATTGAAGTGGATGCCGGTCAGTCTGCACCAAGCTCACAAAACCCCCAGCTAAGTGCTTTACAGCCTGAGAAACTTTGAGCCACCCCAAAGATAACAACAAAGTTGTTTGATCACAAGACAAAGAAACAAACCAGATCTCCGTTTTCTCAACGACCTGAGTGACACAGTTAAATCCACAGGAAAAACGCACAGAAACTGTTACATATAAACTGCGTCAAATCATTGTTTGTCGGACTTGCAGTCAAGGAGAGACAGTCACCTCTGAACCAAAGATGATTCTCAATTGGTCAATCCATCCAGGAGGATGGGCAAACAAATTTGAGTTTTTAATCTCAGAACATGAACAAAGTTGAAGTTCTGAGTGCAGTTCAAGAAGTTTTCAGTGCAGTTCAAGAATGTTAAGTCAAGACAAAAGACAGACAACATGACGAATAGATGATCGGACGAAGACAATCGAGGACTTCATCATTTCTCTCTCTTAAAACTCATTCTTTCCCCACTTTCCTCCTTTCTGAAACGCGTGTGAATGTGTGTGTGCGTGTATCTGTGTTAGATATTAGTTTGACGTGTTAATCAATAAAGTTTTGTTTGTATTTAAAGATAAGTGTTCTTGTGTTATGTGCTTACGAATTTAATGTCTTAAACTGCTGATCTTAGTTTAAGTTACCAGGCTGTTAAATAGTGTTTCACTATTGTGTGGATATTAATATCCGAGTTGATAGTTACGGCCCGTTCAAATGAACGCTAGACGAGTCATTTGCTCGGTCATAAAATAGACTCTTTCAAAATTCCCTATGAATTAATTAATTCATTCATTTGAGCTAAATAGAGCTGTTTCCCTTATACAGAGTCCCTACAACACCATCAATATCAATGAAAATGTCATGTCGGGGTAAACTTTGTGATTTAGGGCCAATCAACAGGTTTTCTGTTTTATCAGCATTAAGCTGTAAGAAGTTATCAGTCATCCAGGTTTTAAGTTCCTGTGGAGGCAAGAGTTAACAGAAGCGGGTAGACAAGCTGAGTTGGGTTTAACCGTGAAATAAATTTGAATATCATCAGCGTAACTATGAAAGTTGAGACCATGCCGTCTGATTATCTGACCTAGTGGCAGCACATAAATGAGAAATAAAAGAGGACCAAGTACAGAACCTTGAGGTACACCATGAGAGATAGTAACGGTATGGGATCAATCCTTACCTATCCTAACAAATTGCTGTCTATCTGATAGATATGAAGTTAACCACTGAAGAGCAGCACCAGTGATGCCTATTGCAGATAGTCCTGAAAGAAGCGTAGAGTGGCACACAGTGTCAAATGCTGCACTGAGATCGAGAAGAACCAGGATACTGTGTGCACCAGAATCAGAAACCAGAAGAAGATCATTTAGCACTTTTAAAAGTGCTGTTTCTGTGCTGTGATAGGGACAAAAACCAGATTGAAGCGGTTCAAAAAGATTATTTTTCTCTAGATGTGACTGCAGTTGTGCTACAGCTACCTTCTCAAGTAATTTGGCAACAAATGGGAGGTTTGATATTGGTCTATAATTGTTTTGGATAGTGTTATCAAGGCCAGACTTCTTTAGTATTGGAGTGACAACTGGTATTTTTAGATCATGCAGAACATAACCAGTGGCAAGAGATCTATTTATAATATGAGTAATGGGTTGAATAAGTAAAGGCAGAAGGGTTTTTAGAAGGTATGTTGGAATAGAATCAAGAGTGCAGGTGGTAGAATTAGATTTGATAATCAGTTGTTCAACCACAGATGTATTTGTGAGTAAAAAAGTGTTGAGTGGATGACCTATCAGACATGGAGTTGAATAGGAAGAGGCAGTTGGAGGAAAATTTTGATAAATGTTATCAATTTTTTGTCGAAAAAATGACTGAAAACTTTCACAGAGATCAACAGAGCCAGTAATAGCTACAGGTGAGGGTTTAACCAGTTTGTTTATTTCAGAAAAAAGAGCTTTAGGTTTGCACTTGGCTTTGTTGATGACAGTAGAAAGATAGTCAGAACGTGCAATGTTAAATGCTTCTTTATATTCCACTACTGAATCCGAAAAAGCCATGGCATGCACAAGAAGGGAAGATTTTTTTGTAAAGTCTTTCAAGACGCCTACATTTTGTTTTCAAAACTCTTAGTTCAGGAGTGAACCAAGGAGAGGAATGAGCAGACGGGACAGTTCTAGTTATTAATGGAGCAAGATCATCCAAAACATTACAAATAGATTCATTATAGGTTGAAACTATCATCAGGACTCAGGAGGTTGAGTGAAGAAGGAAGAACAGAGGCAGCAATAGTGGCAGAGAAATTGTCAACAGTTACATATCTCAGGTTACGGTAAGATATTGTGGTTTTGGTGTTTGGTTTTACAAAAGGGAGTGAGAAGTTGAAGACAATTCGTTTATAATCAGAGATGCCCAAATCATGATCCTTAGCACGCACATTGTCAATATCAACAGTACAAAGCATATCGAGAGTATGACACTGGGAATGTGTGGGAAAATCAATATGCTGAGATACTTCAAAATAATCCAAAACAGACATAAAGTCTTTTGCAGAAGTACAATCAGAATCAACATGTATGTTAAAGTCACCTAGCATCATGATTCTATTATGCTGGGCACAGCAAGAGTGAGAAGTTGAGTCAATTCAGAGAGAAAGTTTGTATTATATCTAGGGGGTCTATAAATCAACATAATCAGAAGTGGACAGGGACCAGCAAGTTTAAGTGATAGACATTCAAAACTAGAAACTTCAAGAACGTCATTTTTAGTCACTTTATAATTTTTCTTAAAGATCACAGCCAGACCACCACCTCTGCCACTAAGTCTAGGTTTTGTCAGGTAACTATATCCAGGAGGGGTTAAAAGGTTCAGTTCAATTAAATCATCAGGCGTTTGCCAGGTTTCAGTCAAGAATAGTAAATCCAGATTTCTCTCAGTTGTAATGTCGTTCAGCAGTGCACCTTTGCAAGCGCTGACGAGTAGGTAGCATCTCTGGTTAAGGTTATGAGAGTCCAGACGCGATGAAGAGTCACGTTGCTATGGTAACACTTCGATCTCTGCGACCAGATCACAGGTATTGATAAAGCGGACTTACAAACATAGAACCATTGACGTTTTGCAGACCGATTGATATAACGAGCACGAAGAGCAATACCGAGGGTAGTACACCAATCAAGTGTAGAGGTTTCCAGTCGAGAGGGATGATTTAGGTTATGCAGCTGCAGTGAGGTATAATGAAAATCCATACTGTCATTGAGAGCCAAAACAAGCCCAAAAATGACTAGAGCCAGCAATCTCAGTGCCAGAGAGTTATAAATAGCAAAAGACATCTCATTGCACAGTTTAAGACAGCACTCACAGAAAGCAGTATGGCCACCCTAAACAACACCACATTAGCCAAACCCAGCTGATGCTAGATGTGATCCCCAAAACCAAACAGTGCAACTCGCCAAACAAGTGGAGACTTGCTTACCGGTAGCATCAAATGTTATGGGACCCACGGATATACAGCGGTAGAGGGCTCGCAGGAAACAGTAAAGTGAGGCCACAGCACTCCATGTTAGCCAAGCCCGGATAGGCAGAACCACAAAGAGACACTACTCAATTAACAAGAGGAAGCTTACTTACCGAGAGTGCGGAGTGGTAAAGCCTAGGCAATGGGCAGAGGGCTCACGGGGATTTCACAAAGTGAGACGCAGAACAGCAGTTTGCAAAAGCGGTCCAAAGAATGTCACAGGGATTTCAAAGATGAGATACTTAGGTCCCAGAACTGACAAAATCACATAGCAGTTCAAGATGCTTCACTCAAACATCCAATGCTAAAAAACACAAAATCGCACTGTTCCATCAGATCCAGACTTGAAGTCCCAAGCAAGTACATCCAAAATTTAAGTCCCAAAAAAGCACATCCACACGCTTCATTATGGCGATGTCATTATTGATCCGGACATGTTGCCCAAACATCCGAATAGTAGTTTGATTAGGTCCAGATATTAAGTCCCGTTGACGAAAAACGATTAACAAATGATTAGCAAAAACAAAAACAACAAAACAACGAATAGCGATGCGAAGCGGCAGCCATTTCGTGCACAACGTACTCTCACTGGAAGTCATTAATTAGAATTTCCAACTGACTGGCTAACAGCATTGTTTAACAGATTTTACACTTAATTTTCTTGATTAAATAAACATTACATAAAAAGAGAGACCAAATACAGTTCTATTTTGTATATTTTAGTGCTGGGCAATCGATTAATCGCATCCAAAATAAAAGTTTGTGTTTACATAATATATGTGTGTGTACTCTGTATAATTATTATGTATATATAAATACACACACATGCATGTATATATTTAAGAAAAATATGTTATATTTATATATAAGATAAATTATATAAATATTAGGGCTGTCAATCGATTAAATTTTTTAATCGCGATTAATCGCACACTTAACGTAAAATTAAGCGTACACCATTTATCTCATTAAACACGTTTATATATCCAGCAAAGTAAACAATCAGATTGACGGGTGATTCTCACAAAACTATTTTCTCACAAAACTGTATTTTCTGCAAGCTTCAAGGATCATTGGAGAATCCAAAAGGACACCAAATAACCAAATATAAGGAGTCCATATAATTCTATTATATAATAAATGTATACACACCTAAGCACGTGAAACCATGAAAAAAAAATTACAGAAAAAAACTTTACAGAATTCAGTGTATAGTATGTGTACAGAACCGCAACAAAGAGCTTGTTTTCATTTTAGACGAGTCAAGCTGCGATACCGAACAGGAGTCGCCAAAAAAACTGTATAAACCTACGATTACTAATCACAACAACCTACACATGACAAATCAAACATTATCCTTCCTGAGTGTGTTTGGAAACAATGCGAATGTACTGAAATGTGTCTGTACATGAATGCAGCATGCGATCAGTGATCGAGAGAGCGTGCACATACACGGTTTGTTCTTTGTGCATCAATATAACAGACTCTCATGCGCTTACTGTACGACTCCTATACGTCACCAACATTGCGCTGTTCAGAAACAATCGCAGAATACGGCAGAGCTCGTGTTTTAAAGCAAAGCACACACTGGAATGAATAATTCACTAAAATGCAATGCGAGTCTCTATTCTCTCGGATATGTCTGATGTATTCAGCCTGGCCTTCTTTACATTAGCGCTGTTTTGGACTGTTTGAATGAATTTGATTACTGGATCACTGAAAACTTTCCCAGAGTTTAACGGCTTAAAATGGCCTGATCACAAACAGAGAAGCAGAATCGGGTTAAAGAGTTAGAATTTCCTCCTCCCAGGGTTACAGGTGCTGTAGATGCTCAGTGTTATTGTGATAAACTCCCGACTTCTAAGATCATCGACTGCGTGACGGAAATTACGTTAATGACGCAGCCTCACGTACTTCTGTAATTTATTTCCGTTAAATTATTTTAACGCGTAAAGGACTTTAAATTAATCGCATGCAGGTGACAGCCCTAAATATAAAGTATATACATGCAAATATTTCTTAAATTTATATATACATAATAATTATACACTGTAAATCTATCAATTTCAACATTTATTAGGCTTAAAGAAAGAGCTTTTCATTTAAGAGAACTTAAAACAATCTTCACATAAACCCATTATAATAAATGTCATATTTACCTGTGGCCTTCATATATAATCAATATGCAGAAATTGAATAAATTTATCAAACATTCTGCACTGCATAAATAGTTAATTAAATATAGATTAATCCTTATTAAAGCTGGTATTTTCTTTGTTCCCTTCGTTCTTTGATGAACATTAATGACAGGCATCATTAGTGGCTGCTGTCACTTTAAGATCTGCCGCTGCCGAACATGACACAGATCTGATGCGCTGTCACGTGCATCTCATTTCCTCGCAACAAGTTCATTCAAGACGTTATTTAACTCATTTAAGACGGCTCTTATGAGAATACTTGACAAAACGGACATTTTGGCATAATTCTGTGTGTTATTCTTTGTTCAAGTGCAAAAGAGAACTCGATACTGTCATAGTCAGGACATTCACAGACAGCGCGTTCTCTTTTGTCTTGTCACACTTGAATGGTTTAAAAACATTTGCATGATGATAGATGATAGAAAAGGATGATAGAAAAAAACAGATACTGTTAATTGCATTAAATATTGTTAACGCGTTAAACTAAAAAAAATAAACTCTGACAGCACTAATATGCTGGGTTCTATTTGTTCCATTTTGTCAACTTTACTGTCACTACAGCAGCAGTTGTATTGGAAACACCCTCAGTTTAACATTTACTCTCCTAATCAAAATCAGATTTTGTTAGTCAAATATAAATACACGTTATGTGATTAGTTTGATAAATCAGCATTATATTTAATCAATTCAACAAAATGTTTTAATTGACTGACAGCCCTGTTTGCAATAGTGGGTAACACTTTTAGTTTAGGGTCCAATTCTCACTATTAACTAGTGTCTTATTATCATGCATATTACTAGGATATTGGCTGTTTATTAGTACTTATAAAGCACATATTAATGCGTTATTCTGCATGACCATATTCTACATCCCTTAATCCACCCATACCTAAACTTAACAACTGCCTTACTAACTATAATAAGCAGTAATTATGAGTTTATTGAGGCAAAAGTCATAGCTAATATTGAATATGTGTTCCCCATACTAAAGTCGACGCAATAGTGTAATATTATTCAGCACACTACGATAGATGGACTGGAACAAGCAGAAAGTACCCGTAAAACATTTGTCTATAATTGGCTAACGTATAATAGGTCTACAGGGCAAGTATCTGTGGGGCTCAGGGATGTTGAGATTTAATTTTCAGTGTTTTTCAGCCATGTAGATTTAAAGCTCATTAGTGCTTTAGGTTATCCTCTTAAGCCACAGACGAGAGCGCCGGCATCTCCCGACTAACTCATTCCAGTCCTCGTGCTTCTCAGTGCTTTATCATTAGCTACAAACTGCAGATTAATATTTCATCAGATGTGACATCAGGAGAAGCCTCCAGCTATAGCGCTGATGTCTTATTCGAACCGCTTTAGCTGTAAGGCGTCTGTCTGCACAACCTCAAACTATGATGGATGGACCGAGAAGGGAAATGGCCCGACCGTTGTGATTATTATTGGAGAACTGATTGTAGTCGCTCCTTTTTTCCTCAAAGAGATCAGCATTAATTTTTGACTCGTACAGGTGTAGTAACTGAAGCCTTGTGATGCAGTATAAATCAGTGAAACGGATGTGAATCCCTCATCTTTAAACTCTCTGATTTCTGACATCCTCAGAAAAAAGAGACCCAGTTTTTCTGTCGCCTTATTTGAAATGTCAAAGAGTCCATCAGAACTATCTCCAACAGTTTACAGAATACAACACTCTAAAAAATCTTGGGTTATTTTTTCTACCCAAACCCTGGGTTGAGTTTTTTTGTGTTACCCAGATCCTGGATCAGATGTAACAACCCAGTGTTTGGGTAGTTTTTGTGTAACCCAGATCCTGGGTCAGACGTAACAACCCAGTGTTTGGGTAGTTTTTGTGTTACCCAGATCCTGGGTCAGACGTAACAACCCAGTGTTTGGGTAGTTTTTGTGTTACACAGATCCTGGGTCAGACGTAACAACCCAGTGTTTGGGTAGTTTTTGTGTTACACAGATCCTGGGTCAGACGTAACAACCCAGTGTTTGGGTAGTTTTTGTGTTACACAGATCCTGGGTCAGACGTAACAACCCAGTGTTTGGGTAGTTTTTGTGTAACCCAGATCCTGGGTCAGACGTAACAACCCAGTGTTTGGGTAGTTTTTGTGTTACCCAGATCCTGGGTCAGACGTAACAACCCAGTGTTTGGGAAGTTTTTGTGTTACCCAGATCCTGGGTCAGACGTAACAACCCAGTGTTTGGGAAGTTTTTGTGTTACCCAGATCCTGGGTCAGACGTAACAACCCAGTGTTTGGGTAGTTTTTGTGTTACCCAGATCCTGGGTCAGACGTAACAACCCAGTGTTTGGGTAGTTTTTGTGTTACCCAGATCCTGGGTCAGACGTAACAACCCAGTGTTTGGGTAGTTTTTGTGTTACCCAGATCCTGGGTCAGACGTAACAACCCAGTGTTTGGGTAGTTTTTGTGTTACCCAGATCCTGGGTCAGACGCAACAACCCAGTGTTTGGGTAGTTTTTGTGTTACCCAGATCCTGGGTCAGACGCAACAACCCAGTGTTTGGGTAGTTTTTGTGTTACCCAGATCCTGGGTCAGACGCAACAACCCAGTGTTTGGGAAGTTTTTGTGTTACCCAGATCCTGGGTCAGACGCAACAACCCAGTGTTTGGGTAGTTTTTGTGTTACCCAGATCCTGGGTCAGACGCAACAACCCAGTGTTTGGGTAGTTTTTGTGTTACCCAGATCCTGGGTCAGACGCAACAACCCAGTGTTTGGGTAGTTTTTGTGTTACCCAGATCCTGGGTCAGACGCAACAACCCAGTGTTTGGGAAGTTTTTGTGTTACCCAGATCCTGGGTCAGACGCAACAACCCAGTGTTTGGGTAGTTTTTGTGTTACCCAGATCCTGGGTCAGACGCAACAACCCAGTGTTTGGGAAGTTTTTGTGTTACCCAGATCCTGGGTCAGACGCAACAACCCAGTGTTTGGGAAGTTTTTGTGTTACCCAGATCCTGGGTCAGACGTAACAACCCAGTGTTTGGGTAGTTTTTGTGTTACCCAGATCCTGGGTCAGACGTAACAACCCAGTGTTTGGGTAGTTTTTGTGTTACCCAGATCCTGGGTCAGACGTAACAACCCAGTGTTTGGGTAGTTTTTGTGTTACCCAGATCCTGGGTCAGACGTAACAACCCAGTGTTTGGGTAGTTTTTGTGTTACCCAGATCCTGGGTCAGACGTAACAACCCAGTGTTTGGGTAGTTTTTGTGTTACCCAGATCCTGGGTCAGACGTAACAACCCAGTGTTTGGGTAGTTTTTGTGTTACCCAGATCCTGGGTCAGACGTAACAACCCAGTGTTTGGGTAGTTTTTGTGTTACCCAGATCCTGGGTCAGACGTAACAACCCAGTGTTTGGGTAGTTTTTGTGTTACCCAGATCCTGGGTCAGACGTAACAACCCAGTGTTTGGGAAGTTTTTGTGTTACCCAGATCCTGGGTCAGACGTAACAACCCAGTGTTTGGGTAGTTTTTGTGTTACCCAGATCCTGGGTCAGACGTAACAACCCAGTGTTTGGGTAGTTTTTGTGTTACCCAGATCCTGGGTCAGACGTAACAACCCAGTGTTTGGGAAGTTTTTGTGTTACCCAGATCCTGGGTCAGACGTAACAACCCAGTGTTTGGGTAGTTTTTGTGTTACCCAGATCCTGGGTCAGACGTAACAACCCAGTGTTTGGGTAGTTTTTGTGTTACCCAGATCCTGGGTCAGACGTAACAACCCAGTGTTTGGGTAGTTTTTGTGTAACCTAGATCCAGACAAAGGCAGGTAATCCGTGTGCTGCCGACTGGCTAGGAAGCCTCCAGAGTGGTGGCAGTGCTACAGGGGACCACGGCGGCTCCGGAAGCTCAGGAGACCATGGCATTTCAGGCAGTTCAGGGAGCCATGGCGGCGCAGACCCTTCAGGAGGCCAGGGTGGCGCAAACCCTTCAGGGCCAGCCTCCGTGGATGAGAGACGGAGCCCTCTCTGGACTGGGGACAGGAGACGTCGCCCTCTCTGGACTCTGGACGTGGACAGGAGATGTCGCTGGAATCTGGACGTGGTCTCTTGCTCTAAACAGAGCATCTGCACTGCTGCAGCGATGTTCTGTGGTCTAGTCATCTCTAACAGTGTTGGGAACCAGGAACAAACAAAATCAGAGGATCCAAAATCAAACATAAACTTTAATCTTCACTTCACAGGAACAGGCAGACAGGCACCGGAAACACACACTTAGCATAATGGTGACTAGACAAAGACTGAAGGTGAGGGTGCAACTTAAGTAGAGAACAGAAACAAGATTAAATAGACACAGCTGGGAAAAATTAACTAATGAGGGTAACTATGGAAACAAAGGATTGGCGGGAAAATGAACAAAGGAGCACAGGAATGAATGCAAAACACAAACTGAAAGTCCAAAACACAAACAGAACCGTGACAAAATGTTGGCAATATGATGATATAAATTATATAAAATATGCTATACTATGATCAAATTATCATGCAAGCCAGTCGTTGTGTCGAGTTAAAAAGGTTTAGAGGATTTAAGTTAATCGGTAGACATTAATTCATGTATGAAGGAAAAATATAAATAAGCTAGTATTATAGTAAAAATAAATCAACTGCTGGGTTAAATTTTGAATTTGATTCGGCTGTACAGCCGCTCTGGTGAAAACGGTGATGTCATCCAGCTCATTTCAATTATCATATAGTGTCAATGCGGGCAGATCAGTAATATAGTTGAAATTTAACCCAGTGTTTTTCAGAGTGAAGGATTGCAAAAAATAAATTGGCAATGGGGGAAAGAAACAGAATCATTTTTCCCATTAAAGACAAAATTAAATCTGTTTGCTTGAGCCTTGAGACCTGAGAAGGATTTCACGCCACAATTGTAAGGCCTTTTATCTAGACTCAGTGAATTCATGTAACTTGACTCGGGTCGCACTCAGACGTTGTGTCGTTCTGACAGTAAACAACTATAACATCTATAATAAGCGTACATGTTTGCTACAAACTCTCTGAAGGCCATGCTGGTCAGAGAGGGATGAGAAATGCATCTGTCTTGTATGACATTTAGGCTTGGCTGAGCCGAGCAAATAGTTTTGTATCTTCCTCTCTTCCCCTTAGCAATGTACAAACCCAGTACACATTTAATACATTCTTTTGGATCATTTAAACTATTGTTTTGCTATTACAGTATTTATTTATAGTCTAAATCCAATTCAAAGAGGTGATCTGATCATTTGCAGGTATGTTCTTTGTTTCATTGAGTTAATTGGGTGATAATTGGCCCAGCAAGCAATAGCCGTCATTTCACCAGCTCTAGGTTAACTATAGACCCGATATAGTCCGGCTATGAGTAACCCACTTCTAGCCAAAATAACCTTGAATTTGGTTACATGCCGTTTTTGCCAAAATAGCTTGAGAAATGTATGATATTCCATCATGTAAGCAAAGTCAACAGTGATTACAAGGTGTTTGGTTTCATTTCTTTGACATGTTCTAGATGACTAGTCTATTCTTGGGCTATGGTTAGACGTCTATTCAATTTTCACTGACAGCCCAAATTTGGCCTTGTTTTAGCCTAGACGTCAGGACTGTCTTTTAACTCAAAATTCCTTGCTGGGGGCTGATGAAACAAAGTGTGTTTGATTGGTATCCATTCCAAAACCTAGTATGCTGCCTTGTTATCTACGTCATGGAACCTCATAATTGAGGAAACTGACATACACTAAATAGACTTCTTTATCATTCATTCCAACTATCATTCCAATTATCTTTCAATTATCATTCATTCCAGCCAGATGATCTGACGGTAGCTGCTCGCATCTCAGCCTGACTGACAGACATCTCTTGCTGGATGAAGGACCACCACCTTCAACTCAACCCTGAGAAGACAGAGCGGCTTGTGGTCTCGGCCAACCCAACACTTCATCACAACTTCTCCATTCAGCTAGGTTCGTCAACTATAACAAAATCCAGGACAGCCAGAAACCTTGGAGTTGTGATTGAGGATCAGGCCCTTCTTATCGGAGCATGCTACACAACTACATGTCCAAGCTCTTGTTCGATCCAGACTGGACTATTGTAATGCTCTTTTGGCAGGCCTTCCAGCATGCACTGTCAAACCTCTGCAACTGATCCAGAATGCAGCAGTAAGAGTGGTCTTCATCGAGCTGAAGAGAGCGCATGTCACACCTCTCCTCATAAGATTGCACTGGTTGCCAATTGCTGCTCGCATCAAATTTAAGGCACTGATGTTTGCCTACAGAACAACCACTGGCTCTGCTCCCCTATACCTAAACTCATTACTTCAGACCTATGTGCCATCCAGAAGCTTGTGTTCTGCAAGTGAACGGCGCCTTGTGGTGCCATCTCAAAGAGGCAAAAAATCACTTTCACAGACCTTTACCTGGACTGTTCCCTGCTAGTGGAATGACATTCCTAATTCTATGAAGCATTTTCTAAGACCATGTCAGGGGAGTTTTTAGAGAAGGCTGATAAGATGCTAATCAAATATGTTATTGCCCTGTAAACACCCATTTGCAGTCTTTTGTCTAATGTCTGGCGAGGAGAACAGCTCAATTAATGCTCTATTGTTCTCAATCGACAAACATTTACACCTTTGACGGTATGAGACTTAATCTTAATTATACTTTTATCGTTATTCTTTTGTTTGTATTCAGCCATTATATCCTTTATTCTGACATGAAGTCTTTCTAGAAAGCAAACAAGCTAAAAAGCATATCCTTGGGACCTTATTTGAATTATTGTAACAAAATAGATTAGCTCCTGGCGCAACAGGCGCATTAGAGCTACAGTTAGCATCAAGCTACATAAAAGATTAAAATTACACTTTCACTCAAAACTCACTTTAGACCACCATTGAGTGTTTGTATTACCTTCCGGACGCGATATAATGTGGATTTCAGTCATATAATGATGTTAAAATATGTTATATTTAGCATTTTATATGAAGCTAATCGCTACACCTGCTTAGCATTTATAATGTAAACATTCATTATTGATATAAAAATATAGATCGGATCGGATAATTCAGTGGGAAATGAATGAATGTATGACAAAATATTTTGCAAACGTGATAAATCTATTTCTCCAAATTTGAGCACTTTTGAACTAAGAGCCCTCATATGTGTGTGATATAACATTCAAAATATCTTATATTACAGATCAAATATCGAAGCTGGAGAATTTAATCTTTCCAATGATACTCAGTTTGTCCAGATCAAGTAAGAGTGTGATGTTTTAACATGCAGTGAATGTTGAACAACATAATCTGGGGCCGTCGGTGATCTAAGACTAAGCGACCTTGCCCACTGCAGATAAAGAGTCAGAGCCCACAGCAGACCGAGAGACCTAGCCATTACCCACCATGCCCGAGCCTAAGCCCACAACAGAGTCAGTGCCAGCTGCAAGGTCTGTCCCGGAAGAGATGCCTGAGGTCCTGTCTGAGCAGGTGTGTGAGCCGGCCATTACATCCGTGCCTGTAGGAGTTTTAGTGGAGCTGGAAGAGAAAGAATGGCTAATAAACTGGAGGTAGTGCTTCCCACCCACGAACCTTCTCATCACTGGCCCCCTCCTGCACTAACATCTCGTCATCACCACTGTTTCCGTCCAGCACAGAGTTGTCTTTGCCACCAGTATCCCTGCCTATCATCAAGTCTGTCTCCGCACCCAACCTTCCTCTCCTGTTCGCTCCACCAAAGCCAGCCATTCCCTCTGCCCCGCCTCCGCTGGATTCCTCCAGCTCTTCAGTTCTGCCAGATCCACCTTGGGGCTCTCAGTCAACAGCTCTGCAGTGGTATGGGGATTCCCTGGCTCTGCCTTGTCCCTCCCAGCCCTCAGCTCCACCTCGGACTGTCAACCAGTCGGCTTCACCCTGGCTCCTCGCCCCCTCGGCTCCACCTTGGGACCATTGTCCCTTCAGCTTCACCAGGTTCCCTAGTCCCACCAGCTACGCCCTGGTCAGTAGTTGCTCCACCAGCACCATGGACTTCCGTGCTGTCAGCTGTGCTCTATCCCTCCACCCCTACGGCTCCAACAGGCTCCTCCATCCCTCAGGATCCACTGGGGTCCTCACTCACACCAGCGTCGCCTCAGTCCTCCGGCCCACTGGTTCCACCTCGGCTGCTCGTTGCCAGGACTCCACCTTGGTCTCCAGGTCCATTGATGTTGCCGGGTCACCTCAGATGGTCAGGCTCAGATTACCACCTTGGCTCCTCCCCACATCACTGCCGCTGTGGATTGCCTCCATCATGGCTGTCTCCTGGGTCGCTCTGAAATCTTGTCTGCTGTCTGTACCTCCCTGGATCCTACCACCATCCTCTCCTTCATGGGCCCTTCCACCTTCCTCTCCTCCATGGGCCATTCTACTGTCTTTATCATCGGACTTACAGTTACACTCGTCACCAGAGCCCGCTAATCATTGGCAACTGTACTGTATTCAAACATACAGTAAATAAATTAGTTATCAATACCAGGTTATGTAAAAAAAATATGTGATATGCTCTGGCTAACAAACTAGCTGTGGACATTGGATATCTTTTTTGATGGTAAATGTAACATTAGGTGACATTAAATTGTTTACATAATTGACCACTTTCTGCGGTTGATCCACTGATTGTATGAATATATGAGAGATGATATATGCCAGTTGGACTGCATCTTTCAACATCACCTCTGATGTTCATGTTTTCCCATTTGAATTGACTGTCCTGTTCTGGCAGATAAGCGAAGTCATGTAAATCGCTGATTGATTCGTCACACTACATCACATTAGTTATTGAGTTTTGTGATGAAATTGACAAAGTTTGTTTTATGAAAATAACATAAAACACTGACATTTTTGTCTATAGTATTGCATTTCTGCATGAACGCCAATTCCAAATGAAAATGATGGAAGATCACATATATGTAGGGATGATATATATGTTATTAATGCTGCTAAGAAGCAACTGCCCACACACCTCTCCATCCCCCAAATATTAAATGAAAAAGAGACAAAGAAAGAAAAAATACAAAAGGGCGAGATGTGTGTAGATGTATTTTTAGTACCAGGCAGTTAGTTAAATGAGGCATATTGGGGAGGTTTTGTGAAAGGAGAGGCAGGAGGCAAAATGATGATGATGGTCATCTTCTTCAGAGCCTATCTTTTGTTTGACAGCAGAACAAGGGTAAGAAAAGGGCCATTTTGTCCAGGTAAGTGCATGTCATTTGATGCCATATGACTGCAGTACAATGCTTTGTTACTTTCATCTCTACAATTCTTGATTTTGAGTTTAACCATTACCTTACCAGCAGAACTCTCTTTTCTGCTGCCACTGGATATTGTACTAAAAATGTCTTTGTCGGTAAGCTTTTATAATGTTCTTAATTCTCTTCTGCTCACAAAGGCAGCATTTATTTAATAAAAAATTCTGTAAAAACAGTAATATTGTGAAATACTATTACAATGTAAAACAGCTATTTTCTATGGGACTATATTGTAAAATGTAATTTATTCTAGTGATCAAATCTGAATTTTCAGCATCATTACTCCAGTCTTCAGCGTTACATGATCCTTCAGAAATCGTTCTAATATGATGATTTGATGCGCACAAAACATTTCTGATTATTATCAATGTTGAAAACAGTTGTGCTGCTTTATATTTTGGGGAAAACAATGATACATGCTTTTTTAAAGGATTCTTTAATGACAGAAACCAGCTAAAACTCAAACAGGTATAGGTTTATTTTGCAGATATGGCAAGAACACAGTTCATAAATCTGGTACATGTGGATTCAACGCGTACCAGATGTGGGCCGGATCTGGGCAGACACCATGTTGCTGTCTGGGTGTTATTGTCACATGTCTGTCTAGTCCTGTGTAGCACATGTGGTGTGTTTGTCATGTTTTGGTATGATGTCATGTCTCTGGTCTCTTGTCACCCCGCCCATCTTGTTATCTGGTTATTGTTTAATTGGCCCTACCTGTTTTCCCTCATCTCCTGCTTAATTTGTTACCCTTATAGTCTCCTCGTGTCTGCAGTCCTGTGCTGGATCGTTGTCTTATGTTTGATGTCTTCTGTTCCCTGTCGTGCTTCACATTCCTGCTCCTAGTGTTTAGTTTATGTTAAGTTTGGTTTTCCCCCTCGTGAGTATTTTGTTTGTGTTTGCTTTGTTATTATTTAATAAAGAACCACCTTCTTCCTGCAATTGAGTCCTCGCTCACTTTATACTTACCCTCACCTGACAGTTATGAAGTAAACTATTTGTAAATATATATATATATATATTTTTTTTTTTATTTTTATTTTTAACATGCACACATTCACTCCTTTTTGTATGTCTAATATGTAAAAAAAAACGCAAAACGTTTCTTGTCACATCAAATTCAGTTATGATTCACGAGTCATGTAAATAATGGCATATTTTCCATTCAAAACTGTCATTTCATAAAAATGTTGAGTAGTTTGCATCACTGGATATTACAGTTTTTATCGTAAAACAGCTGTCGAATATAAAATGTTTAGCTACTTACATCTTATGACGCAATCTTTCACTGCTATTCTGGTTACAGCAAATTCACTTACATAGTAAAAGAGCCACGTTCTACAGCAATCGTTCACCAATAATTATGACCAACATAATTAAATATTTCAAAAGATGAAACAAAGACCTGCCCGTACTGTACCAGCTGCATCAGTGCTTATATTGTGAGGACTGACCGGAGAAAGCACCTCCTATCACCTGACTCTAATGCAGTTCAATGCCCTTGGCTAAGTGTGGAGTGTAAAGAGGAACCAATCCTGAGCGGCTAGGCTGATAAGAGCGATCTCACTCGCTCGCTCTTAGTCAGGGATTCACAGTCTCTCCCTCGGCCAAGAGCTTCTCGTTCAGAGCACTCAAATGAACCACATCATTAACGAAGGTTAGTGCCAAGGGCATGCTTTGTGTTGATTATTTTAAAACCCCCCTCTCTGACCACAGACTCGTCCCGACTGTAACCGGCCACACTATCATCCAAGTGCGGCAGCAATTTAAACAGCTAATGAGTTAGTTATGTGATGTTTAAAATTGCCTGACAGAGGTGTGGAAAAGCATCTTTGCTTTGCAAAAAGTAAGAAGTTTCCAGGGTGTCAGGAGACCGTAGGTTCTTGTGTTTTCTCTTCAGTTTGACATTCTGCTCTGTTTCCATCAGCTCTGTGACCCGGCTGACCCCACCGGAGGCTGTTTCTTAGTCAGCGCTAGGATGCCATCATCCAAAAACACTACCTTTCATGAATTTACACAGGTGTTCGCAGTGGCTGTTTGCAGTGTTTGTACACGCTGGTTAGCAGCTAGGGGTGGGCGAATGGAAATATGTCAACCAGTAGACATGCAACCAACTGATAGATATAGTGATTATTTTTTATTCTATTTTTATTCTATTTAATTTTGCTAAACTGAAGTGCATCATATATTAATCTCCAGGCATGTTCAGAATTGCGACGCCCCAGTCATAACAGCAGAACTCATTTAAGGCATGACTTTATTTCAGGTATTATTTCTGGATCTGTAAAATGCAGATTACATGGCAGTATGTTTTTTCATATTGTATTGTAAAATACTCTAAGGGCTAGAGTGTTTTTGTGTAATTAGGAAAAAAAGTTAATAAAACAGCATTCAAAAGAAAAAAGGTTACGCTTTATTTTAAGGTGTCCGTGTTACAGTGTAATTATGCATTTAAGTACTGAGTAATAATATTTAACTACATGTACTTTACTGTAGGGTTAGGGTTAGTATTGGGGTTTGGTTTAGGGTTAGTTGCATGTAATTATGCATCATTTATAGTTATTACTACAGTCACCCCATGTAACGTGTGACAAGGACGTCAAAATAAAGTGTTATTGGGGAAAAAAAAGCAATTACTTTATATTCAGGCAATGCATGACAATTATGCTTCATACAGGCCACTTCCATTTTCGAATAATTGTACATTTTTGCATGATTCACATCGAGCGAATTTTTGTACGAAATCGCCACCTTGTTACATAGTCACATTTTCCTGTGAGATCAGGTTGGTAATTTTAGAAGTAAAATCTGGATAAATCATGCATTATTTCTGGTTATTATCTATAGTTGCCAAAGACATCTCTAGTGTGCCATGGAGATATTCATTCAAAACAAACAAACTAAAAATAGATAATAGATATATAATACCAAAATCTGCTTTTTACTTTAAATATACTGATAACCACCAAAATAATACATTTGGCACAATAGAAAGTCTCATGATGAATCAGAGCTCATTGTAAGTGGCCTTTTCAATACTCATGTATAGATGTGCAAAACAAAACACCAACACTAAAATAATGCAATAAACATGAACTAAATAACAGAACATGTACAATTCCCTCATGTACATTACTGGTAACTAAAATAAGAAAACACAAAACCATTTAAATAAAATATAATCATATTTGGGACTTCTGGGAATGTTCTTTTTCAGTTGTTTTTCACTGTAGTCTTTACTTGCAAAAAACATACATTTGACTGTATTTTACAGTAAAATGACATATAATGCAAAGTTAAACAATTTACAATTTTTCACCGTATATGGTTCGTTGACTTACAGTTAACCACTTAATTCTTTCCCCGCCATTGACGGAAATTTCCAGTTTTCCGTGTTTTCATACGGTGAGGGGCGCTATTACACATCTCCTGAAAGAGTACAGAATCTCCTGATCAAAACACAGGGGAAGAAGAAGCAGAAACAAGCAATATCATATGTAATCATACGCATATGTAAAATAACGTGATCATCAACATTAAACAGCATATAAATCAAAACTGCCTAATGTTACTGATTGAAATGTCGACCCAGGATGAACTCTAGGACTGTGAAGCTTTGGGGTGTTGATGGACTCCATCTACTCCATCTGTGTTTTGATCATCATTCTGAATCTGATCTGGATGTAGTCTTTGACAAAAACATGATTTTCTCAGCTTTTTACTCAAAATGTTGCTTTTTTATGAAACTTACCCACATTCAAGTGTTGATAAAAAGGAATGCATGAAGCTGGAATAAAACAGTTTTTGTTTAAAAGCAGAGGCTCTGTTGCATGTTAAGATATTCATACAACAAAATATTCTGGGGGCCATGAAACTTTTGTGAAAATAAAACAAAAACGCTGGCTGTGGCTGGCAACTTTATTAAAAAACGCTGGCAGGGAAAGAGTTAACAAGTAAAAAATACTCATTTTTTTACACTGCTACTCAACCTTAACCTCAACTATCCAAAATGTAAAAAAAAAAAATCCATACTCTTTGAAGACAAAGTCCTCAATTCTTCTGCTAAATATGAGTTGGACAGGTTGTATTTTCAGATCCATTTAACAGAAAATGTAGCCATTTATCAATAGTTATGCCGTTTTTTTTCTGATATAGTTTCTGAGCACATCAGCTGGGACGTTTTTTTTTTGTTTTTTTTTAACACTAGGGTAATCAAAACACCAAGTGGTGCACTTTAAAAATGAACCCAGTGCCTCTGCCAGGGGTGTGTGTGTGTGTGTGTTCGCTTTATCCATCGCTCTCTAGAGGGCAAAGGCAGACCCAAAGAGTTAAAGAACTGTATGGAGCCGTTTGGTACTTTCAACTTCTCCTCAGCAAGCCTGTCACTCATATCATCCCCCAAACAGGCGATTCCCTGAGTGACTCCAGCACAGTTCCCTGACTCTGCGTGCTTGATGTTATTGCTTCAACAGGCGCCTGTGAAGAACTCTCGCCTTGAAGCCAAAGAGGCTGCAAAGGTACAACAAGCGTCGATAGATCACTGTTTCCCATTCTGTGTGCTAGTTCTAAAACAGCACACTCCTCCGAATGCATGGAGCGTTTCTTTGAGCTATTTATTTTGATGCCGAATGCATAGCGCCATACCAGCCACCCATAAAACATCTTTAAGCAAGCTGTCGCTTCTTTAGAGGGAGAACGCACTCTATATTTCCTGGAAATGAAAATAAAGCCCGTCTGTGCAACGGAAAACTCATGATGTAATTCTCTAGCAAGGAGAGTAAGAGAAAGCCTAGCATATAACAGGAAGTCACTGTTGCCACTTTGAAAATGGTGGAAATCTTGCATTCATGCATTTGGCAGATGATTTTATCCAAAGCGATTTATAATGCATTCAAGGTGCATAATCAGCGTGTGTATGAATAAAACCCTCCACCTCTGTGTTGCTGGTGCAATGCTTTATACCAGTTGAGCTACAGGAACATTAAAGTATTTGTCATTCCACTAAATGTTTAAGAAAATGTTGTTTTGCCGTGAACTTGAATTGATGTTGAGATGTACTTACATCTGCGTTAATTTCCACCCCATTGTCTAATATATGCCAAAAAGGTTGTATCTGTAGGGAACATCTTGTTCATCCATTGATTACCCACTGGTTTGGGATAATAATCATTACCAAGACAAGGTTGACTGGTGCGTGAGCCGGAGGCCATTAGTGTCTCATTTTGGCCTGGAGGCCTGAGCAATGGAAATCTATGAATCCAGTGGACCTCATCTGACTCAAGACGGGCACACACTGTGCAAATCATTTTGTCCTTTATGATTTATGCATCTTAAAAGAATTGCCTGTCAGAGTACGGTATGCATCTTAGCAGGGTTGGAAATTAACAGGGACTTGGGCCATCAAAATGAACAAAAATGCCACAATAAAATTTAAGATAAAGTCAGAGATTGATTTCGCAGTGTAGACGGCTTCAGTGATTATAACGTGAGTTTGTGTATTAGACTGAAGTCATGATGGGGAAAGTTCTTTGCATGCTTTCTGTATAATTTATTCCCAGTTTGAATAACCAGTTTTGTTCTTCACGCTTGTCATGAACTGCTCCGAGACTTTGGTTGAGGATCCAAATGCAGTCCTTTATTAGGATAAACCAGAATCGTAAATCCAAATCAGGCAAAAGGCCAAAACACAGGGAAGACAATCCAAACAATAACAAGGATTAAAACACATAGGCAAATAGGATGATCCAAGAAACAAACCAAAACATGAAACCAGGATAGCGCTCAGAATTGCAGTGTGACACAAACAAGACTTCGCAATGAATGACTGAAAACACAGGGCTTATAATGGCAAAGTTATCCAGGTAATGAGACACAGCTGAAAGTAATAACACATAATGAGTCCAGGCAATGGATTATGGGAAATGCAGTTTGTGATAAAGCAGATGGAAGGAGTGCCCTCTGGTGGAGATCATGGGCACTCCAGCTGGTGGATGTGACAATGCTACTAAGACTTGGGACACACTACACGATTTTCAAATCTTAACCAATTTTAAAACTGTGGGAGACCATAGACATAAGGGCAGTTTCAACCGATTTTTAGCATTATAATCCACCTAATGCACACATTATAAGATTTCGTCCGGACCGCGAGACACCACACCTGTCGATTAGTAACATTTCCACACGGAGACTCGCAAGATCAAACGTGACTTGAGAAGAAAAACAAATGGAGAACGATCAACGTTTTCAGCTGGTGACGTGAGTTTTGTTAAACAAAAAAGAAAAAAGAATATATGACCTGTGCTGGCAAAATGAGTCGCAATGAGCATATTTTCAAAAATTAGTTATTGTTATTTTCACATTCTCCCTTCAAAACCCTTTGTTTTTTTTATCGGACAAAAAAATTACTGAGCTACATCTGATTGAAGTTGATATAGTCAGTAAAGTCAATTTTGAGAAAAATCGAATTAAAGTTTTCTAAAGGTTCCAAAATAAAATCACCAGCAACCATACCTTAAAATCCCTGGTAATAACACCACATTTGGCACACATCAAGTCAAAACCAAATATCTATAGTAAAAATATATATATTCAACTTTTTTACCATGATACCACAATTGTTTGATTAACATCAATGAAACAGACAGCCTATATATTAAGACCTACTGTACCGCACGGATCTAATATAATGTTACACATCAGATGTTATTCCTCAACAGTTAACCAAACGTTCACATAAGACATAACAGATTATGTTTGTGTGAATACTCGCCAAGACAGATATTTTGAAATATTGTAATTCTGTGTATGTGTGTATCGTGATTGCGCGCTGTGAGAGGCGTCTGTGTGCGCGCGTCGGATCTGTCAGTCAGCGCGAGTGAGATCGTTTTCATGGACAAGGGAAAGGTATTCCTCTCAGAAAACATACAAATAAAGAAACTTTTAGATGTTTAATTGCTATTTGGAGCATTGGGATCGGTAGACGAGGGCTTAATGAACTAATTTTTGTGAAAACCTCAAAATCGACCAAAATCGGCATTTTTCACTTGTTTTGCCTGTAGCTCGAAATTATCCCGTGAGCATTCCCACTCCTTTTGCCAGCCGGGTCACATTTGGGTGATCTTCTTTCTCAATACTCCATATTTGTGGAATGTTTGTGGCCGCCAAGTTTCAGCTATAGAAACATGCAACATCCAGTTGGTGAAGCTCGCTCGCTCTCATTGGCTGTCGTGGGTATCACATCAGAGGCAGCCCGATCAAGAGTCGGAAATATCAAACATGTTTGATATTTACGATTTGGGATCGTGTAGGCTCCAACGCAAACGGGAGCAGTAAAATAATCGTAATGACACCACACAATTGAGGATTTTTTGGACAAAAAGTAGTTTGCGACAAGCCTTGAATCGGGCCACACCCCCTGATCATGTGGAGGTGCAAACTGGGCTCAAAATCAGGCTTAAAGGTGTGTGGCCAGCATCAGATAACCAATGTGAAATCTTGATATTCTAATGAATGAAAAGCAATAAACTAATTCATAAATGGTTCTCAGGTTGTTTTTTATGTGTAGCCAGAATATGCGAGCCTTTCCGTGTTAAACATCATTAATAATAATTATTACAATATCAAGAGCAATAATCAACAATAATTATTTGTCATAATATTGCAGTTCTTCCCTGTAATTTGTATAATTAGTATAATTTATGTATGGCTATTTAACATTATGCAACATTCAGCAATTGTTGAGTAAATACATGTATGCCACCTTTGAGCTGTGTTAAATAGTCTGTGTAAATATGCATGAATGCCATGTCAGATGCAGCTTCTGGTTCATCTTTGCAGTGTAAAGATGGCTTATGTTGATGCTCATAAAATTTTATTTGTAAGTTCGAAGTAACTTTTTAAATTGAAGCATTTACAACATTCCCTGTCTCTGTTTAAAGGACTTTTATTTTGATATTCATTTTGTGTTTTTGTGTCTTTGTTCAGTTCCTGTTACAATGGCTGAATCCAAAAATCGCCCCCTAAACCCTCAATCACTATTCCCTACGTTAGTCCACTAATACAGTTCACTTGAAGGAGTGAATGAAAACGAGTGAGTGGATTCGGAGATCCTTGAGTGTACATCGGCTGTACACTCGTTATTGCGGTGCATTGTTTTTGCGGATTGAATGAGTGCACTCGATAATGTCCACTATGGTTTCGGACACCACTACAAATGGCTGTCCCCTCAAACAGTGCCCTATTTAATGGTATAGGGGGCGATTTCACCCCCTAAACCCTCATTCACTATTCCCTACGTTAGTCCACTAATACAGTTCACTTGAAGGAGTGCACTGTAATGAATTACAGCATTATTTTACAGCAGTTGGCTGTTTTCTCGTAATACAGCATAATGCTGTAAACTGCAATGCATTCTGGGGTCGCGTGGCGGTTTGATTCAAATATACAGAATATTGCTGCAAATTTCAAATCTACAGAGGCATTATGGGATCTTCAACGGTCGAGTCGTCGAGATTCGCATAGCAGCAAGAGGAACAATTCACAACTGTGGTAAGTGACTTATTAATTCAGTTTTTTATTTTTCATGTTTGGTAACTGTCCAAGTATATGAATGTATCTACATTCGCGGTTCATACTGGTAACCCTGGATTCACGCATCATCCGAGACTTGCGCGGGGTTTCAGCAGCGCGGTCACGGTAGGATTTCACACTTTACCCGGCGATATAGCGGCTATATTGGGCAGAAAATCTCTGGGTTCCTACTTTATGAATTACACGCTTCAGTGACAACAGTTGGTATTCACGGGAACTTCGTGTTGATCAGCACACTTCGTCGTGATTATTTTATGCGATTGTGAATCAAATTAGTCATCCGTTAATATGGGCGGCGTAATGAAAACGCGTTGCTAAAGCCTCGTGGTCACCGGTGAGGCTCACAGAGGACGTGTCATATAAATTCTGAATTGTGCTGTAATACCAGTTTTGTCGCAAGTTTATACGCCGGTGACATCCCCAATTCAGTATGTTTTTAGGTAACTTAGACTCTGTGTAATTTATAAAATAACTATTTTCATATGTGGTATGATTGTTTTAGGAGACGACTAGTGGGCACTGGATGCTGACTGTGTGTGAGGAGGGCATTCATCCCAGCTTCCTGTCTGGCATTGCCACTCTGTTCCCAGCATATTACATATTCAATCTCGAGTACCAGGAGGCAGTGTGTACCTTGGAGTTCATTTAAAGGTAATGGTTGAATTCTACAGTAACAACTTCAGTACATGCATTTTACATATGTAGATATTTTATATCAGAACTTGCCTTTTATCTATGTAGATATGTTAAAGTTATATGTTTTATATCTGTTGAGGCCTTTAACACAATGCTTCTCAGCTGGAGAAGAGATTAAAAAAATTCAGGGCGAATGATTTAGATGTCTCCCTGTTTAACACTAGCAAGCTAATGAGTTAAATCATGTGTTTTAATTAGTGGGAAAAGTCTAAAACTTTCTGGGAGGTGGGTCCTCAGGACTGGAGTTGAGAAACATTGCTCTAACACATATGGCCCAATTTCAAAAACATGATTATATACCTTAAAAGCTAAAACCAATTTTAATTACTGTATCTGACTGTATCTATCACCCCTCTATCATTATTTGACTGTATATACTGTATCATTATGTTTTGTAATATATCTAATATCTTGTCCTCGTTGTTCTTTTTTTTTATCAGAAGTTTGTTGGACTCACTCAGGGCCTTGTTTGGCCATGTTGGTCTGTTCATGAAGTGGTGAAAATTCATCAGTGTCTCTGTGGCGACAATTTTTTTAAACAATTTTTTATGATCATATTGGTCAACTTGTGGTTTTAAAGTTATGAAGTTTGCATATTCTTTGTGTGAAGGGCCATGATGGCGAATATGTTTCAAGTAATTTAAAAATATTTAATTTCATGTCAATTTAAAAAATAATTATGTAAATAAAAATGAATTCAAAATAATACAAAATACATGACATTTTATCTTGCAAATTTGAAAGTTATAAATTAAATTTTGAGCTGTTTTCAAGATTAAGACGTGTCCATTTTTTTGTGAAGTAATAGTTTGTTATGTTATACAACACTTTATTCAGTTAAAACTGCATAAGCATTAAACATTTAATAAAAAGTTAAAATTTAAAATTCAGTTGCCAGTCATTAATATTCAGCAATCAGGAATATATATTGGATATACTGCATTTTACAAACCCGATTCCAAAAAAGTTGGGACACTGTACAAATTGTGAATAAAAAAGGAATGCAATAATTTACAAATCTCATAAACTTATATTTTATTCACAATAGAATATAGATAACATATCAAATGTTGAAAGTGAGTCATTTTGAAATGTCATGCCAAATATTGGCTCATTTTGGATTTCATGAGAGCTACACATTCCAAAAAAGTTGGGACAGGTAGCAATAAGAGGCCGGAAAAGTTAAATGTACATATAAGGAACAGCTGGAGGACCAATTTGCAACTTATTAGGTCAATTGGCAACATGATTGGGTATAAAAAGAGCCTCTCAGAGTGGCAGTGTCTCTCAGAAGTCAAGATGGGCAGAGGATCACCAATTCCCCCAATGCTGCGGCGAAAAATAGTGGAGCAATATCAGAAAGGAGTTTCTCAGAAAAAAATTGCAAAGAGTTTGAAGTTATCATCATCTACAGTGCATAATATCATCCAAAGATTCAGAGAATCTGGAACAATCTCTGTGCGTAAGGGTCAAGGCCGGAAAACCATACTGGATGCCCATGATCTTCAGGCCCTTAGACGGCACTGCATCACATACAGGAATGCTACTGTAATGGAAATCACAACATGGGCTCAGGAATACTTCCAGAAAACATTGTCGGTGAACACAATCCACCGTGCCATTCGCCGTTGCCGGCTAAAACTCTATAGGTCAAAAAAGAAGCCATATCTAAACATGATCCAGAAGCGCAGGCGTTTTCTCTGGGCCAAGGCTCATTTAAAATGGACTGTGGCAAAGTGGAAAACTGTTCTGTGGTCAGACGAATCAAAATTTGAAGTTCTTTTTGGAAAACTGGGACGCCATGTCATCCGGACTAAAGAGGACAAGGACAACCCAAGTTGTTATCAGCGCTCAGTTCAGAAGCCTGCATCTCTGATGGTATGGGGTTGCATGAGTGTGTGTGGCATGGGCAGCTTACACATCTGGAAAAGCACCATCAATGCTGAAAGGTATATCCAAGTTCTAGAACAGCATATGCTCCCATCCAGCCGTCGTCTCTTTCAGGGAAGACCTTGCATTTTCCAACATGACAATGCCAGACCACATACTGCATCAATTACAACATCATGGCTGCGTAGAAGAAGGATCCGGGTACTGAAATGGCCAGCCTGCAGTCCAGATCTTTCACCCATAGAAAACATTTGGCGCATCATAAAGAGGAAGATGCGACAAAGAAGACCTAAGACAGTTGAGCAACTAGAAGCCTGTATTAGACAAGAATGGGACAACATTCCTATTCCTAAACTTGAGCAACTTGTCTCCTCAGTCCCCAGACGTTTGCAGACTGTTATAAAAAGAAGAGGGGATGCCACACAGTGGGAAACATGGCCTTGTCCCAACTTTTTTGAGATGTGTTGATGCCATAAAATTTAAAATCAACTTATTTTTCCCTTAAAATGATACATTTTCTCAGTTTAAACATTTGATATGTCATCTATGTTGTATTCTGAATAAAATACTGAAATTTGAAACTTCCACATCATTGCATTCTGTTTTTATTCACAATTTGCACAGTGTCCCAACTTTTTTGGAATCGGGTTTGTACATGCTCTCTCTAAATATAGCAAATACACACATTCAAGTAGTTTATTGTGTAAAAAATTGTTAAAAAACATTGCACTGTTAAAAACTACCTGTAAATTTTACTGTAAAATACTGGCAGCAGGGTTGCCAGCCAGTTACTGTAATTTTTACAGTAGCGGTTCTGTAATTTAATTTACAGAATTTTACTGTATTTATTGTAATCAAAGAATACAGTACAATTCTGTAAATTAAATTACAGAACTGCTACTGTAAAAATTACAGTAACTGGCTGGCAACCCTGCTGCCAGTATTTTACAGTAAAATTTACAGGTAGTTTTTAACAGTGTGGATGAAAACAAGTGAGTGAATTCAGACAGCTGTTGTGTACATCGGCTGTACGCTCGTTATTGCGGTGCATTGTGGGATTGAATGAGTGCACTCGATAACGTCCACTATGGTTTCGGACACACACTACAAATGGCTGTCCCCTCAAATAATGCCCTATATGAGGGTATGGGGGGCGATTTTGGATTCAGCCATAGTTTCCATTCTAATCTTGTTAGTTTCCATAGAAACCCTTGTTTGTTACCATGTTAACTGATCGCCTACACCTGTCCTTCGCTTAGTCTCTTGTTACTTTTATGCATTCAAATCAGCACTCATCGTCTGATTATTGTCTTGTGTTAAGTTTCATGCTGGTGTTTTAATGTATGTTTCCTGATCTTATGTTATTTCTGCAACAAGCATCTTTGTCTGGATTAGTCAAGACAGCACATGACAACAGGGATATTTAATACGGAGTGTATATTTACACCGTGCAAATAGCGTGCCCTGTTGGCAAGTGCTGTTTGCATTAGCGCCACCTAACAATGCCTGGTTGGGCCAAACAAGATAAAAAATAAAAAAAAAACCAGGTATTTTAATGTCTTTAGTGGTGCAGTCAATAGAGCGTAGGGTTTATGGCTCTAGGTTTTGACGCGATCGACCGGGGTTCGAATCCGCCTTTTGCAGAGTCGCTCTTCTCCATTTTCCCATCACATATCACATCGGAAAGGCATTTACTTTCAATAAAAATTAAGAAAGTGTTCTAAAAGTGGAAATAAAGTGCCTAACGAAATGTTTAATAATAATAAAAGTATTTATTGGGTAGGGTTAGGGGTTTGTGTAGGGAGGGCTTTTATTGTCCCATTAAAGCGGCATCCATTTAATAATTTTAATAAATATAATAATTTACACTCTATGTTATTATTGCTTCCTGTTAATGTACAACAATACTGAGGTGCAAATAGTAGCCCATGTATCTGTCAAAATAAAGTTTAAATTGCATGTAATTACTATTTACACATATTGCAAAGAACTGCTACTTTTACATGGTGTAAATAGAATATATCACTATTTTCACTTAGTAAATAACATCTACAGCTATTTGCACTTTGTACATAGCGATTATCGCTAAGAAAATATGCTATTTTCACTTAGCAATCATCAAATCAAACAAATTGGCAAAAGTAAAAAAAATGCCCCTTGAAATCAATTCCAACTTTGCTCATGATAATTATGAGCGACTTTGCTCATGATTTACAGCATTGAAATGAAGATTAATGTGATCAATCCGTGTCATGTTCTGACATCCTCATTGATACAGAAAATTAAAATGGTATCACGCAAACTCAAGCAAGCCCTTGCACCAATGTTGGCAGTATGATTGTGAAGGTAACGCTTTATTTTACAGCCCTGTTCCTTACATACTATGTACTTAATGTAGTCATTGCAATAACTGAGTAATAACTAGGTACTGAACCCCTAAACCTAACCTTAATCCATATAGTTACCTTGTATTGCCCACTACTTTCTTGGGTAAGTACACTGTAAGTGCACATACTGTAAAATAAAGTGTAACCAAATTATGTTGTGTATCATATAGACAAGCTCAGCGCTTTAACTCTCTCTCTCACACACACAAACACACACACACACACACGCACACACACTTGATCAATAGCTGTGCTCTTATTGGTTCTTCATTAGCAGTCACACTGCAGGATTGCAACCCAAAATTTCGGACACTGCCAGAAATCCGTCTGAGGCAAAGATTCATTACAAAGCCAATTAATTAGCCGTCGGTGAGCATGTCAGAGTAAGCGATCCAAGACTGCTGATTTTGCCCTCTGACAAAAGAAATATTTTACAATCACTAATGCTTGTCTCAGATGGCAATATTGTTGCACCGAGTGTGCACCTGGATTCAAAGGATTCTGCGGCAGCGTGGCAAACCCACCAGAAGAGGGCTCTGCATGTCAGCAAACAGTTGCTCTGGCTGGATAAACAAGATTCTTTTCTTCCCCCGAGGGCACCTTCATCATCACCCTCCTCCTCCTGCACCGGCAGAACAGATCCAGTATTAACAGGCAGGGCCAAGGGTGCAGCGCCGCTGAATATTTCAGCGTACCACTGGTAGAGTGGAGGCTCTGTGACCCGATGGGTGAGAGAGAGGCGAGAGGTATGGAAGAGATACAGTGAGTCGATGCATAAGTCAAAATAAAAAAATTCCCAAAAGGTGTGAAAACGCATGAATAGAAGATCTCAGAGCGCGCTCTCGTTTGCAGGCTGACGCGTGGTGTAGAATTCATGTCAACTAGCCGAGAGAATCAAATATAGAGCGGCACAAATTAAGCCGAACCTTCTTCATTTAAGGCAGGTTAGTATGAAAAAACCTCATAAAACTAGTCTCACAAACTGTCTGGTAGGTTTTACAGAGAAAAAGGTACAAAAATATATATAGTAGGGCTATTCTTAGAATTGGTTCAGAGAAACATCTTTTTCCACAAATTTTGTATGTATGCAAGTTGTATAATATCCAAGGTACATTTCTAGTAATTGTGCAGTTATTCTCATATTGTATTTTCAGAAAGTTTTGGAATATTTTTCCTCTCCCCAAATTTGTCACAACAAAACACAATCATATATAATTTAATAAGAAGGGTTTTATTGACATATTAAGATTTTGTTTACATCTACCTTGTAAATATATTTTTTGCTATTTTATTAAAAAGTTTTCACATGTAAATCAATAACAACTGCAATTTTAACAATATTTCAACAGTAATTTATGAGATTTGTTGTATTTTGAATCCAATCTTTCTTTGTAAAAGGTATAAAGTTTATCTCACTGATTTCAGAGTTAAGGATTCATTAGTTTGGATGTTCACTGAACCAAACACTATCATAACATCTTAGTTGATCATTCAATATACTTTATTTTTGACAAACATCCCATGTTTCGATGTATGGTGCTCGCTAATGTTTTGGTAGCTCCACATCACATTACAGAATTTAACTCACATACTAAAGACATACTAAAATACTAATGATTTGCATAACTGTACAAACATTTTGTTTATTTCCCCTAAATAAAGGATTATTTGTTCCCTTCTGTTACTACCAAAACAATGACGACATGTTTCGGTCGTGACAATTTTAGATACTTTTGAGTTTTTTTTAGCTCAAAGATGCTAATCAGCACATGGTTTTGAACAGTTGTACACACATAAAAACTACATTTTATGGAATAACACCCCAAAAAATAAAGTTTGCTTAATTGCAGAAAAAAGGCGTTTGGTAGTGACGTTCCTTAAACATAAGAGAGATCATACAAAATGCATGTTACAAACAAGAGACTCAAGAACAACCATCACAAACAGGGGCGTAGGAATGACTTTGGCCACTATGAATCAACGTCCATCCCACCACCATAATAGTAACATACAGTATGGTGACGTCGTACGTGTATGGAATCACAAACAGCAAATAAATAAACAAAATCATCCAATCTGTTTATTATTAGACACATATTGGAGTTGGGAAACATAAAAGTGTACAAGCCCCCCTGTAATTGCAGGCAGAAAGGAGAGTGGCACTTTACAAGGCAAATATTTGATTTGTAACCCAAAAAATGTATAAAAGGCACAAACTTTCACATATTCATCATTAATTCCTTTTAAGACCTCACCTCACACCCTCCATCTGTTACTTCATCTGTAACTCCTTCATGTGCCACTCCTTCCTCACCTCCTCTTCCCTGATGATACCAGCCTTCTCCTGATGACACATTATATAATTTTTTTAATGTAAATATAGGCTTGGTAAATGATAGGTTATGATGTTGTCCTGTCCTTGTTTAAAATGTGTTGTATAATTACTTACACTAACCTTACTCTTTGTAAAAAACTTCAGTAACGTTATTTCCTTTGATGGTTTTAATTTTTTCTGGGGTGGCATTATGCGGAAATGAGATGACAGAACATTTTACTTTTACTAAGGTTAACACAGAGAAATCGATTGCCAGCTATATGTATATCTATGTAGCTAGCTATCTAACGTAACGTTAGTTAGCACCTCGCGCAAAGCATAACACGTGCCATTCAAAATTCCATTGTTGATTTAATCGTCATATGCCTCATATCCATAATTCAATTTTAAAAAGCTTGCTAATTTCAACCGCTTGACTGAGACCTCATTTACCTCATACAAAGTCGAGTCGTATTCCAGTTTAAAGCTGGTAACGTATTTGCAGTGTTGCCAACTATTTTCCAAGGAAAGTAGCTAAAGCCTGCCCAAAAAGTCGCTAAATGTCGCTAAATGACGTCATGCGTCAATTAGCATATCCGTGACGTCACCACGTTGTACTTGCGTTCTGCCTGCCTAATGTGTTTTCTCTCCTAATCCGTGCTCACATACTGTATTTTAAAATAATATAATACAGCCGACTGTCCAGTAAATATGTTCTCATTTCCTATATCTTTTTATCATACAATAGAGCGAGTATGATATTGTGAATGACTAAATTTGTATATGTGTAAAATAATCTGAATTGAGAGAGGTCAGAAACTGGACGAACTAAAGCTCTGTGATAGTGAGTAATATAAGTGATAAGCACAAGAGAAGAATGGAAATCATAACGGGTCAAACTAAATTCTTTAAATATAAAACAAAGGAAGCAGATAAGTGATAAATCCGTGGCAACAGTGTGTGCTCATGTGTAGCTCGCTCATTCACGTCTGTCTGCTGGTGTGTGTGTGTTCACGCGCTGCTGCTCCTCTCAGCCACTCACTGAACAGGGTAGATGCAGAGAGAGGTGTGACGGCAGGGAGAAAGCAAGACCTCGCGCTCGCAGGACAGTACTGGAGACATTTGTAAAGTAGCTGACGTTTGTCCAAAAAGTCGCTAGATTTGTCGCTAGTCGCTTTTTTGAAAAAAAGTCGCTAAAGGGGTCTGAAAAGTCGCTAAATATAGCGACACGTCCCCCCGGTTCCCACGCCAGTGATCACAAAACACAAAAACAGTTTGGTTTTAGTTAGTTATTTAATGCTATAAAAACAGGGGTGTGACGTTATGATTGACAGCTTCTCTGAGCGACGTAGTCACTGAGACACCAACGGACATTTTTCGCGATTTCTTGGGAGGAGATTGGAGCTTTAACCTTAATTTCTACATTTCCGTATCTGTTTATTTCACAGCGACATGAGTTGTTCTGCAGTAAACTGTGTAAACTGATATTGGCGGCTTTGATATAGAGAGTGGAGGTGTGTCGTCCATCTTTTTTTACAGTCTATGGTTTATACTCATTCCAATTAATACTTTATCATCTGCATATTAGAGCTTAATATAACAAATTTAAGAAAAATGTGTTATATTTCTATATAAAATGTTTATATAAATGTATATGAATGCAAATATTGCTTAAATATATACATGAATGAGTGTGTATTTATATAATAATTATACACAGTACACACACATATATTATGTAAACGCAAACTTTTATTTTGGATGCGATTAACCGTGATTAATCGTTTACTTTTCATACAACTGAATATATTTGGTTTGTCTTTTCTTTTTCTTTTTTTCTCAATTTATTATATGCATTTTATTAGTATTATTGTTTATAGATACTGTTGATATTTGCTAATCCTCCTTTATGGGGTGGAGGTGGTTACTCATTGGTGTTTTTCCCCTCCTCATTCAGTTACATGTGAAAACAATGTGTAAAAATTGTTTCTCTTTAATGTTTGTCTGTTTTTGTTTCATGTTTTTTTGTCTGTATAATAAAATATTGTGGGGGAGAAAAAAAGGGTTGTGGTTAAAATCAGTCTCAGCCAATGGACTAAGACATACAATGTTTTGGTAGTGACATGAAAATGCGGGACACATTTTTACAAAGAAAATATAAATGATTTTTTTTTAACTTCACTGTTTTTAATCAGTCTTTAGAAATCACGCAGGACAGACTGAAACCATTATTTAACACATTATTTCAAATTAATTCCTCGAATTCAATATTCTACGAACCTCAAATGTTTCATAAATGCTTCTTTAAAGGTGCAGTTTTTAAATGCTTTCAACATGCTTTATCCAAACATATGAGAATGAGCTCGACCCTTACTGTATCTGATCACATGTGAATACTAATGAGCTCTGTGTTCTCTGGATGAGGCTCAGTGCCGATCAGACGCTGCACTATTCAAATAAATATGAGCTCTGTTAACCTTGACCTGTGGCATGTGGAGTCAGGATGTTTGGCAGTCAGACTGTTTAATGTTTTCTATTGGCCACTTATTATAAGAGCAAGACAGGATTGGACGGCGTTCTGTCAGCAACATTCAGAGAAGGTGAAATGGCCAGACTTCTCAAAATGAATACTAAAATGAATCAGCGCTACTGTAGACAGAAATATACATACAGTGTGCATTAGTGTTGACTCTGAATGTGCATAGAAGCACATTAGGAAATCATTTAGATCTTAAACGTTGAATATGATTCAGAGGACAATGAAAACTAAACAAAAGGTGGACACAGCATCATTTTTAAGTGAGTGTCAGGGAATAATATATTATCAATTTATTCATTGTAATATATATATACAGTGGTGGTCAGAATTATTGGCACCCCTGGTAAATATGATCAAATATGGCTGTAAAAAATAAATCTGCATTGATTATCCTTTTGATCTTTTATTCAAAAAATTCATAAAAATCTAAACTTTCATTGAAGTAAAAGAATTGAAAGTCAGGGGAAAATCACATTATGAAATAAATGCTTTTCTCCAAAACACGTTGGCCACAATTATTGGCACCCCTAGAATTTTTTATGAGTAAAATATCTCTGAAGTATATTCCCATTAATATTTACATTTTTTTAGCACACCAGGGTGACTAGGAACATGAAATTGTCTAGCTATGACTTCCTGTTTCACAGGAGTATAAATATGAGGAAACACAAAGGCCAAATTCCCTTAATAATTCATCACAATGAGTAAAGCCACAGAATATAGTTCTGATGTGCAGCAAAAGATTGTTGAGCTTCACAAAATAGAAAGTGGCTGTAGGAAAACAGCTAAAGCATTGAAAATCCCCATTTCCACCATCAGGGCAATAATTAAGAAGTTCCAATCAACTAAAGATGTTATGAATCTGCCTGAAAGAGGACGTGTGTCTATGTGGTCTTAATGCACGGCGAGGAGGAGAGTTTGAGTGGACAAAGACTCTCCAAGGATCACAAATGGAGAATCGCAGATTAGTTGAGTCTTGGGGTCAGAAAGCCTAAAAAAAAAAAAACAAATCAAACAACCCCTACATCACCTCATGTTGTTTGGGAGGGATTCAAGAAAAATCCTTCTTGCTCATCCAGAAACAAACTCCAGCATATTCAGTTGTCAGACACGACTGGAGCTTCAGACGGGACCTGGTTCTGTGGTCAGATGAAACTATAAAAAGAGCTTTTTGGCAGCAAATCCACCAGATGGGTTTGGTGCAAACAGGGATAAAAAGTACCCCATGCCCACGGTTAAAAATACAGCTGGATCTTTAATGTTGTGGGCCTATTTTCTTGCTGGAGGTCCTGGACATCTTGTTGAGATACATGGTATCATGGATTCTAGCAAATGCCAACAGATAAAAAATCAAAACCTGACGGCCTCTGCTAGAAATCTTATAATGGGCCGTGGTTGGATCTTCCATCAGGACAACGATCCAAAACAAACATCAAAATCAACACACAAATGTGTCACTGAACACAAAATGAAGCTTCTGCCATGACCATCCCAGTCCCCTGACCTGAACCCTATAGAAAATGAGTGGGCTGAACTGAAGAGAAGAAGCACCAACATGGATCTGGGAATCTGAAGGATCTGGAGAGATTCTGTATGGAGGAATGGTCTCTGATCTCTTGTCAGGTGTTCTCCAAACTCATCAGCCATTATAGAAGAAGACTCAGAGCTGTTATCTTGGGAAAGGGAGGTTGCAAAAAGTATTTAATAAAAGGGTGCCAATAATTGTGGCCAACGTGTTTTGGAGAAAAACATTTATTTCATAATGTGATTTACCCCCCACTTTCAATTCTTTTACTTCAATGAAAGTTTAGATTTTTGTGAATTTTTTTAATAAAAGATCAGAAGGATAAACAATGCAGATTTATTTTTTACAGCCATATTTGATCATATTTACCAGGAGTGCCAATAATTCTGACCACCACTGTATATATACAGTGGGGAGAACAAGTATTTGATACACTGCCGTTTTTCCAGGTTTGCCCACTTACAAAGCATGTAGAAGTCTGTAATTTTTATCATAGGTACACTTCAACTGTGAGTGACGGAATCTAAAACAAAAATCCAGAAAATCACATTGTATGATTTTTAAATAATTAATTTGCATTTTATTGCATGACATAAGTATTTGATCACCTACCAACCAGTAAGAATTCCGGCTCTCACAGACCTGTTAGTTTTTCTTTAAGAAGCCCTCCTGTTCTCCACTCATTACCTGTATTAACTGCACCTGTTTGAACTCGTTACCTGTATAAAAGACACCTGTCCACACACTCAATCAAACAGACTCCAACCTCTCCACAATGGCCAAGACCAGAGAGCTGTGTAAGGACATCAGGGATAAAATTGTAGACCTGCACAAGGTTGGGATGGGCTACAGGACAATAGGCAAGCAGCTTGATGAGAAGGCAACAACTGTTGGCGCAATTATTAGAAAATGGAAGAAGTTCAAGATGACAGTCAATCTCCCTCGGTCTGGGGCACCATGCAAGATCTCACCTCGTGGGGCATCAATGATCATGAGGAAGGTGAGGGATCAGCCCAGAACTACACGGCAGGACCTGGTCAATGACCTGAAGAGAGCTGGGACCACAGTCTCAAAGAAAAACATTAGTAACACACTACGCCGTCATGGATTAAAATCCTACAGCGCACGCAAGGTCCCCCTGCTCAAGCCAGCGCATGTCCAGGCCCGTCTGAAGTTTGCCAGTGACCATCTGGATGATCCAGAGGAGGAATGGGAGAAGGTCATGTGGTCTGATGAGATGAAAATAGAGCTTTTTGGTCTAAACTCCACTCACCGTGTTTGGAGGAAGAAGGATGAGTACAACCCCAAGAACACCATCCCAACCGTGAAGCATGGAGGTGGAAACATCATTCTTTGGGGATGCTTTTCTGCAAAGGGGACAGGACGACTGCACCGTATTGAGGGGAGGATGGATGGGGCCATGTATCGTGAGATCTAGGCCAACAACCTCCTTCCCTCAGTAAGATCATTGAATATGGGTCGTGGCTGGGTCTTCCAGCATGACAACGACCCGAAACACACAGCCAGGGCAACTAAGGAGTGGCTCCGTAAGAAGCATCTCAAGGTCCTGGAGTGGCCTAGCCAGTCTCCAGACCTGAACCCAATAGAAAATCTTTGGAGGGAGCTGAAAGTCCGTATTGCCCAGCGACAGCCCCGAAACCTGAAGGATCTGGAGAAGGTCTGTATGGAGGAGTGGGCCAAAATCCCTGCTGCAGTGTGTGCAAACCTGGTCAAGAACTACAGGAAACGTATGATCTCTGTAATTGCAAACAAAGGTTTCTGTACCAAATATTAAGTTCTGCTTTTCTGATGTATCAAATACTTATGTCATGCAATAAAATGCAAATTAATTACTTAAAAATCATACAATGTGATTTTCTGGATTTTTGTTTTAGATTCTGTCTCTCACAGTTGAAGAGTACCTATGATAAAAATGACAGAACTCTACATGCTTTGTAAGTAGGAAAACCTGCAAAATCGGCAGTGTATCAAATACTTGTTCTCCCCACTGTATATGTATATATATATATATATATATATTTTTTTTTTTTGTGGACAGACTAATAGACATTTGAAAATGTTTGATTGATTCATGTTTTAAAATGTAGTTAAATTCAAAAATAAAACAATACATAATTTTAATTGACAAATATATAGACACACATTACTAGTCAGAAGTTTGAGGTTGGCAAGATATTTTAGTGTGTTTGAAAGAAGTCACCTTTGCTTTTGCAAAAATAAACAGTAAAAACAGTAATATTGTGAAATATTATTTCAATTTAAAATAACTATTTTCTATTTAAATATATTTGAAAATGTAATTTATTTCTGTGATCAAAGCTGAATTTTCAGCTGCCAACATTATAAATGCCTTTTGCTGAATAAAAATACTCAATTCTTTAAAAAAAAAAGTCTTACTGGTAGTGTATTTAAAACGATATATTTAATTTATGTTCTAAAACGTAGTTAAATAAAAAAAAAATTAATTTAGAAAATATTTTTAATGCAAATTTAAAATTGCATTTTGAAAAAAAAAAATTAAATTACTTTTCTTTGTCCCTTTGCATAAGCGCTGCATGTGAATTTAATTAAAAAAAAAGTAATAAATGAAACAACTATTAAATATTTTTCAAACTTTTTCAAAAATAAATTCTGCATGCTATCCCAACTATTATCATAGAAATGTGATAATAAAAATTGTGACACTGGAACGATGTGAAAGCCCAGCACCGCCCCGGACCCACCCAGGAATTATTGCATGGAGTTTCCTTTCATAGCAGGAAAATGCTTGAGGAAAGATCTGCCATTGACCCGAGCATGGCAGAGAGAATTTAAAAGATCAAGAGGTGCGGAGAGGAGGGGGTCTCGGGAGTTAATTGCCCTCCACCTCAGAAACATCCACCCCTGGCAGCCTGCGCTCAAAACCTCAGGCAAAACTCAAAGCTCTCGGACTTAAAGGGAATATATATCCTAAGAGCAGAGCGGGAGGGGGACGAGTGAGGGCGTATGGGCACGGATGCTGGGAATCAATAATTCATAAGACCTCTTCTTATTAGGGGTCTCTTGACAGTCTCACGGGTGCTTATACGGGGTCTCGGTGCTGGATGAGAGGCTTCTCCGTTGCCATCCTCTTCACTTCTCGCTTTCTAATTCATGATCACAGAAAATACAAACCCATGATTCATGTATCTGTTCCGGAGCCCATCGTCTGTTGATCACCACACACGGCTTCTGAATTACCACGAGAAGAAGACAACCGTGTGCTTTGAAACATGTAGTGTCACATGCTCGTGGTCCAAAGCAAGAGGGCAGAGATGCTTTCTAATAGTATGTAATTATGCCTCAGCGCTTTGAATGGTGTGTAATTTTCCCTAGGTGATTATTCCACTCTCTCTTTAAATAGCGCTAAATGTTAGTGAGATGTGTTTGAGGATTGTGTGTCTATACAGAGCGCTCGGAGAGATCACTACGGCTCCCTGAAAGAGCATTTCATTTGTGTTCATAAGTGTTTACGTAAAGTAGATTTTCCTATGTTTGGATAAACTCAGGAAATGTACAGAATCACATGTGACAGCATGCAAAACATAAAACATGTTATGCAATATACAGGTATTAGGAGACTTTAAAGTTGCATACTCAGGCAAAATAGTATAAACTTTGACAATCCCATCGGTCACAATAGTGACTGTAAAGGATGTTTTCATTTATAAAGCTCTAAAAGTAATACTGGTGTTTTAGTGCATTTCCTGCATTTCCTGTCTCAATTAAATATGTGCAGTGTCACATGGCTAGTGCAAATTGTCACATGTGAAGATGATGACTGCATCAAATCTCCAAAACAAAAGGTTAGTAAAGTATGTTAACATAAAGATATGACAAAGATATTTGGTACACATTGTCTTTAAGGTGTCTAATATTAATATGTGAATTATTCCGTTTTGTTGAGTGTGGATGGCAACAATAGTGACCGGTGTGATAATACAATGCATTGAGGTATACATATACTTACAATGAACTATCCAATTGCAGTTGTTAGAGAAGGTTGCACTAAAATGTCGCAATGACAAAATTACAGTGAATAATTCACTAATGCACTTTTTTTGTCTTTTATCTTAGTATTACTATCAGTGTTGTATAAGGGTTTTTATGTATAATAGTAACACTAGAATATGATGAAACAGAGTTTAAAATGTGTTAATTAATGGGCTGAGATATATATATATATATACACCGATCAGGCATAACATTATGACCACTTTCCTAATATTGTGTTGGTCCCCCTTTTGCTGCCAAAACAGCCCTGACCCGTCGAAGCATGGACTCCACTAGACCCCTGAAGGTGTGCTGTGGTATCTGGCACCAAGATGTTAGCAGCAGATCCTTTAAGTCCTGTAAGTTGCGAGGTGGGGCCTCCATGGATCGGACTTGTTTGTTCAGCACATCCCACAGATGCTCGATTGGATTGAGATCTGGGGAATTTGGAGGCCAAGTCAACACCTCAAACTCGTTGTTGTGCTCCTCAAACCATTCCTGAACCATTTTTGCTTTGTGGCAGGGTGCATTATCCTGCTGAAAGAGCCACAGCCACCAGGGAATACCGTTTCCATGAAAGGGTGTACATGGTCTGCAACAATGCTTAGGTAGGTGGTACGTGTCAAAGTAACATCCACATGGATGGCAGGACCCAAGGTTTCCCAGCAGAACATTGCTCAAAGCATCACACTGCCTCCGCCAGCTTGCCTTCTTCCCATAGTGCGTCCTGGTGCCATGTGTTCCCCAGATAAGCGACGCACACATACCCGGCCATCCACGTGATGTAAAAGAAAACGTGATTCATCAGACCAGGCCACCTTCTTCCATTGCTCCGTGGTCCAGTTCTGATGCTCACGTGCCCACTGTTGGCGCTTTCGGCGGTGGACAGGGGTCAGCATGGGCACCCTGATAATCAGTGATATTCACTTCACCTGTCAGTGGTCATAATGTTACGCCTGATCTGTGTATATATATATAAGAATTTTGATGACTGCAGAAATATGTTAATTCAGTGTACACAGGACACAATTGTGACCGACCACAAAACACACTTTTCCATAAAAATGTCATTAAAAAAAGGGATTACTAATGACACATCATTTGGATATTTTCATGTCTGGGAAAAAATTGGAGATTAAATGGGTTAATATGTATTTATAAATGAAATTAGCCCCAGATGAGGCTAATTAAAAGTCATCTGCACTATTTGTACCAGGGTTAAGATAAATTAAAACAATTGTCATTATTTGAAATAAAATAAAATACATAAAAAACACTATTTTATTCATTAGCATTTAGTTTAATCTGATGTACTAAAATAATTACAATAAAAATGAATAAAAACTATAATAGCATATCTATTATTCTAAAATAACACTGTATGGATGAATTTTATTATTTATTATTTAGGTAAGTATCATCAAAGTTAAACATATTTCATGCAATACTTGATTTGTGTTTGTGTGCGAGTAAAAGTGACGCAGAACAGAATGAAACCGTTTTAATGTCAGTTCAGGTAAAGGTATGGACTGATACATGTACTGGCAATAAACATTCTATTAATCTCATTTATAACGAGTACAATAAAATCAAAGATTTGGTTAAAGTTAAAGTTATTCATGCATAAAAGGCTTTATGTTTTAGATATGCATTGATTCAGTGTCTATCCAAACGTACACAAATGTATGTGTGTTAGAAGCGCGCTTAACACACAAATACTGTAGCTGGAATACTGATGAGATCCCACTGTCCCTGATGACGCGCGGCTGTTCCAGGAGCTATAGTTCAGCACACGGGCTGGTGTGGTTCAGACGGCGCTGTGCTACAGGGTTACAGGATTGATTATTTGAGCCAGGAAGAACATGTGTCCATCATAGAGGAGGAGGAGGAGGAGGAGGAGGAGGAGGAGAAACAAAAGGAGGAGCTGCATGTAGCTAAAAAATCATTAGGTGAAAGGATGAAGGAGAAAATTGCATATAATTATAACACTGTCAGTCTCCTTCACAGGTGCAAAATGAACTGCCCCAATCCCAAAACCCCCAATAATGACATATTCAATCCATAAAGCACTAATGATATATCAGTAGCTAAATTTACATTAAACTCATAATCTACATAATGCTGGATGAGATAAAGGCGTGAGGCAAAGAGCAAAGGTTATGCAAAATTCCCCCAAAATGCAACAAAACGCACAGTAGATGCCAAGCGGTCAAAAAAGCATCTTTCTCCATTCACATATGATTGCCATTCAAATGTAGTCATGTATTCTGATGGAATAAAATATTATAGAAGCGACATATTTCATTATATTATCATAGATGTTAAATTCTTGGAGAGCTCTTAAAATCATGAAATTGACTTTTATTTGAATTGACTTTATTTAGCCAGTTTATAGAGCAGAACTACATTTCCCATCATTCTCTGATGGAGCGAGGGAAGGAAAATACAGGCAAACGTTACTGCATTAAACGAAACATGAAACTGCACTCATTTTATTCACTGAAATCACTTAAATTCACATTATAAATAAGAACTTGACGTGAAGGCAGCATTTATTTGTGTGGTTATGCTATATTAATAATTTAACTTTACTTTGTTACTTTGTTACAGTAAAAATATTCTAATGCAATGATCTTGTTTTATTAAAATCAGCATAAAGTAAATCCAAAAAAGTATTACCATGATTACAGTAATGAGAAATAATACAATGAGGATTTTATACATTTTATAAAGGCTTTCCAAGTTGAGGACAAAACAAGTTGTGTTTACAATAAAACTCATTTGTCTGAAAAATAGACACTGTATAAAGCATGTAAGAAAGCTTTTTTTGTTTTGTAACTAATATGCCTGTGGCTATACAACCATTATTTTGCACATGGGTGGAACAAAGAGAAAGAAATAAGAAATTGCTGAACGTCTCCATTGGATTCTCACCAAATATCGTCAAACCGTTCTTATTTGCCAGTGAATTACTACTGGTTTCAATTATGAAATTATGAATTAAGGATTTAAGGAATTAAGGAACCAGTGGTGGACGAAGTATACAAATCAAGTGCTTGAGTAAAAGTACAGATACCCTATTAAAATATTAATCCAGTAAGTACTCATTTTCAATTTTACTTGAGTAAAAGTACAAAAGTAAATTGAAGTATTGATTGATGAACCATGTTTATTATTTAGCCAGCACTAGTCAGCACTAATAAGGAAGATTAGAGCATACATTTAATATGTGACATACTGCAAATAAGCAAACTTTATATTTTACTGCCAACACGTATTATACACTATCAAAACATACAATTTTAATATAGGCCTACTACCAAAATTTCAGTTTAAGTTACTGATAATTTAAGTGTGCAGACAAGTGAAATAAGTGAGGAATAAATGACGACGGGCTGTTGAATTATTAGAAAAATAATGCACACCTGAGGTGGTAACGCGGTCACAACACGAAGCGGAGTTACACATCGTGTGTGCATTATTTTTCTAATAGTTCAACAGCCCGGAGTCAATTATTCCGCTTATACTACGGTCACCACACCTCAAAACATTGTTCAGATGATTTATTTCAAGACATTTGTCAGGGTTTGTCCTTAAAACGCTCTTGTGTGCAGGACTAATTTCTTACGCATCTCATCCCAAGCCTCCGTTGCTAATTCCAAAACCTCATTTTAGAGCTCGTAACGGAGACTTCAGCCATTAATTTTGTGGAAAAAAACAAGGGAATAATTTGTCATTTTTAATCCTATTGTTTACTATATTTCAGGGGCGCAGTAAGCAAAAGCCCAGATAGTAAGATCAGATTTCCAGATATCGGTCCACCACTTCAGGCTCACTGTCGGACCACCATCATATATTAAACTTGCCTGATCATTAATAGAATAATATTGATTATTATTACAAAACAAAGTAAGTACATATGAATGATCAAAACTTAGGGATGAGCAAAATTCCTGCAGAATGCCAAATCTGTCCCCTGTAGACCAGCCTTTTATGTGGGATGTCGCAACTTTCAACCTTGCACAATTATACTTTGATACATTTTGATTAGGGGTGTGCGATATACTGACAAAAAAATATCTCGATAGTTTCTAGGATTTTATCAATAACGATAATTAAACAATATTTTGTGTGTTATTGTGCTGGTACCTTGGCAGGTTTAGGACTGCTGTGGACTTTGATATTCTTCATATTCTGTGTTGTGGTCAGTTCACAAAAATATATTTTTTTTCTAATACGTTTCAATTGATTTTTGACCTTTTTATGGGCATTTTTACCTTTATAATTTTATTTTTTAAACCTAATTGTGCATCATCTTTGTGTCAATTTCATAATTAAATCAAATTTAATTATAATAATAAGACACAATAGGGCTGTTACCAATCAAATTAAATAACAAAATTCATCTTTGCAATGGAGAGGAAACACAGAAGCTGCATCTGAAGTGGCATTTAAATGCATTTAGACTATTTAATGAGCTCAGGGGTGACAAATGAATAACCTGCAGTTACAAATGCATAAATAATGTTTTGATGTTTTAAACATAAAACGTTAAATTAATATTGATATTTGAAACGATTTAAAACATGAAAAGATACTTTAAATGTGAATTTAAAACCGCCAGTAGGTGGCAGCAAGTTCACCGTTAATGAGTGAGTCATTCAATCGATTCATTCAAACGGCTGATTCATTCAGGAACGAATCCTTTGACTATCTTAATTTTTTTAGTTATTGAATCATTGATTCAATTGATTCGTTCAAAAAGCTGATTCATTCAGTAAGGAAACACCGCCGTGTGTTGCTCAGAGACGCAGTTACATCTGTGGCTTTGTTTTGAACTATTTTCGTTAGCGAAATAGAGCAAAAACAGGCAATATGGTGTCTAAAATGTAAGTCGCTTAACTTCTTGTTTAGTAAACTTGTATAAAATCAATAGGCAATCACATTTGTTATGCTGATGCCTGGAGAAACTGCACTCTTCGTGTGAAATGTATTAACTACATTAAATGATATAAAAGAGTACATCACACAGTGAAAGCATGCACTGTAAATGCGCACCCACACTCTAATCTACAAGACTTGGTGTGTGTGAGAGATATACTCGATCATGTCAGATCGCACATCGTTAAAACACAGACGATATATATCGCACACCCATAGTGTATGACTTGAATTACTTACAAAGAATGTGATGTTCGTTGTCGGAAGTTTTAGTTAGTGAATCGCGCAGGCTATTTTCCCTTATCAAAAGTGCGGGGGTCGATTGCTGTCTTTTCCAAACTGCGGGGGTCAAGACCCCCCTGTCCCCCATGTCTTTTGCTGTTGTCGGCTGTAAGGACCTCTGAAATAACTGAAATCATATGGCGGAGTGATATGGAACTGTAATGAGGTCAAAACCTGCCTGGAACTACTTTAGTCATGCCTTTCCCTGAAAATAATTGCACACCTTAGAACGTTCGTCAGCCAATCAGATTCAAGCAGCCCTGTAGTATAATATACTATATACAGTAGTATACAAAATTTGTGTAAATATGTGGCTACAAATAGTATAAAAATACAATGTACAGACGTCACATGGGGTGAACTGTGTTAACAGTGCTATGCAAACACACTAATTTTATCATTGAAGCTGCTACAGAAGATGCATGGGCGATCATTAAAGTGTTATATTAGCTCAAATCGCCGTACAGACGCGCACACGTGTCCACATTCAAGCACTTCAATGGGCTGAAACAGCTCGCCCTTTTACAGCAGATTTACTTTACAAATAACTGACAGACATGACCTAAATATGATGACAATAATCAACTTACTTTTCGAGCCATCAGTTGCACGCACATTCAAGCTCTTGGCTCATTTTGACCGGATCATTGAATCAGTGAGTTGTTTGCTGCCTTCGGAGGACACATTTCAAGGTAGGAAGGCATCAAGGCACGTCCGAATTCAATGTTAGATTCACTTCCTGTCTCCTGAGAGACCTTCATCTGATTGATTTTTGAAGGAGCATAGATGTATCCTTCACTGTCATTAATATCCCACAATCCTGTGCGTTCCATTCGGTGACAGTTGAGCTAGAAAAAGAAAGATGGCGTCCGAAAGTTGCTGTTGCTGGTCAGTTTGTGTGTAAATGTAAGTTTTTGACCAACGTTTTCCACGTCTGATGTCGTTTCTAGCGAGAAATTACTACTGTAGTAATTAATATTTGTTTAGTTCTCACCAAAGCTCGGTTTATTTTGCTGTAGATCATTAAACTGTTACGCTCCCTTAGAAGTCTGTCCGAAATCAGTTTCGTGAAGTGCCTTCGTGCACAAACGCTGCCTGCAGAGTCACTGCCTAGGTTTTCAGATGCAGCCGCTGACTCCGAAACAGCTGCGATTGAATCACTCCGATTCGTTTAAAGGAAAGAATCAACTCGTTCATGAATCGGATATCGCTCTTGCGTCTCAGAGAGAGTACAGGCACTTGAGTACTTAAAGGAGAAGTTCACTTTAAAATGTAAATTATCCCATGATTTACTCTCCCTCAAGCCATCCTAGGTGTACAGGACTTTCTTCTTTCTGATGAACACAATCGGAGTTAAATAAATAAATATCCTTACTCTTCCATGCTTTATAATGGCAGTGACAGGCTTTATTGAGTTTGAAGCTCAAAAAAGTGCATCCATCCATCATAAAAGTGCTCCACTCGGCTCCAAGGGTTAATAAAGGCCTTCTGAAGCGAATCGATGGGTTTGTGTAAGAAAAATATCCATATTTAACACGTTATAAAGTAAAATATCTAGCTTCCGTCAGATCGCCTTCAGTATTCAAGGGTAACGGCTCTCGCAGTTCAAAACGCTTACGCTACGCCCAACGTCATTGTCGCGCCAGTTACACTTTTCTCATAAGCTCAGAAGCTAGATATTTTACTTTATAACGTGTTAAATATAGATATTTTTCTCACACAAACGCATGGCTTTGCTTCAGAAGGCCTTTATTAACCCCTGGAGCTGTGTGGAGCACTTTTATAATGGATGGATACACTTTTTGGGGCTTCAAAATCTAGACTGCCATTCACTGCCATTATAAAGCTTGGAAGAGCCAGGATATTTTTTTAATATAAATCTGATTGTATTCGTCTGAAAGAAGAATGTCATATACACCTAGGATGACTTGAGGGAGAGTAAATCATGGGGTAAATTTCATTTTAAAGTGAACTACTCCTTTAACTCTTTTTCTGCCAGTGTTTTTTTTTTATAATTTTCACAAAATTGTCATGGCCCCCAGAATATTTTGTTGTATGAATATCTGAACATGCAATATATCAAAAGGAAGAACAGACCAGCTGCTTAAAAAAAGTTTTATTCTAGCTTCATGCATTCTTTTATTATCAACACTTGAATGTGGGTAAGTTTCATAAAAAATAAATAAAAAAAAATTAACAAAAACCTGAGAAAAACGTGTGTCTGTCAAAGACTACATCCAGATGATGAAAACACAGATGGAGTCCATCAACACCCCAAAGCTTCACAGTTGCTCGTCCTGGGTCGACATTTCATTCAGTAACATTAGACAGTTTTGATTTATATGCTGTTTAATGTTGATGATCGCGTTATTTTAAATATGCATATGATTACATATGCTATCGCTTGTTTCTGCTTCTTCTTCGCCTGTGTTTTGATCAGGAGATTCTGTACTCTTTCAGAAGATGTGTAATAGCGCCCCCTACCGTATAACAGTGAAAACACGGAAAACTGGGAAATTACGTCAATGGCGGGGATGAAGTGGAAATACTTTGTTACTGTCCACCACTGAACAATTAATTGTTTTCATTTTGTGTAGGCCTAAGAGTGGATATAATGTTTGCGCGAAAAATATGAAATGACCCAAATCTCATGAGCGCACATCATATCATGATTATGGCTTTGAAAAGCATGGGCTCCGGAGCACTGGGCAGTGACGGGCTGATAGTCAGGCTTCAGCTGATGAATGCAGAACACGTCACAGCAGTGCAGTCTCTCCACTGGCCTCAGCTCATTAGAGCACAGCTGCAGCACATTAACTCCAGATGAATTGCTCATCGGCCATGAGATGGGGTCTCCTCAGAGATCTCACGACCCGTCAGAGCGGCTTCTCGGGTCCTGCTCCCTGCCTGCTCTTCCTGCCTGCTTTCCTCCTTCATACGTGACAGACAGGAATGTGCTGCAAACTCCTGCCTGGCGGAAGAGCTTTCCTGCTTTACTGTCATAGACAGAAACACCTCAGAGAATGCAAGAAAGTAACATTATATAATACGATTATTATGATAATATTCTGAATCTCATGAAAAAGTGTATAGGTTACATTTCTGCCGGGAAAAAAAAAAACTACACTGAAAAAAATGCTTTTCTTACTTAGTATTTTTGTCTTGTTTCCAGTCCAAATATCTAAATGATTTTACTAGATAATAAAATGACATAAGCAAAATGATCTGTCAATGGGGTAAGAAAAATAATCTTGTCTCTGTTTGGGACAGAAACAAGATTATTTTTCTTACCCCATTGGCAGATCATTTTGCTTGTTTTAAGCATAAAGTCGCTTCATTTTGATTTTATTTTCCAGAAAACAAGAAACAAATATCTTATGTCATTTTACTTATCTAGTGAATGCATCTTGATTTAAGAATTTTTAGATATTTAGATTGGAAACAAAAATACAAAATAAGAAAAGCATTTTTTGCAGTGTAATTGCAAGAATTTGAAGCCCATTTAATGATTATTTTCTATTAATAATTACTTTTTTTTTTAGTTTAGGGTTAAATTCTCACTATTAACTAGTGTCTTATTATCATGCATATTACTAAGATATTGGCTGTTTATTAGTTCTTATAAAGCACATATTAATGCCTTATTCTGCATGACCATATTCTACATCCCTTAATCCACCCAATACCTAAACTTAACAACTACCTTACCAACCATTAATAAGCAGTAATTAGGAGTTTACTGAGGCAAAAGTCATAGTTAATAGTGAGATATGGACCCTAAACTAAAGTCTGACCAGATATGGTAATGCAATTATATTATTTTATTATAATCAGCATAAATTAAATACAAAAAGTTCTACATGATTACAGTAATGACAATGAAATTTAATCAACATTACAATGAGCAATTAAGTGGTTCAGTTTGTGTTTTGATTCATTCCTGTGTTCCTTTGTTCATTTTCCCACCAATCCTTTGTTTCCATAGTTACTCTCATTAGTTAATTTGTCCCAGCTGTGTCTAGTTAATCATCTTGTTTCTGTTCTCTACTTAAGTTGCACCCTCACCTTCAGTCTTTGTCTAGTCACTGTTATGTAAGGTTGTGTTTCCCTGGTTGTCTGTCTGTTCCTGAACGACATTATTAAAGTTTCAGTTTAGATTTCAATCTTCTGTTTCTTCTGTTAGTTCCTGGTTCCTGACACCGTTACATTAAGGATTTACTTAGATCAAATTAATTCAATCATGTCTTGGTTTTGCTATTGAATCTTTCATGATTGTATTTCATATACAGTGGGGAGAACAAGTATTTGATACACTGCCGATTTTGCAGGTTTGCCCACTTACAAAGCATGTAGAAGTCTGTAATTTTTGTCATAGGTACACTTCAACTGTGAGAGACGGAATCTAAAACAAAAATCCAGAAAATCACATTGTATGATTTTTAAATAATTAATTTCCATTTTATTGCATGACATAAGTATTTGATACATCAGAAAAGCAGAACTTAATATTTGGTACAGAAACCTTTGTTTGCAATTACAGAGATCATACGTTTCCTGTAGTTCTTGACCAGGTTTGCACACACTGCAGCAGGGATTTTGGCCCACTCCTCTATACAGACCTTCTCCAGATCTTTCAGGTTTCGGGGCTGTCGCTGGGCAATACGGACTTTCAGCTCCCTCCAAAGATTTTCTCTTGGGTTCAGGTCTGGAGACTGGCTAGGCCACTCCAGGACCTTGAGATGCTTCTTACGGAGCCACTCCTTAGTTGCCCTGGCTGTGTGTTTCGGGTCGTTGTCATGCTGGAAGACCCAGCCACGACCCATCTTCAATGCTCTTACTGAGGGAAGGAGGTTGTTGGCCAAGATCTCGCGATACATGGCCCCATCCATCCTCCCCTCAATACGGTGCAGTCGTCCTGTCCCCTTTGCAGAAAAGCATCCCCAAAGAATGATGTTTCCACCTCCATGCTTCACGGTTGGGATGGTGTTCTTGGGGTTGTACTCATCCTTCTTCCTCCAAACACGGCGAGTGGAGTTTAGACCAAAAAGCTCTGTTTTTGTCTCATCAGACCACATGACCTTCTCCCATTCCTCCTCTGGATCATCCAGATGGTCATTGGCAAACTTCAGACGGGCCTGGACATGCGCTGGCTTGAGCAGGGGGACCTTGCGTGCACTGCAGGATTTTAATCCATGACGGCGTAGTGTGTTACTAATGGTTTTCTTTGAGACTGTGGTCCCAGCTCTCTTCAGGTCATTGACCAGGTCCTGCCGTGTAGTTCTGGGCTGATCCCTCACCTTCCTCATGATCATTGATGCCCCATGAGGTGAGATCTTGCATGGTGCCCCAGACCGAGGGAGATTGACCGTCATCTTGAACTTCTTCCATTTTCTAATAATTGCACCAACAGTTGTTGCCTTCTCACCAAGCTGCTTGCCTATTGTCCTGTAGCCCATCCCAGCCTTGTGCAGGTCTACAATTTTATCCCTGATGTCCTTACACAGCTCTCTGGTCTTGGCCATTGTGGAGAGGTTGGAGTCTGTTTGATTGAGTGTGTGGACAGGTGTCTTTTATACAGGTAACGAGTTCAAACAGGTGCAGTTAATACAGGTAATGAGTGGAGAACAGGAGGGCTTCTTAAAGAAAAACTAACAGGTCTGTGAGAGCCGGAATTCTTACTGGTTGGTAGGTGATCAAATACTTATGTCATGCAATAAAATGCAAATTATTTAAAAATCATACAATGTGATTTTCTGGATTTTTGTTTTAGATTCCGTCTCTCACAGTTGAAGAGTACCTATGATAAAAATTACAGACTTCTACATGCTTTGTAAGTAGGAAAACCTGCAAAATCGGCAGTGTATCAAATACTTGTTCTCCCCACTGTATTATACACTATTTATACTTATTTATAAGTATTACTGTTCTATAAATATATTTATAAAGACTCATTAAACCTATACTGCATGGTAAGAGCAGTTATAGTTACATTTATATTATTTTTATTATTACTTATAAGTCATGCATTTGCTTTTTCAATGCACATGCTCATAGTCCATTATACACTGATTTATAATAGCAAAATAGCCTGCGTTGCTATAATGTTATTATATTATAGTTACAATGACTTTTAGTAATTCAGATTTATTTCTGTCAAATAAGTGAATATATTGTTATTAATAGTCGTGTTTGAGTAATAATACAGTTATAATCTCTATAAACGCATCATCGATGCTTTAAGTGAAAACACAGGATGATATGAAGATCATGAAGATGTGCTCATTATACATTTGAAGTTGTTTATTTGTAAATGTATCTAATGAACAATAATTCCTGTAATAAAATAATGAAATAAAACACATGTATCATGTATCAAAAAATCTTTTTGTAATGTTACATACTAGCAAAACACTGCAACAATATTTTTTAAAGTATAATTTTAAACTGCTATAAGCAATGCATATGGATGAGGAGATATAGATTTTTACATTAAAATTACCATTCATGATCTCTAATGCAAACATTAACCATTAAAGACATAATTAATAAATAATTGGTACAGCAAACAAGTGTCTCTGGAACTATTTTATATTTGATCATTTATAAATCAGTGTATAATGGATTATGAGCATGCACATTGAAAAAGCAAATGCATAACTTAAAAGTAATTGTAAAAATAATATAAATGTAACTATAACTGTTCTTAGAGTCTTTATAAATATATTTATAGAATAGTAATACTTATAAATACGTATAAATGGGGCTATAATTCATTATAAGCATGGGCTTCATAGAAAGTGTTACCAATTTTTTTTATTCCAACGTATGACATTTGAAAGTTAAGATTTACACATCTGTACACCTCTCTGAAGCCCCAGGCATTCTGCTCAGCCGAGGTTCAACGTGGCATCAGTCTGTGAATGTGATACTGTGTTTTCTGTACGGTTTGGCAGGCAGCGTTCAGAACGAGGCGGGACTCGGTCCAAAACAGGCACGATAGCTCAGTATCTCTCACCTGCTGCTTGCATGCATAATCTGCTCTTGTTTTCCTCCTTCCGGCCTCAAATGGCTGCATTTGTCACCGTGGTTACACAGTCTCTTATCTCATTAGTTGAGATCATCATGGCTTCTTCAAAGGGATTTGCAGCGAGTGTGTGTGTGTGTGTGTGAGGCTGTGTATATGTGGGCATGTCTGAGTCAAAGAACTGTATTTTGGCATATATTGGTATGTGCGTGTATATATGTGTGTGTGTGTGTGTGTGTGTGTGTGTGTGTTTATATCTGTACATCAATGTTTGTTTGAGATGACACACAATTTGCTGAAATGATGGCATACAATTTTGTGACCCACAGTGAATTATATTCTTTTGTTTGGCTGAATCTCATGAAAACATGTTCAGGTTTTACCCAGAAATAAAAAGATAAAACATATATAGGACTATCAATAGATTTTTGCACTGGTGCATTTTTGTAAAAAAAATTAAGCACATTTCCCCCCTAAATTCTCAATTTTCTTTTTAAAATAATTCTCATTTAATTTAATTCACATTTATTTTATTTATTGTAATAATACTTGAAAACAATGTAAAGGCAGTACAATAAATTCTACGACGAATACATGTCTTACAATGTAAATATATAATTATTTTCATATTACAGTAATGATAATTTTTCTTCACCACTAAACTCAGTACCCAAGCTTTGTATGCATGCAGCCCGATTTTCTATCAATGCATACTCTGTAAACAGATGTATGTGTATATGTCTGTATATGCGTCTGGAATAGTTGAGTAGCATATACAGGTAGCACTTATAATAACTAGGTAAATAACTATACTGGGTAATAACTAGGTACTAACCCTAAACCTACCCCTAAACCTAACCTTTACCAAAGTAGTTACCTTGTATTGCCCACTACTTTCTTAGGTAAGTACATTGTAAGTGCACGTACTGTAAAATAAAGTGCAACCCCTATACAAGCTATACTCTTAAAAATAAAGGTTATTTACTGGCATCTATAGCTCCATGAAGTACCTTTAAAATCCATGGAAACTTTTCAAGGTTCTTTAGACTGTAAAATGTTCTCCAGATTGTTAAAATGTTCTTCACACTAAGAAAAAGAATTGTTCTTTTAAGAACTGTTCACTGAAACGTTCTTTGGGGAGCCAAAAATGGTTCTTTTACTGTATGGCTTTGCTGTGAAAACTCCCATTTGGGACCTTTAATTTTTAAGTGTGTACTAAGGTTGTCAAACGTACCGGTACTGTTGGTACCAGTTAGTACAAATTGCAGTAGCGGTAGTACAGAGTACAGGTATATTCGATACCCGCTGACAGACACTTTTTAAACTATTTACAGCGTGTTTTTACAAGCGTTGAGCATTGTAGCCAATCACAGTCATATCTATTGAGCGTATGAACACAATGGCCAATCAGAGGTGCTAGTCAGTAAGTTAATCAGAATCCGCTTAGCGCCGCTGAAAACGCACAAGGTTTTATTCAACGTCAGCCGCATGCTCACAAATCATTTTATTTTAATTAACAAAGTGTAAACGATGTAAATAAGAGGTTCATTGTACAACTAAGACAGCTTGTTTTATATAAACTGGAGTTTTCGTGAGAGTGCAGAATTCTGTGAGCTCGCGCTTTAGGGATCATAAAGGGAGGCTCTTCTCTTGCTTTCTGTTTATTACCCATTCACAATCTGAATTCAAGTTTAGTTTTTCATGTACACTTCAAAGTTTCTGAATTGACAACCGTATGTAAATGAGTGACTGAATTGGAAACTGTGATGATTGACAGTAATAACCAATGGATGAATTTTTTTTAATTATTTTTAATTTCTTAAAAATTTTTTTGCTCTGGCACTGAAATTGGTACAGAGAACCATGAAATGTTACTGCTATTGGTACCGACTACTGAAATGTTGGTACTGTGACAACTCTAGAGTACCATAGTGAGCATAAGTTGACTGCCTGCATTTGTGAACATGAGTATACTTTGAAATGTTTGAGTGTCTGACTGAGCCTACATGCAAGTGTAAAAGAGAGTTTAAAGAGAGTTTGCCCAAAAATGAAAATTCTGTCATCATCATTTCATCACTCAAAAGAAGATATTTTAAAGAACAAAAGTAATTTGTGATCCAAACAACATAGAACCCCATAAAAAAGGTTAGTGGTGAGATGGGCAAGCCATTTAATTCCAGAATAAAGGCTAATAATGGCTGAATACAAACAAAAGAATAATGATAAAAGAAAAATGAAGATTAGGTCAGAGGTGTGAAAGGTTTGTCGTGATAGAAGAAATAGAAATATAAACGTGAATGGGGCAGTTCACATCGCCAGACATTAGACAATAGGGCAAAACAATATTTTATTAGTATCTTATCAGCCTTCTCTAAAAACTCACATGACATGGTCTTAGAAAATGTTTCATAAAATTAATAGTTTTAGAGATAACATCCTCAGATTTGAAATGAAGCATGAGCAGACTTGTGGCTTCAGCTTCATTTGCTGTTTCTACAGCACAGACACATATTTTTATACATTAAAACATAGATTCTATAGTTTTGTTTTTGTGTTTGAGCTTATATATCTCTATACTAATAACAGTCTGAGTAATTCTTGAACTGTAAACTCTCAAGTGTTGACTTTCTAAATATATGTTGATTGTGTGTCTATCCAGAATGACTTGAGTAGCAACCTTTTTATTTTGGGTATGTCATTTATGCCACACTTGCAAAAATGGGGGGTGTGCATTTGATGCTCTAATTCAATCATAAGCAAAATTAATTTAGATAAACATCACATTTGTGTTTCATTTAGTTGTTTTTATTGCTGAAGTAAGAGCGTTGAACTTTCTTCTCCTATGATCCAGAATGGCAGCACAGCTGAAAGGTTTGTTAGAGCGGCGCCCTCTGCTGTACAGGAGTGAATCTGCATTTCCTTCAGCCTGAGGCTTATTCATTTCAGGTGTGAAAGAGCCTTTACATTTGCCAAAAATAGATATTTTGTGTTATTAAAAAACAAACAAGCAAGCCCAGCCCAGAAAAAGTACCGCAAAGTAACGTTATGCATTACTTTCCATAAAAAGTAACTAAGTAACACAATTACTTACTTTTTTAAGTGAGTAACACAATATTGTAACACATTACTTTTAAAAGTAACTTTCCCCAACACTGCTCAATTGGCCCCAACGTTGTCCAACTACACAAAAACTGGGCCGGCCGACATTCAAGTGGACTATTGAAAAAAGTGTTATCAAAAAGAACATTGATATATCTTTAAAAATGTCTTCTTTTGTGTTCCACAGAAGAAAGAAAGTCATATAGGTTTGGAATGACATGATGGCAGAATATTTTGTAATTTTTGGGTGAACTTTCCCTTTCATGCCCAAGCACATAACACAAGCAAAGTGATGCGGTGATACATCCCAGTGCTGTAGATATATTTTGTGTATATTGCACACTGTAAGGTTTTCTTTTCCTTGATTTTTCAATATTGTGTGGAAATAGTTGTCAAGACAACAGCAGAGATTAACGCCTCAGTAATATTTTATTTGTAGAGTTGATAGAATGCTCAAAAAGTCTTGACCTGTTTTTGAAGTGTTTGTCGTCTAGAATAACACTGGTGCAGTCTTGGCTGTGTGTAAGGTACACTCAGTTATAATGATGCAGCTTTTTGCAGGTACAAGGTGATTGAGTTTAAGGAAAATATATCTGTAGCACCTATAATGGTCTCAAAGCAAATGAGGCAGGAAAACTAATCAGTCCAAACAATGTGATTTTGCTACTACAAAGTAATTTCAAAATCCATTTTATTCTCTCTGGCCGTGGAAGGAAGGTGTACATAGTGACATGTTTTGCCAAATAGATTTACATATGCATAGGGTCAACGTCTATTGTGAGGTTAGGAAAGGAAGGACAGGACATTATTTTCAAAAGAACGCTGTGATAAATAAGGAAATATGTTTGATAGTGTTTACAGACTGCAAGATGTGGGGTCTTAACACACATATTCACCTGCCAATGCATATTAAAATGAGTTGGGTCACTGGAAATTTTATTCAAAAATCACTCATTGATCTAATCATTCATTGTTGAAAAAATGTGACAAATAAATACTACTAATACTTTTTTTTTTACTAACATTCATACAAGGCGCTATACAAAGACCTAAATATGGAAAGAAAATCAAACATAACAAAATACTTAGGTAACTTTTAAAACACGAACAGAACAACCTCGGCATACAGAGAACGGTTCTGTGATTCTGTGATGTCAAAAAGAATCATATATTATTGAACTATTGGACTTAAAAGCAAAAAGTAAGCATTCTTGCTTATTTTACATGCAAAGTGTGTGCTTAGATATTATTTTGTAAGGGTCAGAGAGATGGTGGAAAATAAGTATAATAAACTAAACGTCTCAGGTTACGACTGTCACCCTAGTTCCCTGAGAAGGGAACGAGACGCTGCGTAAATGGGGAACGCCCCTGCGTGATTGCGTCTGAAGCACGTGTGTCAACTAGTCCAATTGCGGGAGTGAACGTCACGGGCGGGTGACGTCATGACCAGGAAAGGATAAAGCACTCCCGGAAACAACTGGCATTAGCTTCAAAATTTGCCGAAGTAAGTCGATCTCAGGGATGCAGGAAGTATGGCAGGGCGACGCAGCGTCTCGTTCCCTTCTCAGGGAACTAGGGTTACAGTTATAACCTGAGATGTTCCCTTTCAAGGGAACTCGCGCTGCGTCAATGGGGCTTTGGGAACGATAATACCCAAATGCCATGCTTACAAAGCCTGTCTGTGTGAAACTGAAGCACAACTAAGACAAGCACCTGAGAACCTGGGGCAGCATCCAGGTCCAGGTTGTAAAACCTAACGAATGTGAGTGGAGAGGACCAGCCTGCCGCATCACAAACCTCTTTAAGGGAAACACCCGACACTAAGGCCTTAGAGGCCGCCATACTCCTCGTAGAATGAGCTCTGGCAGCCAAAGGTGAAGGCTGACCAGAAACTTCATAAGCAAGAGAAATAGCCACATACTGACTGTCTGTTTGGAGGCTGGAAGACCCTTCTTAGGTGATCCAAAGCAGACAAGCAACTGATCAGATTTTCTCCACAGGGCAGCTCTGTGGACATAAGTATCCAGTGCCCTAACTGGACACACAAGGTTCAACTTTTCCTGGTCCTGATCTCCGAAATGAGGAGGGCAGAAAGCTTGCAACACAATAGGCCACAGTACATTGGTCGGCACCTTAGGGACATAGCCTGGTTTAGGATAAAGGAAAGCCTTGACCATCCCCGGTGCAAACTCCAGGCACGTAGGGGATACCGATAAGGCCTGTAGATCTCCCACTCTTTTTAGAGAAGTTATGGCTAGAAGGAACACTATCTTAAGGGTCAGAAACTTTTCTGGAACAGTCTCATGAGGCTCGAAGGGAGCTGCAGATAAACCCTCTAGCACAATAGCCAGGTCCCAAGATGGAACTCTGGTTACTAGAGGGTTTCTCCCCACAGATGCACCATCCAATGGGACATAGTAAGCTGAAATGGCTGCCACATAAACCTTTAATGTGGAAGGGGATAGCCCAGATGAAAAACGATCCTGTAGAAATTCTAGCACTGACCCGAAAGGGCAGGAAACAGGATCCCAGTGTCACATACTGCACCAGGAAGTGAAAACTCTCCACTTTAAGGCGTAAAGTTTCCTCATGGATGGAGCTCTGGAGTGAAATATGGTCTCTACAACCTCAGTTGAGAGACCAGAGTCTATGAGTTGGGCCCCCTCAGAGGCCAAACCCACAGGTTCCATATCTCTGGGCGAGGGTGAAAGATCGTGCCCTCAGTCTGAGACAGAAGGTCCCTCCTGACTGGAATCTTCAAGGGAGAGCCGTTGAGGAGGGATACACGATCGAAGAACCATACTCAGCTCTGCCAGTACGGTGCTACTAGCAGTAGACTTATTCCGTCCCAGCTGACCTTCTCCAGAACTCCTGGGAGCAGAGCAATTGGAGGAATAGCATACAGGCACAGCCTCAGCCATGTCTGTACCATAGCATCCAGCCCCAGAGGAGCTAGATGTGTGAGGGAGAACCAAAGTGGACAGTGCATCGTATCCTGAGACGGAAACAGATCCACTTCTGCTTGGCCGTAAATCTCCCATATATGCTCCACCACCTCAGGGTGAAGTCTCCATTCCCCTGGCCTCAGCCCCTGCCTCGACAGGACGTCTGCTCCTATGTTTTGGCACCCCGGAATGTACACTGCCCTCAAAGAGAGCATCTTCCCTAGGGACCACAGGAGGATCTGGTGCACCAGTTTGCATAGAGGATGTGAACGCAGACCCCCCTGGTGATTTATCTAAAAGACCACCAATGTATTGTCTGTGCGGACAAGCACATGATGGCCTCTTAGGTCTAGGAGGAAATGCTTCAAAGCCATGAAGACCGCCACCACCTCCAGGCAGTTTATGTGCTACTAAAGATGATGACTCCTCCACAGACCCTGAGCTGAGCGGCCTTCCATTACTGCCCCCGTGCCTGTGAGAGAAGCATCCGTCGTGAGAGTGACTCGATGACACTGAGCTCCTAACACAGGACCCTGGCACAGGAACCAAGGCTTCCTCCATACAATCAAGGCGCTGATACACCTCCGTGTGACCTCGATTATAAGAAGTAGGTTCCCCCTCAGGTGGGTTCCACCACTGCAAGGGTCTCATGTACAGCAGGCCAAAAGGTATCACGTTGGATGCTGCTACCATCAGACCCAACAATTTCTGAAACTGCTTCACAGTGAGTGACTGGCCTAGCTTTATCTCTTTTACGAGGATAGCAGCAATATGAGCGGGTGAAAGGACGGCCCGCATCATCACTGAATCCCACAACACACAGAGAAAGGTGGTCCTCTGTAGTGGAGAAAGCACACTCTTCTTGGCATTCAGTCTCAACCCCAACTTTTGCATATGAGCGAGAACGACATCTCGATGCCAAACCGCCATCTGCTGCGACTGTGCTAGAATAAGCAAGTCGTCTATGTAGTTCAGAATGCGAATTTTGTGAACATGCGGAGTGATAGAGCTAGACCGAATGGAAGAACCCGATACTGGTATGCTTCGCCCCTGAAAGCAAACCTCAGGAACTTCCTGTGTTGTGGAAAGATGGAGACATGGAAGTATGCGTCTTTTAGATCTATCGTGACAAACCAATCCTCGGATCTGATTTGAGTCACAATCTGCTTCAAAGTCAACATTTTGAACTTGAGCCTTTGTACTGAACGATTCAGCTGATGAAGATCTAATATAGGACGCAACCCCCATCCTTCTTTGGAACAATGAAGTAACGGCTGTAAAACCCAGACTCTCTGTCGGGTGGAGGAACCTGCTCAATAGCCTCCTTCGCTAATAGAGTTTTTACTTCTTGTTCCATCACCAGAGCCTGCTCAGGGTGTACCAGCATGAGTAACACCCCGTTGTATCGTGGTGGACAAGAACCAAACTGAATTCTATAACCTTTCTCTACGATCTGCAGGACCCATCAAGATATGTTTGGCAGAAGCCTCCACTCTGCCAGATAATCTACTAAGGGAACCAGCCTCTCAAGGCTGGCCTTCGGTGTATTCAAAGTAGCCTCCTCGGCGACCTCAAGCGAACTGGCAGGAACCGGCCGATTTGACTGCTGACTGCTTTTCCCAGAACGTCTGAATTAGAATAGTTTATAAGAGCACAATTATCAGCATAATGAGGCTGTAAAAGCGGACTGAGCTTACTTGTTTGGCGTGATGATGTTTAATCTCTTCGACAGCCTCTGTAGTCCTATTTAGCCACTTGTTAGCTATGCATTTTTCAAGGCACATAACAGCTTTAAAAAATCACGAGTGGGGTAATACTGATGTATTTTATGTCGTAGAATAAAACTTGACGGTGTCTTGAGCTTGTGTTAACCACAGACCTTATTTCAGCCATTTAACCAAAACCCCATTCAAAAAACCCATCGACTTCTGGACGATGGAACTGGAAGTGCTAAAATGCTAACTCTCTTATGCATTTTGGCCTACAAAGTGATGTCATACCTGCACCACTCTATTTGCCTTTGAATGCTGCATGTTCTCCGTGGGTGTGGGCGTGGCCACATTAGCGGATAATGAGCAGTGTTGCCAAGTCTGTGGTTTTCCCATGGAATTGGGCTACTTTAACACTGTTGCCGCGGGTTGAAGCAACCCCTATAATGTGATATTTAGCCCCGGGAATGTGAATTTTAGCCAAAAAACAGATTTTACCCCCAGAACCAAGTGTGCCACACGAGTCCTGAAAAGTGAAGCCAAAGCGTTTCGATCGCCCCCAGGTGGCTGGATGAAGTATAGGTCATAAATCCCGCCCCCTCCATGAAATCTAATGGGACATAGACAAACTAAACAATCAAATTACACTTCAAATACATTTTTTCCAAAGATGGTTTCTGTCATTTTAGGCAGTTTTTAATCATGCTGATGTTAGTTCAAGTGTTCGTTCTTTAAATGTTTGGTTTTAATTAGTTATTTGATGCTATAAAAATGGGGGTGTGACGTTATGATTAACAGCTGTGATTGACAGCTTCTCTGAGCGAAGTTGTCACTGAGACACCAACGGACATTTTCGGGAACTTCGGGAGGAGATTGGAGCTTTAATTTCTACATATCTATAACTGTTTATTTCACAAAAAGTTGTTGATTAGGCAGGAGTGTGGGCGGGACCTTGATATCGCAGCTCTACTTCGCGCTCACTACTGCGCAGACTCGAGACCCAAGATGTCAGCGTCATATTTGGACACTGGCGGCTTCACTTACTTCAGTGGAAGAGTACGTCATCCATCTATTTTTACAGTCTACGCCCGGAACGTGATTTTTACCGGGGGACCCCCCTGAAATGCAATTTGGCTAGTTTTAGGCTAGTTTTGAGTAGCAAATGGGCGGGTTTCATTGTGAAAACCCTGATAATGAGGTCTCTCGCGAATGACTGACATCTCTCTCTTTATAAACAGATTACATAAACAAAGAATATTTGTTTTTGATTTGACCTGCATTATTTAAAACCTGACATTTCAATGTTTCTTTAGACTTATGTCTCATGTTTGTGTGACAAGTATTCGCTAAGTTACAGTTCATTTTCTGAAGAGTATCAGAATGAACTTCATTGAGAGAGAGACGGCAGATTGCGCATCATGTTTGTTTGCTTTATTTCACAAAAAGCACAACATTTCATTTTTACTGTGAGTGTACACAAATAAAAGAAGATATTTCACAGTTTTGAATGATGTAAAACTCTTATCTGTATTTTGAGTCTCTTTCGCACTGGTAAGAAAAAAACCGAGGGGGTATCGCAGGCGCGACCGCCGACCCCTGGGGATTAAACCCAGTTTAATAACTTGGCCAGTGTTGCAATATTCATGTTTAAGATTAGCCTATTTGATTTTTGTTCTTCTTAATACTCCACAAATCCTTCTAACAATCTTTACAAAGAGTTTTGAGCTTTCCTAAACACAAGAGCTCCTGAGAAGATGAGATGCTAATATATGCCATTAAATCAATTTAGCGGGAGGATGTTTGAGCTGCCCTCAGTCAGCGAACATATGTACAGGGCTCATTCTTATTAATTTATCAAGAAGTGAGTCTGACTCATCTGCACCTTACCCATCTGATCCTTTAATAGTTCTGTGAATATGAGGAGTCCTGTGTGCCGATTAGCTTTTAATATATTCTCTCTAGACCACACAGACACAGGTGGAGAACAATTCATGATCCTGGAGAACCTGAAAGGCGCAGATGTTCAGCAATGTTTAGCCGCAGCTTTGCATAAACCGAAGACATTCATAAGATGTGACTAGTCAGAGAAGACGTGAATGTTATACCGTCTTAATGTCAAAGGTCACATTTATTTTCTCAACCCGGATGTGTTTGCAATGTTACTTCGGCTGAACCCATAGGAAAGAAATATCGCAGATGACATTTCTCTTTAATATCGCAACTGTTTTTTTCAACTAGATGACAAAATCATTAAATGGAGACTTGCTTCTCCAATGTTTGTCATAAGAAAAGACCTCCTCACATGTGAAATCTTCTGAGTCTTTGGGATCCTAACATTGTTCCAGTTCATTATGATCTCAAGAGTTTTACATTAAATTACTCCAAATGATCTGAGGAATATGAGAAACATTTAAGGTCTCTGGTGCTTAATTGTACTGAATATGCTATTGTAGTGTACTTCAAATCAGTAAAACAGTATGCTTTTACAGTTTTTGCCTATTGCTTACACACTTTTTGCAGAATTTGGCTCATGTCAAAACTCTACACACAAGCCAATCAGACATAGCACTTGGAGATTAACAACTCACATCTATGCCAAAATGAAACACTGCAATCAAAACTTAACACTCCTTTCTAAAAATGAAATTCTTGCAACAAAACCATACACACAAGAACCATTTGAATTACTCTTTCATATCACCAGCAACACACTAATGGGCTTTATAAAAAAAAACACTGCAGTCTTTGTGTTTTTATTTTTATTGTCATTTTCTCAGACTCAGTCTTCTGTAAAACGCAAAAGTAGAATTTCTGCAGTAATCAAACAAGAGTTTTTACAAAAAACAAACATTCTTACAGAAATAAAGAAAAATAGAATCACAAATCATCAAATTTAGCAACAAAACAAAAGTAAAAAAAAAACAAAACAATTACTGGATAAATTGCTATTGGGGGGAAAAAACATATACTTGTTTTGTTTTGTGTGTGTGTGTGTGTGTGTGTGTGTGTGTGTGTGTGTGTGTGTGTGAGTGTGTGTGTGTGTGTATATATATTTAAGACACTGCATTAAATGTTTAATTTTTCCGTTTTAAATGCTGTTAATTACCCATGAATGGCAGAGCGAGCGCGCACTCCTATAGTCTCACTACTGCTCATCTTCTGATTCATGCTGTTTCCTCTTTTCTCCTTCGCTTCAAGTTGCTTTGTAGTTTAATGATTATTTTTCCTTAAAGTCAAGAAACAAATCACTCGTAACTTTGTTCAATTGTACAGAAATTCTAAAATAATCTCACTGCAAACAGAGCTGCAAGGCTTTGTTTACCAAGGAAATTAATCAGAATTTGTTTATCAGGAAAAACTGTCCTAATGCCTTATTCTCTTTGAAATAATGAACTGTGAGGAGATGAAAACAAGTCATTTTCCTAATCCATTGCTTCTTTGCATTGCACTATTACCCACGAGTGCTTATTTTTTGTTTGTTTTTGTTTTCGTGTTTCGTCAGAAACTACTTAGCAAGACCTTGTGTCAATCAGTATATATATATATATATATATATATATATACTGTATATGTGTCTTGATTACAAGGATGTCAAAGGATGTCCCTGTAGATTTGTATAGACAGATTTGTTGATTATAATAGGAGTGATGAAGTTTTGTACAGTTTACTTTACTGCAACACATATTTATAACAAACAACTGTTGGTGTGGACACTAATATAGTCATTGTTATAGTTATTTTTATATTTATTGTTCTTGGTGTGAACAGCCATGTAAGGTACAAAACTTTTAGGGGTAAATGAGGTACAATGTGCACTAATTTTTAAACTTTTTTTCTGAATATGCAGTCTTTGTATTTGTCATTGAAATTATTTGAAAAAGTAAATAAAGGCTTAAATTTCAATCTGTTAATCATACAAAGTGATCGGGTCGCTTCAGAAGACTTACAATATACCAAATGAATTGCATTGATTAATTTTACACTTCCACTTTTACAGTATGTCCTTTTTGACAGTTTTGGGTCCCATTGACTTTTATAATATAGACAAATGAAGCATACGTCAAAATATCTTCTTTTGTGTTATACAGACGGAACTCAGTCAAACAACATGATGGTGAGTAAATCATGGTAGAATTTATTTAATTTTATTCAACTTTATTCAAGGGTGCAAAAAAAATGCAACCGACATAGAAAAATAATAAGTTAATGCTTTTGCGTTCTCTTGCAAAACATTTTGCGTTCCCCTGAGAAACTTTGCGTTCGCTCGCAAAACCTTTTGAGCTCTTTGCAAGTGAACGCAAAGTTTCGCAGGGGAACGCAAACCATTGACACATATTTTTTCCTCCATCTTATATTTTTCCTTCACCATGTCCAGGGGCTCTGTAGAAAACAAAACAATTTAATTGTGTCCAGTAGCGGCTTCTGACCGTAAATTTAGGTAGGGCAGTTCTGGGTCTTAGCTCTAGTTTATGGCAGGCTTTAGTAGAGAGCTTTTATTGTAACCAAGCCCAGAGAACGACTCATTGAATGTGCCTATAATAGATCGGTGAAAGACCGTCTCTGCAGAAGAAGATCAACGCCTACTTCATCATTGCAACTTTGGCCCCTCCCACTGGCGTGTTAGTGAGATGACGAGGAGAGAAGAGTAAATCAGTAAATCAAACCAGTGACTAAACGCTCAACTTCACATTGTGTCTCTTAATAGGATGAAAATAATCTGTTATTTAAACTGTGATTAAATTATATATAGAAAGTGATCAAAGAACACTCACTTTACAATCGCTGGAGCTGTCAATCAAACAACGCGAGTTTATCAGTCACTGAGTTGTGGACTCGCGCCAAAACTCTTGTAATAATCAACGAATCTCTTATTTACATTGTGTTTGCACTGTTGCAATGACAAGATCACTGCATTCATGCGCTCAACATGTCTGTGATCAGCTACAATGCTCATCACTGCAACCCTTCATGCCACAATGAATCTAATGCCATAGATCTAAATATAATTCTATAATCAACACTTTTCACGATTAGTTCACCTGTAATAGTAAAAACGTGCTTAAAGTTTTCGAAAGAGTTCCACATGTAATACTAGCTATTTCATATGCAAAGATATCAGCCAATCACAGCAGTGGGCATTTAAGTCTCACAGCAGACCCGCCCCTTCAGACAGAGTGTTCAAATCAGAGATTAAAATCAGGGTAGGAAAAATGCCTTTTATTTCTAAATTATGATCATTTTTGACGTAAATACTAATTGTAAATACTATGTATCATACTAACATTATAAGTGCACCCCAGGAAACAACATAAAACAATAAAACAATGCAGTTTTACAATTATTATTGATTCAGCTTATATAGAGGTCTATGTTTTGAATGAATATTTTGGTGAGGCTCTGCCTCACCTGTCCATACAGATGAGCCGCGGATGATGGTGTCATAGTAGATGTTTCACCACAGATGCTTAATGCACTTTCCCTCAAAGGTTTGCATGCACCAGCCGAGCAACTACTATTGATATGACAGAAAACTTTTTCCAAAATTACTCAAACTTCTTAGTGGAAATGTGCAGAATGGAGCCAGACTGGGCAGCGACTCTGACACCAGCATATTGTTGGATCAGAGTTTAGGTGAAGTCAGGAGTGATTTCCCAGCTGTATGGTAGAGCTGCTTTACTTTGGTTGCAATCTTGCCTCTCCAGTGTATGTCAGCTGGCCATGTTTACTATTGTCAAAAATAGCCATGCTCATTGTTTCACATGAAGATATGTTCTGTTAGTCAGCAGCGCTGTCGGGGCTTGTTCATGCACAAACAGGCACTCGTACAGGCTCAGGTCCTTATTCTGTCACACTTGATTGGTGGGTAAGGGCTCGGATGGTGAGTCTGGTCAGGGGGCCTGTTTGGACTGGCTGCACGGGTCACGGGGGGCTTCGGGCCTGACTGTGGGCCTCAACACCCAGCCATGGTGGACTGATAGGTGACCTGAACAGACAGCAGGAGCGAGGTGAAAGAGAGGGACTGCGGAGTGGCACAGCGCATACATGTGACCTGTGGGCCTGTTGAGGAATGGATGTGTCATATCGCATTACCTCTGCTTTAAGAGTAAGACTCCTGCTGCAGTGATTCACTGTCCTGTCTGGTGGCTGTGCATGTTTGTGCATGAACCAGGACTGTTGTCATTTGAAAAAAACACCCTGTGTGAGTCTATTTTTGTTTTGAATTCATACTGCCATCAGGATACATGAATTAAACATATGCAAGGTAGGTGATGTTTTCAGTTGTGTTATGTGCTCAGTGTTGACAATGAACCAGCAAAATGTATAATTACTAGGGAATCTATCAAGATGTTTCAAGTGAATCAATCAAGATCAATCAATATGTTTCAATTCACCCAAAAATTACAACTCTGTCATTACTCATCCTGGAACAACAAGCTTTAAAAAAGCACCACAAAAAGATGTGCTTAATTATATTAAATATGCACTTGTAGATTATTTCGAACCTTAAAGGTAGGTTTTGTACTTGCAGATAATATAATATTAATTAAATAAAAGGCCAATTAGGTGTGCTTAAAGAGAGTACAATTTTTATTAGTTTTTTTTAAGTAGACTATTAAAAAGTGCAGTTTGTAATTGTCAAATTAAATATTTTAATTCAAAGTTCATTTTAAATCATTATGTTGTAATAATATTTTCTCATGTTTTAAGAAATACACTCACAGAAGCTAAGCGCAAATTCCAGTGTGTAATTTTAGTGGTAAATTTGTATATTTGACAAATGTTAAACAACCGACAGTAATATTCAGTGATGCAAACTACTCAACTTTTTTTGACAATTTATTTTAAATGAAAATAATATCATTTACATTATTTATGTAATCCATAACTGAATGTGATGAGAAACACTAACAGAGCTGTTTTCAGCAATTTCGTCATACACTAAAGAGTGGCAATATGTGCATATTTTAATCATTGCAGACAGTTCAAATTGATTATGTTACATAAAGTACCCATATAGCCATATACTCTTAAAATAAAGGTTCCAAAATTAGATTTTTGCAGCGATGCCACAGAAGAACCATTTTGGTTTTCCCAAATAATCTTTTAATAGACAATTCCTAAAAAAAGATTTTTTTTTTTTTCAATGGAAATGTTCCATTGATGTTAAAGGTTCTTCATTGAACCATAGATGCCGATAGAAAATGTTTATTTTAAAGAATAGGTATATGTGAGCAGACTAAACAGACTAAAATATAAGACATTATTCATTATGTTCATGCATTTGGCAGACGTTTTTATTTAAAGTGACACTTTTCATTTTATAAAAAAAAAAAACAATGATTTTATTTTCCTCTAAACAACTAGAAACCACTACAAAAACTTGCTGCTGTAATGAGCAGGCAGAGATGTGGATCTAGGTGCAGGATAGTTTAATAAAATAAAGCAAAAAAAAACAAAAAAACACAGAGAGCACTAGGAACAGGAACATTACATGAAACAACGACTGACAAAACACAAGTGAACCAAAGCTGAAGAGTCTTGCGTGGCGGCCATGACGTGAAGAGACTCAGACTTGGCGGCCATGACGTGAAGAGACTCAGGCTTGGCGGCCATGACGTGAAGAGACTCAGGCTTGGCGGCCATGGCTGGACGAGACTCTGGAATGGCGGCCATGGCGGGACGAGACTCTGGAATGGCGGCCATGGCGGGACGAGACTCTGGAATGGCGGCCATTGCGGGACGAGACTCTGGAATGGCGGCCATTGCGGGACGAGACTCTTGAATGGCGGCCATGATGGGACGAGATTCTGGAATGGCGGCCATGACGGGACATGAAGGGAATGGCGGACATCTTAGCTGAAGACTCGGGTGTGGCTGCCATCTTGGCTGAAGACTCGGGCGTGGCGGTCATCTTGGCTGAGTGTGTCTGTGGGGTAAAAGGCCCCCCTCGCCACCTCATACATTTATATGATTTTTAAACAAAATAAACCACATTTATGATTTATTTTCACACAAAATCTGTTGCTCCATCAATGTTCAATACAAACATATATATTTTTTCTGCAATCATACACAGCACGTTTTTTCTTAAGGTTTGTCTTTACCCCGTTGTACCCTACCACACTAAAACTGATAGTGTTAACAAAGGCAAACATGAGATATTGCATTTGCTGAGGTCTTTGAGCTCTTTTATCATGAAATCGTGTTTCTCGGGACTCGTAGACGAGCGCTTCACATGACAAGTGCAAACTTGTTACCGAGCAAGTTTACTTGCTGATTAAGGAGCTGATTATGGTCCTGTTTACACATAGTATTAAGGTTTTGGTCGATCGGATCACAAGTGGACGACGCTAAATACAGGTGTAAACTGGATATAAAACGTTTTAAGCTTGTCCACTTTCGACTACTTCCAGAGGTAGTCCGAAACGCATTCGACCAGATTGCTGTCATAGTGTAAACGCTCATGTGGTCGAATGGGTTTGAACAGCCACAAAAGACCGTCTATTCTCCACCTACTGACCTAACGTGTAAACATTATGGGAAGCGCTAGCCAGACGGGATTTAAACTTGAAAACCCAAGTTTGGTTTGAAGACGAAAAACATACCAATCACAATGTTCTCTCATCATTCCTGATTTCTAACACACACTCACAGCGTTCGGCTAGTCTTGTGTCTGTCAGAGCAGAAACTAAAGCTGATGATCTCCGTGTGTTTTTCCGTTGTCTATGTGTGCGTAGCGCGTTCATATGTCAATTGCATGAGCTTATTTCATCCATTAGACAGAAAGATCTGAAAAAGATCACATTTACCCGCCCATAGACCCTCCCCTCGAAGAAATCGGGACAGAAGTGGCTGAAAGTGGACAAAAGAGACGGATTAAAGCACCAGGTGTAAACGTGAATGTGTCTCCCTCGTCTACTAGTGATCCGATCCACCAAAACAAATCTTAATACCAGCTGTAAACAGGGCCTATGTGATGCACATGTAAAATGTATTTGTTTAAGAAATGTGAACTTGTTATTACTGCGTGGCTCTCAGGATTGCATGATATAGTCATGGCATTCAGCGGTCAAATATTTCTGAATAATGAGTGTCGCCCAAGGCACCGCTGCATAAGTAAGTCTATTTGGGTAACATCTGTGATCATGTTTCTCTTTAAGGTGATACAAGACCCTTGGGTTCTACTGTTGGGGTTTATTTTACAAAAATTACCAGCTAACTGCATTATCCCTACACTATCCCATAGTAATTGATTAATTGTCTAATCTAATTGTACATATCAGTGACTTCAATGTATGCAGAATTTGGCCAAACCGTTTCCATTAGAACTGCATCTCTGCCCACAGAGGTTATAATGGAGGATATGGTGTCCAATCCGCATTTAATTGCCCCCGACACACATTGCCAGAACTTTGGGCAGCATCTCGCCTGCGCTGCAGATAAACAGATGGAGTGATGAATGATCAATCACACGCTATGGATTTCTCTGGCAGCACAATTTGTGAAGGTAATGAATGTGTCAGTGCAGTCAGGTCAGTGTATGATGTTCTCAATCTCTGCCGCCAGGGTCACCGCCGGTGGTCTGACCAGCTGCTAGCCTGAGGGGGAAGTGATGCTTCGCTGCTTCCTGTGACAGTCGCAACTGCTCTTCTGGCGAGTGAGACGCCACACTGAAGCTCCAGGCAGCATCTCGTCTCTCTAGCACACGCGGTGTCCCTCCTGCGGGGCCCCTCCAGGCCCCTGAGCGCTCAGAAGATGAAGGTCCAACACCAACTCCCTCTTCCTTTCCCAGGGGGATGTCGGGAGATAGAAGGTGCTGTTTTTTTTTTGCTTCTTTTATTAATTTAACACATGTGTACACATATTATGCCTTTTTACAAAGTCTTGATGTTGTTTTCTGGCTCTACTAGAGCAGGTTTTCCTGCTTGAATGTTGATTATTCCTCATATTCTCCATTGTTGCGGCTCCTCTCTTCCCAGTCTGTCAGTAACGCTCTGTTTAGTTCCTGTCTCTATGAAGCCCCTCCTTCTGAAAAGCACAATGTGCTCTGATTGGTCAGCTGGACCAGTGTGTTGTGATTGGTTGGTTGTTTGGGAAATGCCCAATGGTGTAGTCTACGTGATACGCAGATATACGCTGTATACCTACTAGGAAAGGTCAAGGATTTCCGTATACCCACTTTAAAAAACACGAGGATACATAACAACATAGTTTTGTGACAGAACTCTCACACTTTCATTCATAAATTCACCCGGTCTGTGTTGCGAAGCGTCAGGGATCGAATTACGGAATCCATTAACAAATGGAACTTACTGTATAAAACAGAACGTCACAGAATTTTTAAATTATTAAAACAGAAGTAGGGCTGTACAATGAATCAAATCAGGGACGATTCTAGGATTTCAATATTGAGGGTATGATTTAAAAAAATAATAATAATAATAATTATATATATATATATATATATACTAGGGTAGGCATGAACAATACAGGTTGTACACTACCTATCAAGTCAATCCCTGAATATTTAATTAATGTTTAATTAATTGCTAGACTGGCATTATGTGGGTAAAATATATTTTTTAAAATATTTTTTTCAGCATGTAATGTTTTAAACAGTATTATTTTTAACTACATTCTTGCAGTAAAATTAACTTTAAAGAAGATACGTTTATCATTTTCATTCATGGAGATAACATGGAAAATGTGCCATGCTTTAGTGGAGGATTTCTGTCACCTGGTGGAAAACAAACACACCTTTAACATAAAAATTACATGAAATGATCACTATAACCAGTATATGGCAGCAGAGGAGCACTCATTTGCCATTTCACCAATTAGTGTATATATTACGGAGTTAATTGCAAATTTTTAGGGGGCTGTGTGGAAATTTAGGGGGGCTAAAGCCGTCCTAAAATGGGCCTGGTGACGCCCCTGAATCAAATCTCGATATGGACTAGTTTCTGTGAATATTAAAGCTAAAAAAGACTGCTATTGAAAGCTGAAGTCTGCGTGTTCTGCGCTGTGAATGAGCGCCGCAGTTTCGTCTACTACACACATGCTGAAGTATGCGTGACGCTTGTGCTGTTTTCAACATCTGTTTATTAAAACACACAGAAACTCAAATATCTTCATTACAACCCTCCAAAATAAAAGTTTGGTCTAACTTGAAGAAATTATGAAAGAAATTGCACAGTAAAATGTATTTCTTATAATAATAATAATAATAAAATCTATTTATCTATATTTTTAAGTTTTTTCTTGTGTCCTTGAGAAGATGTGAACTACTTTTTGTGTCATAATTCAGTTCATAATATTCTGTAATGAATGTGTTGGTGATAGAACTGCACAAATGCACATTGCTAATACTGCTACTGATAAGCCTCAGCTTTTCATTATTGTTAATAATAGTTGCAACTTGCACTTTTAAATGTGCATTGAAATTTTCCAGCTGATAAAACCTGTGCTCCAGGGACCATATTCATATAACACCTAAGGCTAAATGTAGCTCTTAACTGGTTGAGTTAGATGATAATTAACACTAAGCAGTAGAAAATCAGTCCAGTCTCCCCAGCTGTAAATGTCATTGGCTGTTAAAGTCGTGTGTTACTTAGTGAGTGTGGTGGTGCTTATGGGGTGTCGCTCTGGGACGGGTAAGAATGAGGCCGGGAGAAAAAAAAACAGTATATTCACTACAAAGAACTAGACCACACCACTGGAAATGTCCCGACCCTTACCATAACCACCAGTTTCAATACACTACTACACACTACTAACTAACTCAACCAGGCCCCGCCCCTTTATTCTGGGCGGGAATTATTTAAATGAGGAATATTGTGACGTGTCAGAAGTTGTTATATATGTTATGTATGTTCGAACATCTCTTCTGCTCAACAAGGTCACATTTATTTGATCAAAAATACAGTAAAAAATTGTCAAATATTATTCCAGTGTAAATCAGCTGTTTTCTATGTGAATATATAGTAAAGTGTAATTTATTCCTGTGATCAAAGCTGAATTTATCATCATTACTCCAGTCTTCAGTGTCACATGATCCTTCAGAAATCATTCTCATATGATGATTTGACGCTCAAATATTATTGTTGCTTAATTATTATTAATGGTTTTGATAATTATAAATGCAGGAAATGTTTTTGCTTTGATGAATAGAAAGAATTTAACAGAATTAAAAAAATATATAAAGCTTAATGCAGCTTTGGTGAGCAAAAGAAGCTTCTTTCAAAAACATTTAAAATGTTTAATTATCCCAAGCTTTTGTCTGATAGTGTAACATACAGAACAATGAATGCCGTTAGACAACTTGTTGTCTTCAATAGGAACGATCTGGTCTGATTGTCCTGTCTTTACAGATCTGATGCCGTTTGTATAGTATCCACACACTTTCACCATGTTAGAGTGGCTGATGCCTATAAAGTGGGCATTATAAGTACTATCACTACTTTTTTTACGCAGGAGGCCGTATTTCACTGATGCTCTAATAGGTCACTGGAGTGTCATTCGATGAATAGGAGTTTGATGGAGAGAGGATGGTTGCCATGGAAACGGGCCAGGTAGCACAGGTAAGGGCCGCTGTTGATTGCCTGAACTCAAGAGGTCCTGATGAGAGGAAACGGCCACTATACAATCACCATCAGCACACACATCACTTAGAGAGAGAGAGACAGAGATACGCTAACGGTCAAGGAAACATTTACAGATCATACGTGAAATCTTCTGAGAGCCTTGATTAGGTGATCTGTGAATAAATAGCTTGTGAGGCATTATTTTAACAGTTAACACTGTTGAACTACTTTGTATATCTGTCAATATTAATGTATAACAATTATTGCTTCTGTATTGAATATTATGTATTGTTTATTCACATAAATGTACAAATATTATATTTAGTGCTGTCAAATCGATTAATCGCGATTAATCACATTTAACATAAAAGTTTTTGTTTATATAATATGTGTGTATATATACACCGATCAGGCATAACATTATGACAGGTGAAGTGAATAACACTGATTATCTCTTCATCACGGCACCTGTTAGTGGGTGGGATATATTAGGCAGCAAGTGAACATTTTGTCCTCAAAGTTGATGTGTTAGAAGCAGGAAAAATGGGCAAGCGTAAGGATTTGAGCGAGTTTGACAAGGGCCAAATTGTGATGGCTAGACGACTGGGTCAGAGCATCTCCAAAACTGCAGCTCTTGTGGGGTGTTCCCGGTCTGCAGTGGTCAGTATCTATCAAAAGTGCTCCAAGGAAGGAACAGTGGTGAACCGGCGACAGGGTCATGGGCGGCCAAGGCTCATTGATGCACGTGGGGAGTGAAGGCTGGCCCGTGTGATCCGATCAAACAGACGAGCTACTGTAGCTCAAATTAATGCTGGTTCTGATAGAAAGGTGTCAGAATACACAGTGCATCGCAGTTTGTTGCGTATGGGGCTGCATAGCCGCAGACCAGTCAGGGTGCCCATGCTGACCCCTGTCCACCGCTGAAAGCACCAACAGTGGGCACGTGAGCATCAGAACTGGACCACAGAGCAATGGAAGAAGGTGGCCTGTCTGATGAATCACGTTTTCTTTTACATCACGTGGATGGCCGGGTGCGTGTGCGTGGCTTACCTGGGGAACACATGGCACCAGGATGCACTATGGGAAGAAGGCAAGCCGGGGGGAGGCAGTGTGATGCTTTGGGCAATGTTCTGCTGGGAAACCTTGGGTCCTGCCATCCATGTGGATGTTACTTTGACACGTACCACCTACCTAAGCATTGTTGCAGACTATGTACACCCTTTCATGGAAACGGTATTCCCTGGTGGCTGTGGTCTCTTTCTGCAGGATAATGTGCCTGCCACAAAGCAAAAATGGTTCAGGAATGGTTTGAGGAGCACAACAACGAGTTTGAGGTGTTGACTTGGCCTCCAAATTCCCCAGATCTCAATTCAATTGAGCATCTGTGGGATGTGCTGAACAAACAAGTCCGATCCATGGAGGCCCCACCTCGCAACTTGCAGGACTTAAAGGATCTGCTGCTAACATCTTGGTGCCAGATACCACAGCACACCTTCAGGGGTCTAGTGGAGTCCATGCCTCAACTGGGCCGGGCTGTTTCGGCAGCAAAAGGGGGACCAACACAAAATTAGGAAGGTGGTCATAATGTTATGCCTAATCGGCGTATATGTATACAATATACACTACCAGTCAAAAGTTTGGACATACTTTCCCATCAAAGAGAATGGGAAAGTGTGTCCAAACTTTTGACTGGTAGTGCATATATATATTTGTGTGTGTGTTCGAGTGTGTGCACACACCCATATATACAGTTGTGGTCAGAATTATTGGCACCCCTGGTAAATATGATCAAAGATGGCTGTAAAAATAAATCTGCATTGTTTATCCTTTTGATCTTTTATTCAAAAAATTCACAAAAATCTAACCTTTCATTGAAGTAAAAGAATGGAAAGTCGGGGGAAAATCACATTATGAAATAAATGCTTTTCTCCAAAACACGTTGGCCACAATTATTGGCACCCCTAGAATTTTTTATGAGTAAAATATCTCTGAAGTATATTCCCATTAATATTTACATTTTTTAGCACACCAGGGTGACTAGGAACATGAAATTGTCTAGCTATGATGTCTTGTTTCAAAGGAGTATAAATATGAGGAAAGGCCAAAATTCCCTTAATAATTCATCACAATGAGTAAAGCCACAGAATATAGTTCTGATGTGCAGTAAAAGATTGTTGAGCTTCACAAAATAGAAAGTGGCTGTAGGAAAACAGCTAAAGCATTGAAAATTCCCATTTCCACCATCAGGGCAATAATTAAGAAGTTCCAATCAACTAAAGATGTTATGAATCTGCCTGAAAGAGGACGTGTGTCTATGTGGTCTTAATGCACGGCGAGGAGGAGAGTTTGAGTGGACAAAGACTCTCCAAAGATCACAAATGGAGAATCGCAGAGATTAGTTGAGTCTTGGGGTCAGAAAGCCAAAAAATAAAAAATAAAAAATCAAACAACCCCTACATCACCTCATGTTGTTTGGGAGGGATTCAAGAAAAATCCTTCTTGCTCATCCAGAAACAAACTCCAGCATATTCAGTTGTCAGACACGACTGGAGCTTCAGACGGGACCTGGTTCTGTGGTCAGATGAAACTATAAAAAGAGCTTTTAGGCAGCAAATCCACCAGATGGGTTTGGTGCAAACAGGGATAAAAAGTACCCCATGCCCACGGTTAAAAATACCGCTGGATCTTTAATGTTGTGGGCCTATTTTTTTTGCTGGAGGTCCTGGACATCTTGTTCAGATACATGGTATCATGGATTCTAGCAAATACCAACAGATAAAAAATCAAAACCTGACAGCCTGTGCTAGAAATCTTATAATGGGCCGTGGTTGGATCTTCCATCAGGACAACGATCCAAAACAAACATCAAAATCAACACACAAATGTGTCACTGAACACAAAATGAAGCTTCTGCCATGACCATCCCAGTCCCCTGACCTGAACCCTATAGAAAATGAGTGGGCTGAACTGAAGAGAAGAAGCATCAACATGGATCTGGGAATCTGAAGGATCTGGAGAGATTCTGTATGCAGGGGTGTAGCTACGGGGTGGCCATAGGTGGCCAGTGCCACCCCTGATTGAAGCTTGGACACCCCTCTGGCCACCCCTGTTGCGCAAGCTTTTTTACGGCTTTAACAGCTGATTTTTCTCAGTTAAAAAGAACTGACACTGGCACAAAGGCCATGCACACACTCCAGCTGAACTAAGTTGTCACTTTACCTGTTAATATGGGAAAAATAACAAGCCCAAAGATGCCTATAATAAGTGGACATGGCAACACTGCAAATGCGCGCTTGATGAAGCAGCTTTACGAGCATAAACAAAAACACAGCAGAGCGACACGCGAACACAACAGTCAAAAATGTTCTTCAAGCGCATGTTTACATAGAAAAAGAATGGAAAAAAAACCTTAAGGTTTAGCCAACAAAATTAACAAATATTATACATGGTTACACACGCTGACTCACACAGCCTACATTACGCACATATCCTGTGATAGCACAAAGAAAGCACAGCCATTTACGTTTGCACTTTGTAACGAAAATATAAATGAACACGCCCTTGCATTTTTAATAACTTTAAAAAAAAAATGTTTAAACATTTTTTTGCGACGTTTACTGACAACTATAAGCCGCTTAATCGGTTATAGGCTACTCAAAGAGCTCTACTGGTTACGGTATACCGAGACTCATATGGAAGAGAATTTATGCCAGGCAAAAATGCAATCATTACATCAGGCGCGGAGCTGAAATTCACAAAAAAAAAAAATACTACTCTGTATAGTTAAACATGGATACTACTGTATGTGGTGTATTTTATCTATAACATGTCATGTTAAAAACAGTAAAATTATAAGTAAACCTGATTTAAAACTATTTAAAAAGTTAAGTGTGTTTTCATTGGTCAATGCAACATCAACGTAGCAATCTGGCGCGAACAACGGTAGGCTAACATTCGCTATAAGTGCCATGGTATCTTTTGATTTAGTATGGCTAAACAAGCTACACTCACTAATTTTTAAAAAAAACCTGGTATTGAGAAGAACAATCTGCCTATGCACACTCCCTTGGCTAATCGACGATCACTGCCACCCTTGATTGCACCGTCGGATCTGTCAGCTCTGGGGGAACCTGCTACCCAACCTCATCTACAGGCATTCCCGAGTACCATAACTGATGGGAAATATCGAAGCTTCAACGCCAAGTGGTATGAAAGGTTTAACTGGATTGAATATAGCCAATCGAAAGACTTGATTTTTTTGCCACACCAGAGACATATCGTATGTTGTACTGCCCGGATGGCCAGTCCATATGTGAATCCTCTAGGCATTTTCCTGAACAGCACACTGAGGCGACTTTTACTAAAGAGGGTTTCAAAAACTGGAAACGTATCGGGCAGGTCTGTGAGAAGCATCAGGCTAGCAAGGTGCATGCTTCTACACTTGTAAAATTACTCTCCTACAAACAAAGTCATGCGCACCAAGGCAGCGGTACTGTATTAAATCAGATGCACGGAGATTCCATTTCATTCACTGAACGTAATCGACAGCACATCAAAGCTGAGAGGGCACCGGGAAACTCAGGAAGCGTTAAACAAGGGGAATTTTTTGGAGCTATTCGAGTATGATCTAAAAATAAAAAACAGACTTGTTGAACTGCCACGAAATGCCACACTCTTGTCCCACCACATTCAGGACAAGCTGCTTGAGGCTGCCGCTTCACTTCTACTCAGGAAGATAAAAACTGAGATGCAAGAATAGCCTAGGCCCACACATTTTTTCCAGACTTGCAGATGAGTTTAAAGATGTTTCGAAACGCGAGCTAGTTGCTGTCTGTGTTCGATTTATTCATAGTGGGACAATCAACGAACGAGCGCTGGGCTTTGTCAAAACAGCTGACCTGTCTGCTCAAGGAATATCACAGAGGATCCTTGAAATCAGCTCTGTAATTCAGCACTATAAGACACGCCGCGTTTATTGCTACCACTTTATACAATATAGCCTATTGCTTTAAAGCCACAAATAGCCTATTGTAAGGTCCATCCGTTAGCCCAAAAACGGAATCTAACGGCTTGGTTGAAGGATTCTGCGTGTAAGCCTTTTCAGCATTTCTGTTAAATTCACTTAATTTATTAACATCTAATTTTAAATCTGACTCCATGAATAAAGCGATCTGACTCCAATTTTATGTGACTTCGTTCAATTTGTTACGTTCGTAATTTAACAGCTGATGATTCGTTGTGATTTAATTTGGATCGTTGATTTTTCTTAGTATCTCTTATTTTCAAATATTCGTTCATCAAGGGACCCGATATCGCACAGAAACAGTCGCGTCGCGAGTCGCGCGTTCACGGACACAAACTGGCCAGTTCTGATATTAGTCAGAGGATTGCAGAGTGAATATTTTACCTTGAAGTGGTCGCACCTGCTTACTCAACAAAAAGTGTAATTTGATTAATAGACACGAGAGCTGCAACTTGCTAATACAGTAATAGTCAGAAATCGGATTACCCCGCATGCTGCGCTCCATGCTTCAGTCATGGGGTCCTCGGTTTGATCTATTCTAGCAAAAGATTTGCGGAAATAAAGGACTCCACATTGATCCATACTAGAATAATGATTTCAGAATAATACAAGATAAATCAAGATTAACATTTATTTTGGCCAGACAGAACTTACATAAAGATAATGAAACACGAATCCATGGTACACAACTTTCAGCATAAAAACATAAAATACAATTACAAAGTAACATGAAAATAGTTTCAAAGAGTCATTATATCTGGCACTGTACATACAGTGTGTGTGAGCTCCTCTCGGACACTGACACAGCACTGCATGGGGGCTCTGGCTACAGAATGTTCCCAAATGGCAGCTCTGCCACCCTTCCTTAAATACCCAGACCAGAACAAAGGGTTGTAAATATCTGAAACACAAACACCTGGTTTCGGGGGAGAGGATCAGATATCTTCTGAGACTACTCAAAAGGAGAACAGAATTCTCATAAGTTTCAATCTTTCTCTTCCTACCAGTGACAGCAGTGAAGTTGAGACCATTTTACCAATCACACTGAGACCTTTAAAAAGATACCACACATGAAAAGGGAAAAACAATAGATTAACAAGATACATCCTCTGTGGTATATATGCATTCTGTGACTTGAATCAGAGGAAGGGAGTCGGTGAGGGAGAGGGGGAGAAGGTTTGGGCAGGGCGATGTCCTACACTCTTTCTGTGAGATCTTCTCTCCAGATTAGTGAGTTTTATTGTTCTATTGCAGGGGGTTGGATCTTCAGCTTTTGTCTCAGCAGTAAAACCGATTCTTACACTATCATCATAACTTTCTATAAGCCTACTGTAATTGAGACATAAATGTAAAAAAATTCATTAAAAGCAGAAAGACGTAGGCCGCGGAAACATAGGCTCTAGTGGGTTCGTTACGCACTTCAATCCACACCCGACGTTCTTGGTTTGCTTCTTATTTATTAAATCCAGGCATTTGTTTGATTAAACATGGATTAAAATTAAGATAAAATTTATACAAAACGAAATTCACTTTAAAGAAAGTTTTTCTACAAAACAAACCTTAATGAAGTGGTCAAAATCATGTCTGACCCCTCCATGTCTCCCGACATATTGCGTATTTTACTCATGCTGTTCAGTGTTCACTTTTCATAACCAAAATACGTAGATTAAATAAAAAAATAGCATTATAATATTTAAACATAAATATGAACCTAAATACGTTTTCTTTAATGGTTACGTCGCATCGTTAAGAAGTGGCCAACCCTGTATTTCCTGGAGTCGGGACAACTGCTAGATTCAGGCCCACCTCGACTTAATCCAGGCCCACCCATCTGTCACGTTCTGCATCCGCCACTGCATTACATAGGAACGGTTATACAGTTTAACCAGTTTGTTGAGATGCAGAGACATGAAATCCGTTTTATGTGTGTTCCATTCCACATCCGTTTTAAGGTATTCCACGCAGGATATACAGACATTTTCTCTAGATTTGAAGCAGGATTTTTTTTTGGCCACCCCAATAAAATCACTGGGTCTTACCTGGCCACCCCTGAAAAAAAGTTCTGGCTACGCCCCTGTTCGTATGGAGGAATGATCTCGGATCTCTTGTCAGGTGTTCTCCAAACTCATCAGGCATTATAGAAGAACACTCAGAGCTGTTATCTTGTGGCCAACGTGTTTTGGAGAAAAGCATTTATTTCATAATGTGATTTACCCCCCACTTTCAATTCTTTTACGTCAATGAAAGTTTAGATTTTTGTGAATTTTTTGAATAAAAATCAAAAGGATAATCAATGCAGATTTATTTTTACAGCCATCTTTGATCATATTTACCAGGAGTGTCAATAATTCTGTCCACAACTGTATATGCACACACACACACACACACACACATATATATAAACAAAATCTTTTATGTCAGATGCGATTAATTGTGATTAATCGATTTGACAGCTCTAATTATATTATATAATAATATATAATATTATATTACATTACATTACATTATATTATATTATATTATATTATATTACATACTGTTTATTTATTTTTATTTTTTTAATTTTCAGACTTGGGCCCAAAGTTTTCAGTTAGTATTTAATTAATTTAAAATAAATAATAATAATAATAATAATAAATGAATGAAATCCCATATCCTAAACTGCTTCATGACATTGTGTGTGTAACTTCTGTAACTGGCTAAGCCTTTAAAGAAGCGAAGGTCACGGCCCTTACAGGCCTCCTCATGTCTCACTATTGATTTAATTACAGAGCCGATATCAGGCTTGATTTAACGAACCGTTGCAGCAGAACTGAAGCACTCTCTCTCTTCAAACCCTAAGAAACGGAGAGCTAAAAATGACTCTGAGACCTCTCTGCTCTGACAGATTCCTGATCAGCAAGGAAAGCGATCCCATCGTCTCCACATGAGATGTCTCCAAACGCTCCAATCAAAGGAAAAGCAAACCCTTGTGCGCTCTAAAAATAGTCTGTCTTTATCCTGCTCTGATTTGTGATACGGATGTGTGAGCGTTCCCGTAGCCGCACGGCGTGCGCTGGCTGAACGTCTGCCAGAGACTTCAGAGAGGTGTGTGTCAGGAAGAGGAATCGTTGACGGAGGCGGCATCCGAGAAGTTGTCCTACGTGAAGGGGTGTTTACCACGTTGAAAAAGATGCAGCTTTGGAAATGGAAATTGCCTGCCTAACCACCTGTGCAACGTTAGCTTGATGAATGCAATGAATAATGTTTCAGCTCGCGCGACAGGGAACCCTCCGGCACACGCGGTGTCAAGCAGTCTGCCAGAGCGCCTTTCCACTCAATCTGAAGTTTGAAGTGGGAGGCGGAGCTTGACGCCCACTGACCTGTCACTCACAGCTCTGACACTAGAGGACAGCCATCATTATCTGCAGGATTTAATACGGCAATCATGCATCAATCTGACAGACAAATTATTTTATCACAAATATAAACACGCATGTGCATACACACTGTAGCGACGCTGCAAAAAATTGCCTAGATTTTCATACAATTAAATACTGTATTCAGAATTTTACAGTGAAATTGATGCACACCAGGGCCCGTATTCTTAAAGCTTCTAAGAATCCTCTCAGAAAGCTCCTAATTTACCTTAAAAACTTCTACGTTGGAGTCTTAGTGTAAGAGTGATTCAGGACCGATCTGAGAGCAACTCTGAGCGAGGAAAACACTTTTATCTTAGTGAGGAGGCGGGGCTGACAATATGTATGACACAGTCTTTTGAAGACTGTGATTGGTTGGTTGTCCAAGAAGGAAAAAAGAGCGCTTTTAAGTATAGAGTCTATATAAGCCTTCACTTTGAAATGACAGGCATCATTTTTCCTGTTTTACCATACTCTCTCACTTTCTCACATAATATAAATATATATATATATTCTTTATTTTTTATTTACCATGCTGTTAATGTTGTACTTAATGTATTTGATAGGAAATGAACAGCAACACAATAAGGTTCTATAAGTGTGTGATCACTTTGCTTATAGAAGGTTGTGACAGACCCAAATCATCACGGCTGCATAGTTGCATTTTTCCAGTTGCCAAACATGTTAATGTAGTGATTACTTCCATTTCTGGCGCTATTGGCATTTCTGTGTCTGAGATGTTAGCGTCTCTAATAAGATCGGTCACAAACATGATCCCTGCACGATCTAATGTGTAGTGTCTTATGAACTCACTCATGCATTGTGTGCAACACATTTCTTCTCCCTCTTCACGTTTCGTCCATTTTCTCCGCTGCTAAAGAAACTCTTAAGCCTCTTAAAAGTCCTCGTCCGTACTCCTGACACTTTTGGACCTTAAGACCTCTTTTAAGGGTTAAGATGCTTTCTGAATTACTTTTTTCTTTACTAGGATTTTTTCTTTAATTGTAAGAGGAAACGCCCACCTTTCTAAGAATTTTCTTGGAATTTTGTCACTAGGAGCTACTCTTTGCATTAAGATTTTTCATGAATATGGTCATTTTATGTTAGAACAGGCCTTATTTTTAACGTAAGAGCATCACATCCATTTGTAAATTGAATGTGTTTGGCTTCTGGTGTGTCTTCCACTTATTTTTAGCTGAACAAAACAGTTCATTATACTGCGAACTGGTGTTTCCTACCATATTAGTTGAGGCTGTGTTCACACTTGGCAGGTTGGTTTGATTAAAACAAACTCTGGTGTGATTTTCTCTGAAGAAGTGTGAACACTGCCACCCGAACCAAACAAGTGGGGTCTTTTCAGGGGTCTCGGTCCTCTTCCGAACAAACTCTGGTGTGATTCAACTGAAATATGAACGTAACACGGACCAAAAACATGTAAACAAACCAAAAACAGGACGCGATGTCTCGAGATGTGACACTAAAAAGGACCGAATGCTGAAGCACACCTGGTTCTTCTCATCATAGTCGTGATGTTGCCCATCACGGTTCGGTACAGGCGTCAGAACAGCGTCTCCTCACAGCAGATCTTGGTTTGTGTGATGGAGGGATTCCTGACGCTGTTTTGACTCTTTTACACATTTTATAAGCTCTTCACAAGTTCTCAGCTGGTCAAAATACCAACATAAGTACGGACACACAATGAATGCATTTAACCCAGCACACGGGATTGTTTTGGATGTTCAGTAAGTAAACCCGAATAAGTTGGCAAAACTCAAACTACTTTTAGTTTAGTTTAGAAAATGTTTTTTAGAAGTTAAGAAATTCAAAGTTTAAGGGCCAGATTTTTTTCAAGGGTCAGGATTTACCAAAAACACACCGTGAGAAAGGCGAGGACAGGGTTATTTTTGCGGCTGATCTTATTGCATATGCATTTAAAGGAGTTTCCCTTTCAGATGCTAAATTTATGTGAGGAGAGTATTTAAATGAATCATGCAAGGTGATTTACTAAGGTTTGCGCCATTATTTATCACCCAAAAAAGCATGTCTTATACCAGACGCTAATTTGCGCTGCTAGATTGTGTTGGTCATTATGGAAATGATCCGGCTGCGTCTGTGTTCATTAATTTGTGTGTCATCAGTAGATCACATGCAAAACTTTCCACTCCCTTTGGCACTTTTTTGGAATCTCACGCTAATTTGCCCTGTTTAGTAAATCTGGCCCCAAGTAAGAAGAACTAGCAGATTTTTATTTTGTACTCATACATTTTTATAACTCTGAACTTGAAATATTTGAGTAATCTAATTCATACTTTTAGCTTAAAATTATCATGTAATTTCAACTTCAAAGTTGTTGTAGTGGAAACTTGGTTAGCTTTAGCTAATTCAATAAATGCCACCTTGCTAATTGGATACACAGTGCTTTGATAGCATTAGCATTAGCATAGCACTCGCTGAATGAGGACAGCAATATAATACATTTAACATGAATCTGTTCTCAAACTAAGCTCATGCTCCACTCGTCACCAAACCAGCATAACGGAAACTCTTCTAAACTAGCATAACAAAACATTAAACACTACTAAATCACACACACACATTACATTATTTAACACTTAATTTAAGCATTTACTGTCCCTTTTGAGTGCCATGGCAAAGCATGCTGGGAAATAGAAATCCCAGCCCAGTTTCAGTTAAATTTAAAGAAACAAGTTCATAAAACTCAAAACAATGAAACAATTCAGATTACTTCAAATGTGTCAGTTTTGAGAACTCAAAAGAAAAAGAAAGTTCTAAATACTCATAAAAGATAATTTGATTATACAAATGTGTTTACCCTATTCAAACCAATTAACTATTTTGAGTGTTAGGGTTTACAGTGTATCTTTAGGTTCGGTGTTAAAATTCTCTGTCCGGTCACGTTAACAGTATGGTGTGTGTTAGTCTTCTTTTGGATTGTTACCTGTTTGAATCTTCATCTTCTGTGTTTATGTCTTCCTGCCTGCACGCACCCGTTACATATACATTCACAAATTATGATTTGAATTATCAATCAGACATTTACCCTGTCTTTGGTAGGGTTTTTGGCATTCAAACACATCAGTATGCACAAATTCACCTCGTGTTGTATATTTACATGTAGTGCAGTGATTCCCACACGTTTTTTTGTCAGCCGAACCCGTTTGATGTAATAGTATTTACTTAAGATTTTAATAAGTTAATAATTAAGTCAATAACAACACATTTACATGTTCACGGTTCTCTGATGTTGGTCAATGACATGTCATATGACATGCAGATAAAAAAAAAAAAAAAAAATCATGTTTTTAATTTGTTTTTATTTTAATATATTTATTTGTTTTATGATTTAATTATTAGCTTTTCATGAACTTTTAATGCACTTGATGATAAAGAATGGAATATTTGCTTTTATTTGTATTTTTATATAAATATGGTACAAGATTATCCTATTCAAATAAATGTTTTCGATTACTTTTAGATTAAATTTAACCTTGAACATATTTATCACAATTACGTTACTAACTAATGGACTACAATTTACAAGTAAACTACCCAGAACATAACACAATTGATTGCATGTAGAAAATTACATAATGCTGCTATCTACATTACCTATAGGCTTACACAGGGAAATCTCTAAATACATAATGGATAGGGAATGTATTTTGGTAGTGGCATATTTGTTTGTTTTGATATTAGACTTGAAAAAGCTCTGCAAAGTCCCTTATTATTATAGTTCTTCTCTCTATCAGTGTCAGTGTTTCTGAACTCCTGAAACGCCTCCATTGTAGTCTTGAGTTTTCTTCTGGGAATCAACACGTCACAATATTACTCATTTAAATAATTCATACGCAGAATAAAGGGGCGGGGCCTGGTTGAGTTAGTTAGTAGTGTGTTGAAACTGGCGGTTATGGTAAGGGGCGGGACATTTCCCAAACACCAATCACAACACAATGCTCCAGCCAACCAATCAGAGCACAGTGTGCTTTTCAGAAGGAGGGGCTTCATAGAGACAGGAACTAAACAGAGCGTTACTGACAGACTGGGAAGAGAGGAGCCGCAACACTGGAGAATATGGGGAAATAATCAACAGGAAATCAGGAAAACCTGTTCTAGTAGAGCCAGAAAACAACAGCAAGACTTTGAGAAAGGCCTTTTTAAAATCAAGATTTACTACAATCAATGCCTAGTGTTCATAATGATGGTAAACAGATTTAGAAAAGCATAAATACAGCAATAAAATAATTGTACAGTATACATTTATTTGTCCACTCCAGACTAGAAAGGATTTTGTTTTTATGAAAGCAAACAGATAAATTTGGTATATGTGTCACATTTAGGAAATGAGGTTTGCTTCTGAAAGCCATACGTTGCTCTAAACGGCCGTAATGCTGCTGTGTTTCTACACTGAGGCCAACTGATTCAATTAGGGGGCAGCAGAGATACATGCCAAGTTACACATTCAGTGATGAATATGTGCTTTCAGTGCATATGAATATTCATTTCAGCCCGCTGGGTATGCATTCACTCAGATATAAGCGCTAAGGCAGTAAATGCCATTAAGAGGAGCCTCTGTTGTTTGGCTGTATTTACAAGAGTGAAAGTAGCTGGAGGATACAGACTCCAGTCATTTATCATACTTTGTCAATGTAAATCAAGCTTTTGGGGTAGTGTCCGGTGGTGTTCCCACAGGAGGACGAGTGCCAGCGGTTCTCTCAGTGAGTTGAAACCTCGGGGCAGCAGTGCTGTTCACGTTGAATCCAGCCAGCATAACACACTCGCAGACAACATGAATCAACATCCAACCCAGGCTCGGGAAAAATACGTGCCTGTTAAGACATTTTTTGCAAAAATTGGCGCTAAAGAGCACATTCAATCTTCTCCATTACACATAAACAAGACGATGCCAACGTTTTACTATGTTGGTTCATGCACGTATAGAGGCAGGTTGGAAATGAAATATCAGATGAGTGGAGCTCTATCACTTTTGAAAATAACCTCCCGTTATACACTAAACCCTCCCATAAACCTAACCGATAGTGTTAAAAAATGCAAACGTGCCATTTCAGCTGCGTCTACAAGTCTTTGAATAAAAGATAATTTACTTTTACCATTGATTTCATTAGAGCACTCGGGTACGAGTCCTGTACTTATTACTTTAAGAGCTTATTACACGGCTCTGTGGAATACTTGATTCTGATTGGCCAATCGCACTATCCAGCGGTATGTTATTCCCTGAAAACAACTGGTAAAAACTGATAACACAGTCTCATCCGGGGAACTGAAAGGGATAGTTCACCCAAAAATGAAAATTACCCCATGATTTACTCCCCCTCAAGTCATCCTAGGTGTATATGACATTCTTCTTTCAGACGAATACAATCTGAGTTATATTAAAAAATATCATTACTCTTCTAAGCTTTATAATGGCAGTGAATGGGAGTCGAGATTTGAAGCCCAAAAAAGTGCATCCATCCATCATAAAAGTGATCTATACGGATCAGGGGGGTTAATAAAGGCCTTCTGAATCGAAGCGATGCATTTGTGTGAGAAAAATATCCATATTTATGAACTAAAATAACTAGCTTCCGACAGAAGGCCGTACGCATCGTTTTATGGCAAAAGAGTGACCCCTGACCTGACGCATGGCGCATTGACGAACGTGGAAGTGCAGAGGATAGATATCAATATCACAAGAGTATCAGTGCGATATGACTGTATATCAGCACGGCTGTGATTCGGCCGTAGGCACAAGGCCCAAGCCTCCGTTACTAATTCTAAGACATCACTTTAGAACGAGTAACAAAGGAACACTGAGTCGCTTCATTGAAGCTTATTGTATTATGTAGAGTAGAGTATTGTGGTGTTATGAGAGAGAGATCGACTAAACGAGTGTATTACCTGCATCTGATATAGCATTCATTCTTCAGGTCAATGTCCATAATATTTTATCCATTATTTAGCGCCATCTAATGGTGTAATAATGTAACTGTCACTGAATTCGAAATTACAATCACTAACGGACCCTTTCTCAATACTAAATACGGCATATTATTTATATAAAATAATATTTATTGAACAATAATATTTAAATTAACAACAATAGCCATTATAAAAGACAATAGGAAATAAACACAAGCAAACAATTCAGTCAAACGTATAAAGGATTCAAGGCAAATATAGCCTAAATATAAAGTTATGAAACTTAATTTTCCCCTTAACCCAAATCTGTTTGCTCTGGAACAAGTAATATATTAATAAGATTGCCCATTTGATATTCCCCAACTGAACTATGTTTAACCACTATCTGCATACAGTAAGAGCCAGCGGAAAATTCCTGAAGGATTAATAAGCGGGATAATGTACATCCAGCCAGTTGTTATCACAGAATAAACCCCTTTAGGTTGATGCAAGCTAGACAGACATTTAAGGGATATGGCAGTAATATTTTATTAGCTCACCAAACGCAAAACTTCCACAAAGAAAAAACGTTACTAGCAAGCATATAGCGCTGACTTCAGTTCCCTGGATGAGCCTGTGTTATCAGTTTTTACTGGATGTTATCGGGGAATAACATACCGCTGGATGGCGCAATTGACCAATCAGAATCAAGTATTCCACAGAGTCGTGTAATAAGCTCTTTTATCACAGGACTCGTACCCGAGTGCTCTAATGCAATCAAAGGATTTTTTCAGAAGGAATTGCAGCTGAAAACTGCAGTGATTTGTATGTACAGTGGAAATCAAAATTAGCAAACACCTGATTTGTTTCTGAAATATTGTTAATCTTCATCGCTCAAAATTTGAAGGAATATTAGCTGTGGGTACGCCACTGTTCTACTAGTAGCATCTTATACAAAATAACCAATGCAGTTTCACAGGGACTTTAAAAGTAATCTTAACTAGCTACTTGAAAAAGTAATCTGATTACGTAATTCACGTTACTTGTAATGTTTAAAATAAAATAATAAATGAGGTTAATGGAAGTGATGCGATCGGAAAAGACCACAATTCATCTTCTAACACTAGTCATATAGTAACTGTCTCATTTTTTTTTTTTTACTATAAATCATTATATATATATATAATTTATTTATTTAAATTCACATGGCAGTCAAAACACAAAGAAACTGTCACGTGAAGAATAATTTCTTTAATATCCAGTAGATTTGATTGTTAGCCTCTGAAGGATTAGTTAGCTTGTGATGGACATTAATTTTCAGTCTGGCAGCATTTTAAGTACAAATAAAGGAAGGTAAGCACCAGGGGCCTGTTGAGTATGTTTAATATACATCCCCAGCAGTGTGCTTTAGGTGTCAGTCGGGAGGGACGGGTCAACCTGCAAATCAACATGTTTGACCTGCAATTTGCACCAGAGGAGATCGGCAGCAATAAAAGCCAGCAAAGTCACATTTCTCTGACGCTTGCTCTTTATTAGTCAGCCTTTATTGCTGGGGAGAGCTGGCTTTGTTAAGGAGGTTTTCTGTTTCTCAATGTGAAGCAGCCTCCTGTGGGGATCAGTAAACGTGCCACCCTCCTCCGTCTGTTAAAAGAGACGGATGTAAAGAGCGTGGAGCTTACATCTCCAGACACAGGGCCTACAATGACAGAGACAAACTTAAAAGTGCTGATATACTTCAGTAATCTCTAACTAGCTCTGGTCTGTCAGTCAAATCCTACAGACATAATTACAGACAGATGCTGCGGTGCCACAGTGGCCTGCTTTATAATTAATCAATAGCTGATGTGCATCTGAATTCGGTCTGTTCTTTATGGGGTTTAAATTAGTATGTGCTCACTGTATAAAATTGGAGAGAATGGGTAAACCCTTGTGGGAAAAGAAGTGTTTAATTCTATTCAAAGTGTACTTCGAATTTTAAAAGTATATATATATATATATGTGTGTGTGTGTGTGTGTGTTCTTTCAGATAATCTAATAATAATCAAACAAAAAGCCAACTTAAGTGTACTTGAAGAAAGTACTTTTATGACTCTCTCTTAAAACACTTAAGTACATTTTTAAAAAAGTGCACTTTGTAATTTAAAAAAAAATAGGTAACACTTTATTTTACAGTGTCCTTGTTACAGGTTACATGTAGTTACTGTAGTAATAACTATAAATGATGCATAATTACATGCAACTTTTATTATTATTACTCAGACCTTAAATGCATAATTACACTGTAACACGGACACCTTACAATAAAGTGTAACCATCAAATTATAATGTCAAATTAAGTTTTACTTCAATGTACATTTTAAATTGTAACATTTAAAAAAATTTTTGTCATGCTTTAAAGTACACTTATTTTAGTGTTGACTAACAACTAGATTGTGATTTTAACTGCAGTGTTTTTTATATTACATTTAAAGTTAATGTATTTTTAAATGTACTAAATTGCAGCTTCATCATTACATATGTATAATTACAAATATTTGACATACAAGGTTCAGTAGAAATGCATTAAGGTAAATTTTAGTTTACCGTATGCTTGTTACTACATTCAGCAGTAAGGTTAACCATATTTCAAAGACAAAAATGATATGAAATGCAATTAAGTTCTACTTAAATGGGTCAAAAACTGCATTTAATATAAATTTAAACACATTTATTTGTACATAACATGAAATTAAGGGTCTGAAAACAGTACATTCAGTTCATTCTTAGATTCAGTTCTTGTTCAGTATATTTAAAGTACACTATTTCTGTAATAAGTACCATTTTAAAAGCAAACAGAAGCATCGTATTTGTTACTCCCAGATATTTTCATTGTGTATGTGGCCATTGTGATTAATTAAAAGCTAGAGAGATGCACTTTATACATGCACATACTGATAAAATGTTAGAATATAATATAGATAAAATACATACTGATAAAATATCTTGAATATACTGTAAGCTCTGGATAAAACACTTTAAATAAAATAGGTGAGGTTGATGAAAAGCCGTCATTGGTTTTCGCTCTGTATGCTGGATTTAATTGCCGTGCCTGCTTGGGATCCAGCTGGGAATGCTGTGGATCACGGCTGTTCAATACCAGTGATTACACTTACTGAAATCCATGCGGCCATTAGCCGGCTGTCCTGAGCACTGATGAGCCTGCGTCTGCAGTACGGACTGCTCTCCACTCCTATTGCGTCATATCTCTAGAATTGTGTAGATTGTGTTGCTTAAAACAATGCAAAATTAAAATAATTTAAAATACAAGCAATCCTTATAAATAAAATACCTTGTTTACCTGCATGTCACATGACCATTAACCAACATCAAAGAATCATGAATTTTAAATATTATCTTAAAATCTGCAAAAATATTTAGCGAATCCCTGGACTAGACCATTGGCCCTATATGTTTTCTCAAAGAGAAATCTAGACCATGGGATCAATAGGGTTAAATCTATTCAAAGGGCTCGGCCTACAGGTCAAACGACTGCTCTTTATTTGTTCCCAAGGTCTTGACGGGCCTGGCGAAGTGGGATACCACAAATCAAACAAATCCACTTGATTGTATCCTTACAGAGAATTGATTTCCAGAGAACTGATTAAACCTTAAAATCCGCCCTCCTCTCAGAAAGGATAATTACAGTGGGGAGAACAAGTATTTGATACACTGCCGATTTTGCAGGTTTGCCCACTTACAAAGCATGTAGAAGTCTGTAATTTTTATCATAGGTACTCTTCAACTGTGAGAGACGGAATCTAAAACAAAAATCCAGAAAATCACATTGTATGATTTTTAAGTAATTAATTTGCATTTTATTGCATGACATAAATATTTGATACATCAGAGAAGCAGAACATAATATTTGGTACAGAAACCTTTGTTTGCAATTACAGAGATCATACGTTTCCTGTAGTTCTTGACCAGGTTTGCACACACAGCAGCAGGGATTTTGGCCCACTCCTCCATACAGACCTTCTCCAGATCCTTCAGGTTTCGGGGCTGTCGCTGGGCAATACGGACTTTCAGCTCCCTCCAAAGATTTTCTATTGGGTTCAGGCCTGGAGACTGGCTAGGCCACTCCAGGACCTTGAGATGCTTCTTACGGAGCCACTCCTTAGTTGCCCTGGCTGTGTGTTTCGGGTCGTTGTCATGCTGGAAGACCCAGCCACGACCCATCTTCAATGCTCTTACTGAGGGGAGGAGGTTGTTGGCCAAGATCTCGCGATACATGGCCCCATCCATCCTCCCCTCAATACGGTGCAGTCGTCCTGTCCCCTTTGCAGAAAAGCATCCCCAAAGAATGATGTTTCCACCTCCATGCTTCACGGTTGGGATGGTGTTCTTGGGGTTGTACTCATCCTTCTTCTTCCTCCAAACACGGCGAGTGGAGTTTAGACCAAAAAGCTCTATTTTTGTCTCATCAGACCACATGACCTTCTCCCATTCCTTCTCTGGATCATCCAGATGGTCATTGGCAAATTTCAGATGGGCCTGGACATGCGCTGGCTTGAGCAGGGGGACCTTGCGTGCGCTGCAGGATTTTAATCCATGACGGCGTAGTGTGTTACTAATGGTTTTCTTTGAGACTGTGGTCCCAGCTCTCTTCAGGTCATTGATCAGGTCCTGCCGTGTAGTTCTGGGCTGATCCCTCACCTTCCTCATGATCATTGATGCCCCACGAGGTGAGATCTTGCATGGTGCCCCAGACCGAGGGACACTGACCGTCATCTTAAACTTCTTCCATTTTCTAATAATTGCGCCAACAGTTGTTGCCTTCTCACCAAGCTGCTTGCCTGTTGTCCTGTAGCCCATCCCAGCCTTGTCCAGGTCTACAATTTTATCCCTGATGTCCTTACACAGCTCTCTGGTCTTGGCCATTGTGGAGAGGTTGGAGTCTGTTTGATTGAGTGTGTGGACAGGTGTCTTTTATACAGGTAACGAGTTCAAACAGGTGCAGTTAATACAGGTAATGAGTGGAGAACAGGAGGGCTTCTTAAAGAAAAACTAACAGGTCTGTGAGAGCCGGAATTCTTACTGGTTGGTAGGTGATCAAATACTTATGTCATGCAATAAAATGCAAATTAATTATTTAAAAATCATACAATGTGATTTTCTGGATTTTTGTTTTAGATTCCGTCACTCACAGTTGAAGAGTACCTATGATAAAAATTACAGACCTCTACATGCTTTGTAAGTAGGAAAACCTGCAAAATCGGCAGTGTATCAAATACTTGTTCTCCCCCACTGTAACTACAGTGAAATCAGTCTTGGGAATGAAGCACATCTTGCATTCGACTGGCTTTCTACTCGCCTAAACAGATCAAACTGAATTCTTAACCTGAAATGTAAACTTTGGTGTGGCATGACATGACAGAATGTCAAATATCTCTGTCCAATCTCTGTGAATCTTGGAGCATGACTGTGAAATGTAACTGTAAAGTAATCAGTTATGCATTCCGAATATGAAGGATTATTATGAGGGAACGTTCTCAGAACTTTCTGGAAAGGTTCTCTCAAATTTATGAACAAACACTCCTCCAGTAACAGTCATTCGTTCAAAGTTATCTGGTCTTTCACCGCCAGCCAGTCCAGCATTTTTGATAATTTTCACAAAAATGTAATTCCCAGTATATTTTGTTGTATGAATATCTGAACATGCAATATGTCAAAAGAAAGAACAGACCAGCTGCTTTAAATAAAAACAAATCTGTTTTATTCTAGCTCCATGCATTCTTGTTTTATCAACACTTGAATGTGGGTACGTTTCATAAAAACACAACATTTTGAACAAAAAGCTGAGAAAATCATGATTTTTTAAGACTACAATGTGCATAAGCAATGCTTTTATCACCTGTTTCTGCTTCTTCTTCACCTGTGTTTTGATCAGGAGATTCTGTACTCGTTCAGAAGATGTGTAATAGCGCCCCTTACCGTATAACAGTGAAAACATGGAAAGCTGGGAAATTACGTCAATGGCAGGGAAAGAGTTAATGATGTTCTCAAAACTTTAACACAATATTTATTTATAAATATTCATTATTCATGGAATGTTTTTTTTTTTTTTAGTTGGAAGTTTGTCTAACTTTTTTTTTAAATGTTACTAATTGTTTCAGAATGTTTAGAGAACATTCAAAAGTAACGTTCCTATAATGATTGCAAAATGATACAATGGAATGTTCTTGAACATTCAGAAAACATTCTGAAATAATGTATCAACTTAATGGGAACATTTGCAAAAAAGCTCTTTTTTGTCTCTATTTTACTAGATGTTTTAAGTAAGGGATAATGTACATCCAGCCGGTTGTTATCACAGAATAAACCCTGACAAACGGGTCTTGCATCAACCTGAAGGGGTTTATTCTGTGATAACTACTGGCTGGATGTACATTATCCCGCTTATTACACGGCTACTTGCCACATAAGTAAATAATTAGCTAGCAGTTGCTAGCAAGCGGCAAGTTCAAACTAGACAGACATTTAAGCGATACAGTACAGTCATACCACTTATTACATAAATAATTATGGGGATAAGCGATATTGATTTGAGATGAAACTGTTTTAAAATCTTACCTGTTTTTTATCTTATACTGTAATTCATTACAGTGAACAAAACAAGAGTCACAAAATGGCAGCTGCTGCGTTTGTATGAAACAAGAGAGCGAGTTTGCAATACCCAGATGACATAATTAAATAACTGTACACAAAATATTGATTTGACTGAGTTTTAATATTTGATTAGCTCACCAAACGCAAAACTTTCACAAAGAAAAAACGTTCCTAACAAACGTAAAGCGCTGACTTCAGTTCCCCGGATGAGCCTGTTATTAGTTTTTACCGGAATTACATACCGCTGGATGGCGTGATTAACCAATCAGAATCAAGTATTCCGCAGAGCCGTGTAATAATACTAAATAAAACACACACACTACAGGTGCATCACGGTTTCAAGGTGCAATTATTACGTTGCAAAAACTTTTCAACACTGATAATAATCATAAATGTTTCTTGAGCATCAAATCCTCATATCAGAATGATTTGTGAAGGATCATGTGACACTGAAGACTGGAGGAATGATGATAAATTCAGCTTTGATCACAGGAATAAATGACACTTTACTATATATATTCACATAGAAAACAGCTGTTTTACACTGGAATAATATTTCACAATATTACTGTTTTCAATTTTACTGTATTTGATCAATTAAATGTAGCCTTGATGAGCAGAAGAGACTTCTTTCAAAAGCATTAAATCTTAATTACTCCAAACTTTTGACCTATAGTGTATGAGAAAATACTTGACATGCAGTTTGAATATAAAGCTCAGATCATCAAACTGATGGGAAATATTTTAGTTCACACAGACATAATCTGACTTTTAATTGCGTGCTTTTGTGACCGTGGCAATTTTGAACTTCATTTGAAGTGTTATTTAGATCTCTATCTCTAGAGACCTTTTTCATAGGCGAGAATTTGAGATTCACAAGTCACAATTTGCTCTCAGTTTAATCACACTGTTGTCTGGAAGGAACAATTGATTCATTAATGAGATCTCTTTTGAGATTTTTCTTGCCAACTATTCTTTCTAGTTATTCATCTACATTCCAATTACAAAAAAATGTACATCACCAAAAATGATTTGTGGCTTTGTGTGTCCAGTTCCATTGGCAAAGACGCTGTTTTCCATTCATGCATCAAGAAATATAGATCAAACAGCAGTAGATGTGAGAAAAAACAAGGCTTTTCATCCGCTCTCCAGGATTGCTGGTGGGTTTCTCCCGCTGAGGTTCAGGCGGATTTGGGAAGTCAGTAGAGTCTAACTAATCAGGGGCTGCTTGGGGGAGCATTGAGACAGACATGTGGAGGGGAAATGTGACACCTGGAAATTACACAATGTAATGGAATCAGCCAAGTGGTAAATGTAGCTTTTAAACAGGTTTTGTGTTCTCCATTAACTGCACAGACAATGATTGGTTCTGACAGTGCAGAAAGTGCTGGTCAGCATGTTCGCTAACTCCTATCGCTCGCCTGAACTTCTCTAAGTTAGTGGGCTGCCGAGGCCCGGAGACAATTCGCCTGGAGTAATGTGAGAAACAAACGTGAAGAAAGGCATCAGGTACGGTTAGATCAGACACCTAACCGAAAATACGCCCCATTATAGTCAAATCTCCATTTTTTTATTTTGTTTAGAGCATGTAGTAACGATGATACTTAGTAATATATTTCAGCATGACCAGATGAAATCTCTAAATTATCCAAGTCAACAGAGTGTTTTAAAGATATAAAATATTGGATGACCTGTAATTTTTTTCTATTAAATTCAGATAAGACTGAGGTATTACTTATTGGACCAAAAACCTGCACACATAGGGCCCTATTTTAAGGATCTGAGCTAATGGTCTGAAGCTCATGGCGCAGGTGCACTTAGAGCGTGTCCAAATCCACTTTTGCTAGTTTAACAACAGAAAAAACAGTCGGCGCACCAGGGGCATGGTCCAAAAGGGTTGTCCCTCGTCTCTTAATGAGTCATGGGTGTGTTTTGGGCGTAACGTGCGATAAACCAATCAGAGTCTCATCTCCCATTCCCTTTAAAAGCCAGTTGCGCTCGCACCATGGCGGATTCACTATTTACATGGAGCGGAAAGACTGAACGCTTCTCCAGAGAGGAATCCTTTTATTTTTAATATTTAAACGTGTGTGTGTACTGCTGCGCGTCCCTGTGTGTGTAATAAGCAGAGTGTACGTGCGTTGTGCACCACCTATAGGCTCATATTACTAACACACCCTTTAAATAACACAAAAAATACTGCGCTATTGACTTTAGAGCAGGTGTGTGTTGGTCAATGGCGCAGTCGTTTTCAGTTCCTCAAAATAGCAACGCTCCAACAATGCTCCTGAACACACCTGGTTTTCAGACCAGACGCCCATGGGCGAACAGATGCGCCAGTGCATTTGATATTTAAACAACGTGGAGCTGGACGTGAACATGAGAACTGCGTCGAGCTGAAACTAGCAGAAAACGGTAACACTTCAGAATAATGGTCTGTCATTAATAAGTAACTATGCAGGAAGTAATGCAGGACTAATGAGTAGTACTACACTAACACTTCAGCTACTACTATTAACTAATATAGAAACGAGCTTAACTTGTTTAGCTTAAGTTATCAATAATTACTGGATGAGATTAGCCTCATTAATAACTATTAACTACTGACAAATTATAAAGAACATTATCATGTGTCTGAGATGTAATCAGTCATCATTTTTACTCTGAATAAAGTCATAAAATGGATCTCTAATTACTCGAGTGTTACCTAGTCACTATGCAGGAACTACTAGTGATCTGGACCATTAAAAACATCTTTTTCTCTTGAAAATAATGGTCCAGATCACTAGTAGTTCCTGCAGAGTGACCAGGTAACACTTGAGTAATCAGTGATGCATTGTATGACCACGTCGAGAGTAAAAGAAGACACTTGCTCACATCTCAGACACGTTAATGTTGTGATTAGTAATTAATTAGTAATTATTTATAATTTGTCATAGTTACCTATTAGTTCTTAGTGATGCCAATCCCATTCAGTAATTATTGATTACCTAATAAGGAATTATCTTAGTCCTAAATTTGATATTACTTACTGATTAGTTAAGCTCATTTCTATATTAGTTAATAGTAGTAGCTGAAGTGTTAATGTAGTACTACTTATTAGTCCTGCATTACTTCCTGCATAGTTACCTATTAATGACGGACCCAAAAAACACTTGCGTCGCGCCTGGCGTTGCATTGCGCCGGGTGTATGATAGGGCCCAGGATCTCTTAGAATATAATTTGCACTTAGAAGGATGTACTGTTACTTCATCCGCTACAGTTAAAGACCTGGGTGTTATATTAGACAGCAACCTGTCCTTCGAAAACCATTTTTCAACAGCCTTCTTCCACCTCAGAAACATCGCTAAGCTACGGAACATGTTATCTGTCTCTGATGCAGAAAAGTTAGTTCATGCATTCATGACCTCTAGACTAGATTACTGTAATGCATTACTAGCTGGCTGTCCTGCATCCTCAATAAACAAGCTACAATTAGTACAAAATGGAGCTGCTAGAGTTCTTACTAGGTCAAGAAAATATGATCATATAACACCAATTTTATCATCTCTACACTGGTTACCTATTAAGTTCTGTATCAATTATAAAGTATTGCTACTGACCTACAGTCAAACCCAAAATGATTCAGACACAGATATAATGTTTCACTAGTGTGTGCAGGACACTATAGTTCATTTCTGTAAGTGAGGAGAGCAAAATAAAGTAAACTGTGACATATTATACCCAAACATTCTTCATACAGTGACTACCAGTAAAACTGATAAAAATTTGAGCCCAAAATGATTCAGACACTTTGAGCTGAGCATGTTTTGCTGAAGTGTTTGTTCTTTAATTGCTAATGTGACCTTTGACACCACAGACTGAACTAAATGAAGCATTGCTTGGTCATTGGTTGAGCTAAACTGGTATCATCTAATTGTGTTCTTAAATCTAACAGCTGATTGGTTGATTGTAATCATTACATCCCTTTCTATCAAAGTTATCTGACATTATCAAGATGACACAGTTTAACTCTGAGTTCTTGTCATATTTTATTACCATTTTCTAAACTATAGCCAATAAACTGTGATAATGTGAGAAAATGTTGAAGGTGTCTGAATAAATTTTGGTTTGACTGTAAATGTAAAAAACATCAAAATGTCCAGTGAGTGACGTTGACTGTTACGTTTAGAAATGAAATGTTTGGTGTGTGGGACTAAAAGGTTAATCATGTTTGAAAATAACATAGCACCTACACTAAACCCCACCCTAAACCTAAACAAAAGCAGGATACACACTCATTTGCTGAAGCAACCATGCCATTTTAACTTGCTTCTATAAGTCTTTGAGCTCTTTATTGTGACTTGTGTTTCACGGGACTCGTACCCACATCACAAGTGCAATGCTGTATCAGGTGAGCTACTGAGCAAGTTTACAAATTTGGAGCCGGTTATGTGATGCAAATATCAAAATGTATTAGTTTACAAATCATGCACTATGATAAAAATGTTTTGAGGTCTTAGTATTCCAAGGAACAATAAATTGATAATGCCCCGTAATCATAATTTATATAAAAAAATGAATAAGTTGGTGTTTTGCTGCCACCAGTGTTCATTTCAGCTGGAAATTGCAGTGAATTGTATGTATGGGAAGGTGGAAGATTTTGGAGTGAATTACAATATTAAAGTTTCTATGAACACAGACGGTTTGGCTTTAGTTACTCATCACATATGTATGTAATGTTGATTCAGCTTCTAAAATGGCAGTGGCCTCTGGCAGTTAACTGTGGTACTGCATTACAGACCAAATACATGTCCAGTCGAATAGCAGCCTTTATAACCTGGCACCTCTGATATGCTTTGAATATACACTGCAAGTTGATTGAATTTTCTTGGCATTGTGAAAACATGTGCTGCGGGGGGGGAACCCTGGTTACTGAAGCCAATTCTTTGACAAGGATGAAGTGAGCTAAGGCCTTTCAAAGAGACATGCACAATCTCCATTGCAAATGAGCGAGGAAGCCAGTTGCAGCGGTTTGTGCATTTCAAATGAATAAATGACAAAAGCTTCAATTCTGCCAGTCACTAAATGCATGCATTCAACTTTCCTGCTTCTACTAAATTCGTTTCCCACATCAAAGTTTCTTCTAAAAACCCCATGATTTAAAGCATTTATTGTGTGCGATCCTCAGCTGCATTAGCTCAATAATCCAAAGCATAAGAAGTTAAATTAGCCCAAGGGATGCTAATGTTAAAATTGTCATGATGGCAATTAACTGCATTGCCTGAGGTACATTTGTAACTCGCTATTAACATAATGGACTAAAACTTTCATGGCATTGCAAAGCCCAAGTCTCAAAGCACTATCTAACTGAGCATAAAATTCAGACTGACAGTCAACGTGCACCTTTGCTTTTTTTAGCATCTAGGTCATCTCTTTAGCATTGGCACTCTGCATCTCTCTCTGTGGCTGCCTAGTCATCTGAAGGGCAAGATCAAATCAGTTCTTTGAGCGCTATTGAACCCGAACTGCATTGTCACGTGCATTTAATGAAGCTTCAGTTCATGGTGGTGCTCTCTTGTGAGGAAATATTACTCTAGTAACTTCTATCCTGATACCACTGTAACGTCACTCTGATGCTTGATTCAATGCATTTCGAAGGATAGCCACTTCACCTCATATTCTTCCGAACCCGTATGATTTTCTTTTTACTGTTGAACACAAAAGAGCTTCAGGTCACTTAGAGCACCATTTCCCTTATGTGATTGCCTTGTACATGGAGTATTTGGTGTTGATGTACATCAAATTCCTCTCAAGCAATTTTTCCACAAATATCACCGATATTTGCATATAATTGTGGCATTTCGATAAATGTTATAAGGATCACATGGGCCGACACTATGTTGCTGTCTGGGTTGCAAATAATAATCCATTGCATAGATGCTGCGATCGAAACAAGAGTAAAAAGAGACATATGGGTCCGAAATTGTTGGTTGGAAAATTATGCATCCTTTACAGACAATGAATGGCAGTGCAATTTTCAGGTGTGAAAGCAAACTTACTGCGTTCTACTCCACCATCGATTGTCTCACAAAAACACCCAGCTACGTGATAGTGGACGGGTAGTTTGTAGTTTGTGTGACAAGTCTCAATTAGTCTCAGCCTCAGACGCCATGGCCACGGACCGCTGGCTGAATGTCTGATGCATATGGCACACTTAACTGGATTTTCAGGATTTTCGAAGTCGTTATCTGATTGGTTGAATTCTACAGGATGTCCGGGAGACGTGTGTGCCGCGTTTTTTAACGGTCCGACTGGAAACAAAGATGCCGTGATGGCAAATCCCCTCATTGAAGAAGAAAACCTTCAGGCCCTATTTTAAGGATCTGAGCTCATGGTCTGAAGCTCACAGCGCAGGTGCACTTAGGGCGTGTCCGAATCCACTTTTGCTAGTTTAACGACGGAAAAAATGGTCGGCGCGCCAGGCGCATGGTCCAAAAGGGTTGTCCCGAGTCTCTTAATGAGTCATGGGTGTGTTTTGGGCGTAACGTGAAATAAACCAATCAGAGTCTCATCTCCCATTCCCTTTAAAAGCCAGTTGTGCTCGCACCATGGCGGATTCACTATTTACATGCGAGCGGAAAGACTGAACGGAATCCTTTTATTTTTAATATTTAAAAATGTGTGTGTGCTGCTGCACGTCCCTGTGTGTGTAATAAGCAGAGTGTACACGCATTGTGCACCACCTATAGGCTCATATTACTAACACACCCTTTAAATAACACAAAAAATACTGCGCTATTGACTTTAGAGCAGGTTTGTGTTGGTCAATGGCGCAGTCGTTTTCAGTTCCTGAAAATAGCAACGCTCCAACAATGCTCCTGAACACACCTGGTTTTCAGACCAGACGCCCATGGGTGAACAGACGCGCCAGTGCATTTGATATTTAAACAACGTGGAGCTGGACGTGAACATGAGAACTGCGTCGAGCTGAAACTAGCAAAGAACACTTGCGTTGCGCCTGGCATCACATTGCAGCTGGTGTATGATAGGGCCCTTCGTGTTTAAAACTGTGACAATGAGCGCTTATCAGGATCAACTAAATGCTGGATTTTCAAAAGAATGTGGAGTATGTAAAGTTTGCCCACAGGCTCTTTAAAATACGTCCAAGAGTTTTACACACCAGTCTGTTATTGTAGGGACATCGGCGTTACATTTTCACGTCCGTGACATGACGCGGAACAAAACAAACTGTGATTGGTTGCTTTACATGTCAGTCAGACGGCCTCTGGGCGGTCCTCGGCCAATGAAAGCTGTGCTGGAGTCTAGACCTTCTGCTGTCAGTCTGAATAACTGGCTACACGAGACTACTGTGACGTTGACCTGTGACTGCAGATACAATGGCTAGATTGCGTTTTACATTACACTGAGATCCGAGATCCGATCACAATACGTCCTCGACTAGCTCTGGACCAGGACACACTGATCTGATAACATTCAGATCCCTAACATGTTCACACTTGTCTTTTCAGTGTGTATGTGGACAACATCCGGATACAGGTGGCATGTTAATGAAAGAAAAACAGTGGTTTTTGAGGGATAATCAATGTAAATTTAACAATTATAAAATAATTATTTCAGACAAAATTAGTCATGACCGCCCATTTGACAGAAATGGTGTCTGAAGAATAATGTTTTAATGGTAAAATATATGAAATTTAAAACACATGCAAATAATAAACTTACATGATGATGAAGAACTGCAATGTCACGTGAGCGAGATAGAGATGATCATCAAAACCAAACAGATGTTTTAGTTTTTGGCAGAGTATCAGAGGCACGAGCTGTACAGGCTCCGCCCTCTTCTGGATAGGGGGCGGAGCAGCAGCTCATTTGCATTCAAAGATATATGCATGAAAACAGCATGTTTTTCCTTCCACTCAAACATGGGCATTTACAACATGGTATAATAAATGATCTGTGGGGTATTTTGAGCTGAAACTTCACAGACACAATTTCATATTTCATCTTGTAAAAAGGGGCATAATAGGTCCCCTTTAAATTAGTTATCACAAGATTATCACAAGATTATTACATGAGCAGAAAAGGATGATTTAATTTAAATCATTAAATTATGACTTTCAGGCCTATTGTGCACATTATTAAGAATTGCTAAACAGGAAGTGCTTGGCAGGTTTTCAAAACACACCAGGAAAGGATTCTGCAAATGTGCAACAGATGGAATCAGGGCGGTGATGAACAAGAACAGTCTGTCCATCAATGGGCCCTTCCTACTGTGAGAATGTGTGTTCAACGGTGAAATACTTTTGTTATATTAATGTGCTACTTTTGTGTTTTGTCATTTATGGAAATATGTGGAAGTTATATACAAATGTATTTATTTTTATCTCCTCGGAGATGGTCATTCTAGTGTTTTTAAAGCAACAAAATCTGGGACCCCTGCATTAATTATTAATCAGGCCTTTATTTTCTCCTTCATGTGATTTGATTATATTCTTTTTGAAGTGTCTAAGCCGGATGAGGTTGAATTATTAATAGCTGACAGCATAAATCCTAATCACAGACAACGATATTTGGACATTTCTGTGGATTGCTTGACTTCCAAAATCATCTGTGAACCACTAAAAGGATGTTATATTGTTTGGGGATCAGGGAGGGCTAGAGAAATCCAACCAAAAAAGATTCAGAGAGACAGAAATCAGTGTAACCTCATCTGAGCTTTTGTTCTGTTTACACTGTCTTTGAAGGCTGTGTAACTACCACTGGCAACCAGCTGAGACGGTTTACTTCAACAAGGAGCCTTTAACCTGAAATAAATGACAGTTTCCATTGTCTGTTGTCATTTATCTTTTAGTTGAAGCGAGGTCAGTATCAGCGGCCGCAGTCGTGCCCTCGCCAGAGCCATTGTGCCCATGAGAAGGGCATCCGAATCCCAGCTGTTAGAAGGGCAGTGACCCTGGATGCCATCCGAAGCGCTGTCGCTGTCCGCCTGCCATTTGAGAGGACAACAGCACAACAAAAAGAGCTTATTAACATATTTTTATATTTTACAAGGTTCTGAACAGCTCTCGCTGCAAACAAACACCAACGATGAAAACACTGTAGATGAGTTGAGGTGATATAATCCATGAAACTGACTGTTTAACTCTTCCCCTGCCAGCCACCGCCAGCATTTTTGATCATTTTTACAAAATTTTCATGGCCCCCAGAATATTTTTGTTGTATGAATATCTGAACATGCAATATGTCAAAAGAAAGAACTTTCATGCATTCTTTTTATCAACACTTGAATGTGGGTAAGTTTCATAAAAAAGCAACATTTTGAGCAAAAAGCTGAGAAAATCATGTTTTTGTCAAAGACTACATCCAGATCAGATTCAGAATGATGATCAAACACAGATGGAGTAGATGGAGTCCATCAACACCCCAAAGCTTCACAGTCCTAGAGCTCGTTCTGGGTCGACATTTCATTCAGTAACATTAGACAGTTTTGATTTATATGCTGTTATTTTACATATGCATCTGTTTACAAATGATACCGATTGTTTCTGCTTCTTCTTTGTATACTTCTTCTTTGTTTTGATCAGGAGATGCTGTACTCTTTCAGGAGATGTGTAATAGCGCCCCCTACCGTATAACAGAGAAAACAAGGAAAGCTGGAAAATTCTGTAATAAAACAAAGCTAAATATGGAGACAACTATAAGTAATCCATTGGTAAGTTGACTTCCCCAAAAGTAATTTAATTAATTAATAGTAATTGTTTCTAATTTCTGTAATGTGAAAATTCTGTAATTTTTTCTGTCATTTCTGAAGAACCAATCATAGGACTTGACCTATACGTTTGCCATGTTATGGACATCAAATCTTTAAAGGATATATTAAAACTTTGATATGCAGAAGAAAAGCTGCATTCTGTTCTGTTTTCATATTTGTGTCTGTGAAATATTTTATTTCATGCTGCACCATTAATTAATTATTTTTTTTTTCCACATGGATCTATTGTAGTGATATATAATCTGATCTGATCAATCTGGCTCTAACAGGGGCATAAAAACAAAACAAGCAGTGACTGATCGCTTTACATGTCAGTCAGACAAATCTTCCTGTCTAAGTGGGCGGCTCTTGGCCAGATAAGTTGCAATGTGGACCAGAGCTTATTTCATTTAGTCGGCGCTCTGACTATGCTGGACTAGCACTCGCGTTCATCTCAATAACTGTTGTTCTGCTGCCACGGGACTAGTACACCATCTGAAATCTGCCATCTTTACTTCTGGGCACACAGTTCTGCAGCCTTGCTCATTAATTTAAACTATTTATAAAAAAAAATTAATAGTATCATAATGCTACTAAAATAACACTGCAATGTGTTTTACTGTAGCCAGAGTTACTATATACAGTGGGGAGAACAAGTATTTGATACACTGCCAATTTTGCAGGTTTTCCTACTTACAAAGCATGTAGAGGTCTGTAATTTTTATCATAGGTACACTTTAACTGTGAGAGACGGAATCTAAAACAAAAATCCAGAAAATCACATTGTATGATTTTTAAATAATTAATTTGCATTTTATTGCATGACATAAGTATTTGATCACCTACCAACCAGTAAGAATTCCGGCTCTCACAGACCTGTTAGTTTTTCTTTAAGAAGCCCTCCTGTTCTCCACTCATTACCTGTATTAACTGCACCTGTTTGAACTCGTTACCTGTATAAAAGACACCTGTCCACACACTCAATCAAACAGACTCCAACCTCTCCACAATGGCCAAGACCAGAAAGCTGTGTAAGGACATCAGGGATAAAATTGTAGACCTGCACAAGGCTGGGATGGGCTACAGGACAATAGGCAAGCAGCTTGGTGAGAAGGCAACAACTGTTGGCGCAATTATTAGAAAATGGAAGAAGTTCAAGATGACGGTCAATATCCCTCGGTCTGGGGCACCATGCAAGATCTCACCTCGTGGGGCATCAATGATCATGAGGAAGGTGAGGGATCAGCCCAGAACTACACGGCAGGACCTGGTCAATGACCTGAAGAGAGCTGGGACCACAGTCTCAAAGAAAACCATTAGTAACACACTACGCCGTCATGGATTAAAATCCTGCAGCACACGCAAGGTCCCCCTGATGGGAGAAGGTCATGTGGTCTGATGAGACAAAAATAGAGCTTTTTGGTCTAAACTCCACTCGCCGTGTTTGGAGGAAGAAGAAGGATGAGTACAACCCCAAGAACACCATCCCAACCGTGAAGCATGGAGGTGGAAACATCATTCTTTGGGGATGCTTTTCTGCAAAGGGGACAGGACGACTGCACTGTATTGAGGGGAGGATGGATGGGGCCATGTATCGCGAGATCTTGGCCAACAACCTCCTTCCCTCAGTAAGAGCATTGAAGATGGGTTGTGGCTGGGTCTTCCAGCATGACAACGACCCCAAACACACAGCCAGGGCAACTAAGGAGTGGCTCCGTAAGAAGCATCTCAAGGTCCTGGAGTGGCCTAGCCAGTCTCCAGACCTGAACCCAATAGAAAATCTTTGGAGGGAGCTGAAAGTCCGTATTGCCCAGCGACAGCCCCGAAACCTGAAGGATCTGGAGAAGGTCTGTATGGAGGAGTGGGCCAAAATCCCTGCTGCAGTGTGTGCAGACCTGGTCAAGAACTACAGGAAACGTATGATCTCTGTAATTGCAAACAAAGGTTTCTGTATCAAATATTAAGTTCTGCTTTTCTGATGTATCAAATACTTATGGTATGCAATAAAATGCAAATTAATTACTTAAAAATCATACAATGTGATTTTCTAAATTTTTGTTTTAGATCCCGTCACTCACAGTTGAAGAGTACCTATGATAAAAATTACAGACCTCTACATGCTTTGTAAGTGGGCAAACCTGCAAAATCGGCAGTGTATCAAATACTTGTTCTCCCCACTGTAATTATCCTTTCTTTAAAAGGATTCCACTCTGTGGTTTCAAGAAGTCTTTTTTTGCCATATAGCAGAGTTTATTTCAGTGTCTGCATTTCTTTCATTTCAGAGGGCGGCTGAGAAAAGAACAGGTGTGCGAGTGTGTGCCCCGTCTCTCTTCAGAACTGGTGACGGTTTGTGTATCTTCCTCTCAGATGACTATGTGACTGGAAATTCTATTAAAGCAAACATTTAACCAGATTCAATCTTTAATGAGACCGTCTCTAATTTTATCACATTTCCTTTCTAAAGCATCACTCCGACTCGCCCACGCTCGCCGAAGAGCCTCTCAGCGCCGGCCTCCCTTATCAGCAGAGACAGATGGGATTGTTGATAGTTGACAGACATGCTGATAGTTGATCTCATTTTTTTTTTTTTTTTTAATCCAAAATCACTGAAAATGCACTGGGAATCTGAATCTTCAAAGTGACTCAAAGGCCAGTTACACAAGCAGGCATTTTTAAAAAAAATGTTGAGTCTTTGGCTTCACTAAAGGCACAAGACAATTACAAATGTAGCTTAATGTCTTCAATCAGTAGGAATATTTGTACATTTGCACATTGTATACATTGTCATTTCGGCTACATTGAGCAGACAGACCTTTAAAGCCAGGTAGGTGTGTTATATAATGCATAAAGTGGTGTGGGAGGATTTTATCTATTGTTTTCAGAGTGCTCAAATAGTGCTCATTATTTCTCACAGATTATGAGTGCACATGGTGTTAACACTGAAAAGCACTGCTTTTGCTTGGAGTTTGACTGTTAAAATGGTAAAATCTCTGTTCATAATATCGAAATGATATACAATAATTACCTTTTCTGATTAGTGCAAGTGGTTGCTTGGGAGTTGCTATGCAGTTGCTAGGGTGTTCTGGGCAATCGCTACATGGTTGCAAATGGGTTCTGAGTGGTTTCAAGTGCATTGCTCTGACTGTTTTGGGAGGTTTCTAGCTGGTTGCTTACTGGCCCAAGTCAAAAGGGTCCACTCCAAAGTCTCTATGATATTTCTGGCCTCTAAATATCCCTTTTACAATGTCTATGAGAGTCTATGAGATATGTATTCCATGTTTTTTTATCCATAAAGCAAAGATTATTGCTTAAAGGGGTCATGAACTGAGAAATCTTATTTTCCTTTTGACATATACAGCGGGGAGAACAAGTATTTGATACACTGCCGATTTTGCAGGTTTGCCCATTTACAAAGCATGTAGAAGTCTGTAATTTTTATCATAGGTACTCTTCAACTGTGAGTGATGGAATCTAAAACAAAAATCCAGAAAATAACATTGTATGATTTTTAAATAATTAATTTGCATTTTATTGCATGACACAAGTATTTGATACATCAGAAAAGCAGAACTTAATCTTTGGTACAGAAACCTTTGTTTGCAATTACAGAGATCATACGTTTCCTGTAGTTCTTGACCAGGTTTGCACACACTGCAGCAGGGATTTTGGCCCACTCCTCCATACAGACCTTTTCCAGATCCTTCAGGTTTCGAGGCTGTCGCTGGGCAATACGGACTTTTAGCTCCCTCCAAAGATTTTCTATTGGGTTCAGGTCTGGAGACTGGCTAGGCCACTCCAGGACCTTGAGATGCTTCTTACGGAGCCACTCCTTAGTTGCCCTGGCTGTGTGTTTCGGGTCGTTGTCATGCTGGAAGACCCAGCCACGACCCATCTTCAATGCTCTTACTGAGGGAAGGAGGTTGTTGGCCAAGATCTTGCGATACATGGCCCCATCCATCCTCCCCTCAATACGGTGCAGTCGTCCTGTCCCCTTTGCAGAAAAGCATCCCCAAAGAATGATGTTTCCACCTCCATGCCTCACGGTTGGGATAGTGTTCTTGGGGTTGTACTCGTCCTTCTTCTTCCTCCAAACACGGCGAGTGGAGTTTAGACCAAAAAGCTCTATTTTTGTCTCATCAGACCACATGACCTTCTCCCATTCCTCCTCTGAATCATCAAGATGGTCATTGGCAAACTTCAGACGGGCCTGGACATGCACTGGCTTGAGCAGGGGGACCTTGCGTGCGCTGCAGGATTTGAATCCATGACGGCGTAGTGTGTTACTAATGGTTTTCTTTGAGACTGTGGTCCCAGCTCTCTTCAGGTCATTGACCAGGTCCTGCCGTGTAGTTCTGGGCTGATACCTCACCTTCCTCATGATCATTGATGCCCTACGAGGTGAGATCTTGCATGGTGCCCCAGACCGAGGGAGACTGACCGTCATCTTGAACTTCTTCCATTTTCTAATAATTGCGCCAACAGTTGTTGCCTTCTCACCAAGCTGCTTGCCTATTGTCCTGTAACCCATCCCAGCCTTGTGCAGGTCTACAATTTTATCCCTGATGTCCTTACACAGCTCTCTGGTCTTGGCCATTGTGGAGAGGTTGGAGTCTGTTTGATTGAGTGTGTGGACAGGTGTCTTTTATACAGGTAACAAGTTTAAACAGGTGCAGTTTATACAGGTAATGAGTGGAGAACAGGAGGGCTTCTTAAAGAAAAACTAAGAGGTCTGTGAGAGCCGGAATTCTTACTGGTTGGTAGGTGATCAAATACTTATGTCATGCAATAAAATGCAAATTAATTATTTAAAAATAATACAATGTGATTTTCTGTATGTTTGTTTTAGATTCCGTCTCTCACAGTTGAAGAGTACCTATGATAAAAATTACAGACTTCTACATGCTTTGTAAGTAGGAAAACCTGCAAAATCGGCAGTGTATCAAATACTTGTTCTCCCCACTGTAAAAGGTCATCAGAACTGAAAACTTCCTTGTTATTCCAAAAACATCTTTTATTGTAACCAAGCCCAGAGAACGACTCATCAGGTGAAAGACCGCCTCTGCAGAAGAAGATCAACGCCTACTTCATCATCGCAACTTTGGCCCCTCCCACTGGCTTGTTAGTGAGATGACGAGGAGAGAAGAGCGATACAGGATCACTGGACTAAAAATAACATCACCTTCCAAAGGATCCTAATGCTGGGATTGTGCTTATTTATTTTCAACAATGTGAATGTCTCAGTTGAGCATTATTTATTTGTATTAGGCACATTTCACTGTGGATTCTTTGGTAAATCAGTCGCAATTTCGTTGCAGGCTTTGCAAACAGACTTTTACGATATGGACTCGACAGTAATGCCACAACATGTAAGTAACCGTGTTCATTCTAATGTCTGATCTGTGACCAGTGATTTCTGATATGTAATGATTGATGTACAGTCAGATTTTCTTTGTCTATGTGTCAGTAAATCAAACCAGTGACTAAACGCTCAACTTCACATTGTTTCTCTTAGTAGGATGAAAATAATCTGTTATTTAAACTGTGATAAAATTATATATAGAAAGTGATCAAAGAACGCTCCCTTTACAATCACTGTAGCTGTCAATCAAACAGCGCAAGTTTATCAGTGACTGAGTTCTGGACTCGCGCCAAAACTCCCGTAAAAATCAATGAATCTCTTATTTACATTGTGTTTGCACTGTTAGTTATGATGAAAGCATTCGTTAGTGTGCAGAAACTGAGTTGCAATGACGAGATCGCTGCATTCATGCGCTCAACATGTCTGCGATCGGCTACAATGCTCATCACTGCAACCTTTCATGCCACCATCTAAATTTAATGCCATAGATCTGAATATAATGCCATAGATCTAAATATAATGCCATAATCAACACTTTTCACGATTAGTTCACCTTGAGAGCTGTAATAGTAAAAACGTGCTCAAAGTATTCGAGAGAGTTCCACATATAATACTAGCTATTTCATATGCAAAGATGTTAGCCAATCACAGCAGTGGGCATTTACACTTAAGTCTCACAGCAGCCAATCACAGCAGTGGGCGTTTACACTAAAGTCTCACAGTAGCCAATCACAGCAGTGGCCGTTTATACTGAAGTCTCACAGCAGCCAATCACAGCAGTGGCCGTTTACACTGAAGTCTCACAGCAGCCAATCACAGCAGTGGCCGTTTATACTTAAGTCTCACAGCAGCCAATCACAGCAGTGGGCATTTACACTGAAGTCTCACAGCAGACACGCCCCTTCAAACAGAGCATTCACATCAGAGGCTAAAATCAGGGTAAAATACCTTTTATTTCTAAATTATGACAATTTTTAATGTAAAAATCATACTAAGTATGATTATAACACAATAAAAACATTATAACACAATAAAACAATGCAGTTCATGACCCCTTTAAAAGAAGTGCACCTCTTCTCAATAAGCTAGCATTCAAATCTGTAGCACAAATGGTGCAGGACGAATTACGTATGCTGTATCCTTTGGTCATTTGATTTTCCTTTTAGAAACGGGAATTAAAAAACAAAAAACGGCTCCTTTTTCGGTTTTTCATTTTTTAAACAAAACGAAAAACAATTGATTTTTCGTTCAGAGATAGAAAAATGAATAAATGGCTTGAATATTCGATTTCTAGACGTGGGCGGGAATTATACGCCCCTTTCTGCTGATTGGTCATCAGTTCTTCCTCAGTTCCGCACTGCAGAATAATAATAGTCCTCCGCTGCTACAGCTGTACGGATTCTTACGGCGTTTATTGCAACTACATTTCTGTACTGGCAGAGCCTAGACAGGGCTTTCCTCTGTGTAGATATAAATTCACCTACGCTTTGTAAATTAATTAAGATATAAATTAATATAATTAGCTGTAAATTTAATATTTTAAACATTAATACAAAAAGGAAAGAATAATGCATTGACTTGGGTATGTAATGGGAACGTTCACGCAAGAACTGCCATTCTGACTAACTGACAACCGGAGAACAACAGAGATGTTAAAATTCATACTCTTCTGAGTTTTATGATGTAGGCCTTGTGTTTTATTAAAATTGATTATAATTGATATCTCTAAAAGATGCACTTGTGCGCGGAGCGAGCTGCTGCACTCACACAGGACTGCAACGCAAAACTTTCATATAGCATATGTAATAACTTGCCATTTCGGTTTGTTTCTCACCAAACCCTACAATTTTAGAACACTTGGAATATACGGCACGAGTTGCATAGGATTACTTTATGACATTTGCATTTGCTTAAAAAAAATTGGCAAATGCGAGCAGGACATTTGTGTGTGTGTGTTCCGAAAAAAGAAGGTAATAAGCATTTAGAACAACATCAATGTGAGTAGTTACACCAGTTCACACAGTTCCAATAGCCTAAATTGCGATGGGTTAAATAAATGGAATAAACTAAATAAGCAGATAAACGTGCAAAACAGTCAAGCGCAGACCAATATTGAAGTGTTCAGGAAATACGCAGCAGTTATACCTTTGTTTTTGCTGAGTTTATTTCATTAATATTGAGCAGGCTATTAATTAATGTCAAACAAAACTGTGTTATTTTCTCTGCCAACTGAACTTCCAAAGCAAATCATGTGTGTTCTCTCCGCCCTGTCCAGCGCGTCCCGCAGCTTTCACACACAGATTTTGAGAGTTGGCCAGCCAAACAAAACAGGCCAAAGAAGTAGACTAATGGACAATGTAAGGGGGAAGATGCGAGGTACATTCATATTTATGAAATAAACACTTACAATAGCCTAGCCTATTTCTCTTTTACATGCGTATAGCCATAAGTGACTTTTAAATTTCCAAGGACCCCAGCCTAATTATAACAGTGATTCAGCCCAAAATTAATGTGGGTGGGGGCAATGAACACAATATGTTTTTGTTTTGTGTGTGTGTGTGTGTGCAAATGGTCTCCATCCTATGAATTTTGTATTAATACAGCACATTTTATAATCGACCGTAGCTATTTGCCAGAAAATAAGTCACACCTGAGTGTAAGTCACACCTGGTCATGTTGAGAGAGACGCGCGTGTCGCATCGTTGTAAAAACTGCATTTTATTATTAGCCTACATTCAGAAATAGTGTAAAATACCGGTAAATAAAATACAACATTAACATTATAAACACTAACCTGGCTATGCGCATTCTACTTACCCAACAGACCAATTGTAACCATTGACCATTGTACAAAAGACCAATTAAATTAAGCAGAATATTTTTTAATATGGATGTCTGTGTTTTATTTTGATAATATACGTTTTGTGAACGCGTGAGGTGGCGGCGCCGGCGCCATCACTTGGATTTTTTCCTCAGCAGGGGAAATAACTTAATAGGCCTACTCTGTCATTTACCATCATACAGATAAGAGTATGACATCATAATCATCATCGAAACTGTAAAATGTATATTTTTACTTGTGTACATTCAAAATTACTACAAAATGTCATGTCTTTGAAAAATAAAGAAAACAACAGGATGCGCTGCTTTAGCGGGTCAAACACCACAAACATGAACCAAAATACAGCGAATAATTGATGCGCCTACTTTTAAAAGTCAACATTTAGATTATTTAGACACATAAGACACTTTGGAATAAATCACAGCATGTTTCATGAAAAAAAAAAAACGTGACAGAAAATACGGTATGATACAGCAAATTCGCGGACCCCCTGGCTAGTCTAAACAGAAGAAAGCCCTGTCTAGGCTCTGCCCTGGTACGGGTTGTGTCGAGCCATTCGTTAGTCTGGTTGTTTGATGAATAAAAAATGAAATGTAGTTGCAATAAGAATCCGTACAGCTGTAGTAGCGGAGGACTATTATTATTCTGCAGTGCGGAACTGAGGAAGAACTGATGACCAGTCAGCAGAAAGGGGCGTATAATTCCCACCCACATCTAGAAATCGAATATTCAAGCTGTTTATTCATTTTTCTATCTCTGAACGAAAAACGAATTCTTGTTTTTCGTTTTGTTTAAAAAATGAAAAACCGAAAAAGGAGCCGTTTTTTGTTTTTTAATACCCGTTTCTAAAAGGAAAATCAAATGACCAAAAGATACACTGACCAATTACACACCAAAATTCAATACTTAGGTTAGAGGTTTAAATCCCAGAATCTGAGTATGAGTAATAGTAATAGTGATGCATACTTTGGCAAACAGCACTTATAAGTGTAAATAAACTGTCATGTTCATGAGTTGAGGCAATGTGTTCTCACTGGGTCAGATGTCATTCAAGTAAATGTTTTTACCCAAACCAACAGCAGTACACTAATTACAGGAACAGAAGTTTCTTTGGAGATGCCTGTGGTTAAATACCCTCTTTCAAGGTCACAATCGTTATAAGTCAGCAGGAGTGTTTCAGTAACTCTCATGGGCTCCAGCCTTGATCCTTTGACCCCCACATTACCAGATCAGATTGTTAATCATCAGGCTGCCCTTATCACACTCGCCTAATCAAATGTTGATACCTGCCTTCAACTGCAGTCTCTGAAATGGCAATGCAGTCCTCTAAAATGTGATGTGGTGTAGTGGCTAATGCTCAGTATTTGTAAATGACAATGTTGCTGGGTTTATTCCCTCAAAGAATGCCATTGTGCCCATTTAGACAGAGACCATTCTCTAATCTAACAATCGTGATGACAGAAAGGCACTTACAATGAATGTATACGGATCAGGTAATAAACTTTCAAAAGTGGCCACAATAGTCACTTAGGTCAATTACAAATGTAATTGTCCACAATGAAGAAAAGGAAAACATTGTTTAGAAATATAGTTTAAAGTTGCAACCGATATTTTCTGAGTGTACCAGATTAGAGAAAAGGAAATCAAATGTAGTTCAGTCCATTGGCAGATTGGCTGAATGTGACCTAACAGTCGAGTGTAAAAAAGAGCCAGGGTTTAAGTGGACTAAATGATTGGAGAATTCCGATATACATACCCAGAGAGAAGTCCGGTAGATTGAGTTGACATTTTGATTATTAATTACAAGGTATATATATCAGTGCTGTCAAAATTAGCACGTTAACGCATGCGTTTAATTTTTTCAGTTTAACGCGTTAAAAATATTTAGCGCAATTAACGCAGCATCCGTTTTTTCTGTCATACTTTGGCTAGCGTTACATTACATGATCATGCTCTTATCCATGCAAATGCTTTAAAACCATTCAAGCGCGACAAAACAGAAGAGAACGCGCTGTCTGTGAATGTCCTGACTATGACACACACACACGACACACAGAAAGACAGAAGAGAACGCGCTGTCTGTGAATGTCCTGACTATGACACACACACACGACGCACAGAAAGACAGAAGAGAACGCGCTGTCTGTGAATGTCCTGACTATGACACACACACACGACGCACAGAAAGACAGAAGAGAACGCGCTGTCTGTGAATGACCTGACTATGACACACACACACGACGCTCAGAAAGACAGAAGAGAACGCGCTGTCTGTGAATGTCCTGACTATGACACACACACGACGCTCAGAAAGACAGAAGAGAACGCGCTGTCTGTGAATGTCCTGACTATGACACACACACACGACGCTCAAAAAAAAGACAGAAGAGAACGCGCTGTCTGTGAATGTCCTGACTATGACGCACACACACAACGCTCAGAAAGACAGAAGAGAACGCGCTGTCTGTGAATGTCCTGATTATGACACACACACACGACGCACAGAAAGACAGAAGAGAACGCGCTGTCTGTGAATGTCCTGACTATGACGCACACACACGACGCACAGAAAGACAGAAGAGAACGCGTTGTCTGTGAATGTCCTGACTATGACGCACACACACGACGCACAGAAAGACAGAAGAGAACGCGCTGTCTGTGAATGTCCTGACTATGACACACACACACGACGCTCAGAAAGACAGAAGAGAACGCGCTGTCTGTGAATGTCCTGACTATGACACACACACACGACGCTCAGAAAGACAGAAGAGAACGCGCTGTCTGTGAATGTCCTGACTATGACACACACACACGACGCACAGAAAGACAGAAGAGAACGCGCTGTCTGTGAATGTCCTGACTATGACACACACACACGACGCACAGAAAGACAGAAGAGAACGCGCTGTCTGTGAATGTCCTGACTATGACACACACACACGACGCTCAGAAAGACAGAAGAGAAGCGCTGTCTGTGAATGTCCTGGCTATGACACACACACACGACGCACAGAAAGACAGAAGAGAACGCACTGTCTGTGAATGTCCTGACTATGACACACACACACGACGCTCAGAAAGACAGAAGAGAACGCGCTGTCTGTGAATGTCCTGACTATGACACACACACACGACGCACAGAAAGACAGAAGAGAACGCGCTGTCTGTGAATGTCCTGACTATGACGCACACACACGACGCTCAGAAAGACAGAAGAGAACGCGCTGTCTGTGAATGTCCTGACTATGACACACACACACGACGCTCAGAAAGACAGAAGAGAACGCGCTGTCTGTGAATGTCCTGACTATGACACACACACACGACGCACAGAAAGACAGAAGAGAACGCGCTGTCTGTGAATGTCCTGACTATGACACACACACACGACGCTCAGAAAGACAGAAGAGAACGCGCTGTCTGTGAATGTCCTGACTATGACACACACACACGACGCTCAGAAAGACAGAAGAGAAGCGCTGTCTGTGAATGTCCTGACTATGACACACACACGACGCTCAGAAAGACAGAAGAGAAGCGCTGTCTGTGAATGTCCTGACTATGACACACACACGACGCTCAGAAAGACAGAAGAGAAGCGCTGTCTGTGAATGTCCTGACTATGACACACACACGACGCTCAGAAAGACAGAAGAGAACGCGCTGTCTGTGAATGTCCTGACTATGACACACACACGACGCTCAGAAAGACAGAAGAGAACGCGCTGTCTGTGAATGTCCTGACTATGACACACACACACGACGCTCAGAAAGACAGAAGAGAACGCGCTGTCTGTGAATGTCCTGACTATGACACACACACGACGCTCAGAAAGACAGAAGAGAACGCGCTGTCTGTGAATGTCCTGACTATGACACACACACGACACTCAGAAAGAGAGAAGAGAACGCGCTGTCTGTGAATGTCCTGACTATGACACACACACGACGCTCAGAAAGACAGAAGAGAACGCGCTGTCTGTGAATGTCCTGACTATGACACACACACACGACGCTCAGAAAGACAGAAGAGAACGCGCTGTCTGTGAATGTCCTGACTATGACACACACACGACGCTCAGAAAGACAGAAGAGAACGCGCTGTCTGTGAATGTCCTGACTATGACACACACACACGACGCTCAGAAAGACAGAAGAGAACGCGCTGTCTGTGAATGTCCTGACTATGACACACACACACGACGCTCAGAAAGACAGAAGAGAACGCGCTGTCTGTGAATGTCCTGACTATGACACACACACACGACGCTCAGAAAGACAGAAGAGAACGCGCTGTCTGTGAATGTCCTGACTATGACACACACACACGACGCACAGAAAGACAGAAGAGAACGCGCTGTCTGTGAATGTCCTGACTATGACACACACACACGACGCACAGAAAGACAGAAGAGAACGCGCTGTCTGTGAATGTCCTGACTATGACACACACACGACGCTCAGAAAGACAGAAGAGAACGCGCTGTCTGTGAATGTCCTGACTATGACACACACACACGACGCTCAGAAAGACAGAAGAGAACGCGCTGTCTGTGAATGTCCTGACTATGACACACACACACGACGCTCAGAAAGACAGAAGAGAACGCGCTGTCTGTGAATGTCCTGACTATGAAGCACACACACGACGCTCAGAAAGACAGAAGAGAACGCGCTGTCTGTGAATGTCCTGACTATGACACACACACACGACGCTCAGAAAGACAGAAGAGAACGCGCTGTCTGTGAATGTCCTGACTATGACACACACACGACGCTCAGAAAGACAGAAGAGAACGCGCTGTCTGTGAATGTCCTGACTATGAAGCACACACACGACGCTCAGAAAGACAGAAGAGAACGCGCTGTCTGTGAATGTCCTGACTATGACACACACACACGACGCACAGAAAGACAGAAGAGAACGCGCTGTCTGTGAATGTCCTGACTATGACGCACACACACGACGCTCAGAAAGACAGAAGAGAACGCGCTGTCTGTGAATGTCCTGACTATGACACACACACACGACGCTCAGAAAGACAGAAGAGAACGCGCTGTCTGTGAATGTCCTGACTATGAAGCACACACACGACGCTCAGAAAGACAGAAGAGAACGCGCTGTCTGTGAATGTCCTGACTATGACACACACACACGACGCTCAGAAAGACAGAAGAGAACGCGCTGTCTGTGAATGTCCTGACTATGACACACACACGACGCTCAGAAAGACAGAAGAGAACGCGCTGTCTGTGAATGTCCTGACTATGACACACACACACGACGCTCAGAAAGACAGAAGAGAACGCGCTGTCTGTGAATGTCCTGACTATGACACACACACACGACGCACAGAAAGACAGAAGAGAACGCGCTGTCTGTGAATGTCCTGACTATGACACACACACACACGACGCTCAGAAAGACAGAAGAGAACGCGCTGTCTGTGAATGTCCTGACTATGAAGCACACACACGACGCTCAGAAAGACAGAAGAGAACGCGCTGTCTGTGAATGTCCTGACTATGACACACACACACGACGCTCAGAAAGACAGAAGAGAACGCGCTGTCTGTGAATGTCCTGACTATGACACACACACGACGCTCAGAAAGACAGAAGAGAACGCGCTGTCTGTGAATGTCCTGACTATGACACACACACACGACGCTCAGAAAGACAGAAGAGAACGCGCTGTCTGTGAATGTCCTGACTATGACGCACACACACGACGCTCAGAAAGACAGAAGAGAACGCGCTGTCGGTGAATGTCCTGACTATGACACACACACACGACGCACAGAAAGACAGAAGAGAACGCGCTGTCTGTGAATGTCCTGACTATGACACACACACACGACGCACAGAAAGACGCACACCAGACGAACAATAACACACAGAATTATGCCAAACTGTCCGTTTTGTCGAGTATCCCCATAAGAGCCGTCTTAAATGAAATTAAAGAGTTCAGAGGCACACATATATACTGTATATATATGTTATGAAAAAAGATGCACAGATGAATTGTTCACAGTAAGATCAAAAACATGGATTTACAAAATAGATATGGTGAATTTTCATTCCATGTCGACTTTAAAACACGTGCAAAGTTCCTGGAAATTTGTATTCACATTGGTTTCATATGATTATGAAAAGAAAAAATATGAAAGTTGACTTAATCAAGCAAGTTTTTCCTTACGTCTTGAATGTATTTGATTGCATTAATCTTAGTCATTAATTTCATATTTACTACAAATATCATGAAATGACCTTGAACTGACCTTGCCTTGTCATAAAAAGGTCAGATTATCTAATATCACTTACATATTTTTGACCTTAACACAGTCGTGTCTGTAGGAACCCAGCAAGCAATGTTGCGTTTAAAAGACGTCTAATAGCCGTCCAAACACAGTCCTGACGTCTGGGCTAAAACAAGGCAGAATTTGGGCTGTCAGTGAAAATGTAATAGATGTCTAACCACAGCCCAAGAATAGACTAGTCATCTAGAAGATGAACATGTCAAAGAAATGAAACCAAACACCTTGTAATCACTGTTGACTTTGCTTACATGATGGAATATAATACATCTCACAAGTTATTTTGGCAAAAACGACATGTAACCAAATTCAAGATTATTTTGGCTAGAAGTGGGTTACTCATAGCCGGACTGTATCGAGTCTATAGTTAACCGAGACGGTGAAATGACGGCTATTGCTTGCTGGGATTGAACATTATTACTCCAACGTATCATCTATGTAATAACTGTACTGTGGATGAATGCATCTGACTATACTTACTGTAATCACTTTAATATAAAATGTGTTTGTCATTTGTGTGTTATGTAATATAACATTCAGTACTTACTTTAGGTTGAAACCCTTCCATCATGCGTAAGTATTGATGGAAACGCTCTGTCTATTATTCCACAAACTGTCTGGCTGCGAAATAAGATTAAATTATGAGACATTCTGTAATTGTGAGACATTCTGCATAGTGACCAGTGCAAACGCATGTGGGAATGCCTCACTAATGTCACTTGTCATGTTTTTCTGGTATGGCATATTCTGTGTGTGCATTAATCAAGTGCATCCTGCATAAATCATTTATGATGTAATGGGACTGTTGCGTTGGCTGATGTCTTTCCTCTCCCCTCCTTCTCAAAATAACAACAGCGTGGTCACAAGAGGCACCTTCATCCCAATCTGTGTGCATCTGCCTGCCACATTTTAGCTAAAACATGATGAAGTATTAATGATATTTTCCTCATAGATTGCCGCCAGCCAGGTCTGCAGTTGACATCTGCCTGACAGAACTTGAGGAGGCCGTAGCCAAATCTCCACAGCCTTGAAGAATCACTTTTCCTAAGGGGACACACTCTGGCTAGATACAATGATTCTCCCTCCTTTCTATCTCCTCATGTTCCGTCGTATGTCAAGCCGATCAAAGTACTTGGGGCTATTTTGGAACTGATTACTTTAATTGGCAATAAACTGCAATTATTTTGTGCAGCTGGAAAATGAATTACATACTCCCATACAAGAAAACGAAAGAAAATCTAACCTTTTGCCAATCTTCCCCAAAACCAAGTTTTAATGAAAATGTAATCAGAAATCTTAAAGACTCCATGAAATTGCTTGACAAATGCGTTTTCTTTCTTTTGTTGATGTATTTCATATTGGAACAGTTAGTTAGTGCTTGTCCCTTTCTCAAAAATGTACTTGCTAGTCTGTGGCAAGTGGCTTTAGGGGGCAGGACAATCTCATTCTAGAAAGCATTTGTTTGGAAGAAATAATTGTATATGATTGTAAGTGCATACTACTTTTCTGTAAGTAGAGAATTTTGGCTGATCTCAGTTCCGGACTTGCACACAAACTGCATTGCAATCATTTCCCAAAATGTCATTTGTATGGAAATTTTACAAAGTCTGTAAACAGGACATTAACACAGGCCAGAGACGGGACATACTGTGCCAGGCACAGCAAGCTCACTTTTCGTGATAAAACATATTTAATTAGTTTAAATGTATCTCTGAAGGGAACTAACTGTCATCAGGAAAGTTTCAATAGTATTTTCTGTTCCTTTTACCCCCGTGTAATGCCGTTAAAGAAGTTTTAAAGTGGTAATCCAAGGAAATGCTATATCGCTGCTGTTTCATAAGCGCCACCTACTGTCAGAGAGTGAATATGCATTGTCATTCAGTCTGCCTGCTGTTTTTGTTTTATGCAGCATAAATTCACAAAGCTGAAGTCATACCATTCTGTTTTTGCTTTAAATCCTACAATTATACAGTCCATTGTTTTCTATGTTAACGTGCTAGACAGATGTGTCTAACGTCTTTTGCAGCGCCTTGTGTTCGAACCAACACCAATGTTCGCCGTAAAGATTTGGTCCGATTTTCACATTTCTTCAAGACCAAATTGTAAAAGAACAGACGTGATGAATGAAAATGCAACCAACTAAGACAGAAGAGCACATGACAAACAAACATTTATCCGTCAAACAGAAAACATAACATGCAGACTGACCAAAGTGTCAGGATCACGACACTGATACTGAACCAAAACTGGACCAAAGTGTCAGGATCCAAACACCATGCCCCAAACACACAAAACATAATGCATAAGCACATGCCCAGGCAAACAAACCTGTGCGCTCACATAAAACAAGACTAACAGGGGTATCAGGAGCCCCTCACCACAGATCCAGGAAAAACTAGAACAAAGGTGACCCCTCAAAGGGTCACCACTTGGAGTCCCAAAAAGGGAACAACCAACACAAAACATAATCGACAACTAAAAACAGGCACAACAGCAAGACAGACCGGCAGGAGGGGGGCACATAAAGGGAGGGACGGGAGGGAAACCGGAAAGGAGAGACCAAGGGGGCTCCAGCTGAACTAAAACCCCAGCAGATGACCAGAGAGGGACAAGAGGGACAGACCAGGGTGGCTCTGCCAATCAGAAACCCCGGCAGAGAACCAGGGTGGGACCAGAGGTGAGGAGCAGGGAAGGACAGGCAGGATAGAGCAGGCAAATGCTGGTGGATCCGGGGGAGATCATCACCACAGATCCAGGAAAAAATAGAACAGAGGTTACAACCCTGACACTACCCCCCATCCCTCAAAGGATCACCACCTGGCACCCCAATAAGGGAACAACCAACACAAAACATAATCGACAACTACAAACAGGCATAACAGCAAGACAGACCGGAGGGAGAGAGGCACATCAAGGGAGGGAAGGGAGGGGAACCGGAAGGACGTATCAAGGGGGCTCCAGCTGGACTAGAACCCCAGCAGATGACCAGGGTGGGACAAGAGGGACAGACCAGGGTGGCTCTGCCATTAAGAAACCCCGTTAGAGAACCAGGGTGGGACCAAAATTGAGGAGCAGGGAAGGACAGGCAGGATAGAACAGGCCATTTCTGGTGGATCCGAGGGAGATCCTTGTCAGAAGGACGGCAAGGCAAAGGAGCAAGACAGACCACAGCAGGGACTAGGGTTGGACACACTGATCACAGGTGAGACTGACAGGGCAGAGCAGACATGCCAGTAGGGGCAAGGGTAAGGAAGTGGAACCCCACAAAGATGAGGCACGGCCGGTATAAAAGAAACAGGGCAGTCCATCTTCTGGAGCGGCCTCTGTGTGTGACCCAAACATACAGGAAGGTGGTAACATTTGGGGAAGGCAACCTTTATGGCCAACGTGGCTGTGACAGGGAGAGCGGGCAGCTCTGGGACGGCCTCCATAGCATGACACGGATGCTTGAGACCACCGGATTTGAGACCTCCGGAACCACCAGACTCAGGACCGCCAGGACCACCAGACTTGCAACCACTGAACTCAAGACCACCAGACTTGGAACCACCGAATTCGGGACTACCGGACTTGGGACCCCCATACTTGGAACCACCAGACCAATCAGCTCTATCCCGAGCCCTCCAATGACCCATAAATGGAGACGGACCCAACATGGCTTTTATTGTTTCTGTGTGCCATGTGCATGTCTGTCAATCTCTCGTCTTGGCCTCACCCCCTTATTATTAGTTAATTTGCCCCACCTGCTTTCCCTTGTTACCCTCCTCACTTCCTTCCCTATTTAATTTCCCTGTGTTCTCTATTCTGTGCCAGTTCATTGTGGTTGTTCACCCTGTTTGGTCTGTCTGTTTGTGCCAGTTGGACGCTCCTGTTTTTGTCTGTGTTCCCCTTCAGCCCTGCCTTTCTGCTCTACTATTTTTTTTAACTAATTAAGAGTTGTAAGTTACTCTGTGCCTGATACCCCACCTCATCACTGACCTTCACCTGACAGTAGTTTTTTAAAGGGGTCATGAACTGGCTTTTTTAATTTTTTTATATTGTTGTCTGAGGTCAACTAATGACGTTCACGTGGTTTTTACATTCAAAAACATCATAATGAATAAGTAATAGATTATTTTCTACCCTGGTTTTGAGCCTCTCTCATGGAACGCTCGGTTTCTATGGGCGTGCCGCACTGAAAACTTGGAAGTAAACGCCCACTGCTATGATTGGATAAGCTTTGCATATTATAATGAGCTCCGTCTTCCCCGTGAGTACACGAGGAATTGTTTTGAAAGCGGGTGGGAAACGGCAAACGGAATGATGATTCGCCCACAATATGTCGCTCGCAATATTTCTTTATCAAACCTACACAATGATTTATCTCTCATCCACCCGCAATTAATTGGAATGTTATTTTTTATTACTTGGCCCGCCCAATCGGTGGATATGACCGCGAACTGTGCATCACTAACACACACACACAGCCTGTGACAGTGTGCTAATGTTCAGTTAGACACGTACACATAATCAATAGATATCAAACGATCTGTAACAATACAATACTGTCACATATAAAAAACATTTTTTACTCACATAAGTGTGTTGCTTCATTCATTCATGAAATCTCATCCTGTCTGCAAATCCAGTCTCGTTTACAAACGAATCCGCGGTGAAATGAAGGAACAAACGCGCACACATGAGCTGGATGTTCATTAAAAATAAAGTTCACCCATACATTCATAATATTAGAATCCGAAGGAAGCTTTTACAGCGACTGTTTTCTTCCACAACCAGGCACAGCACAATATCTTGCTATCTTCGTCATGTTTATTGCTCGGTAGCGCGATCCGTTTAGCTCCACGAGTCGGTGGGCGGGGCTACAGAATCAGGTGTACTTATTCTTATGTTGAGGCGGCGTTTAACCACATGATGACGTCAAGGGTTGGCATATTCTGAGATCGAGCGTTTACTGGGCCTGGTGTCAATAAAAGCTTTTCTTTGACTAACAAGGAAGTTTTCAGCTCCGAAACTTACAGGATATTCTTATATCACGATGAACTTTTATATATCAAAGGCTGAATGAAAAGTTGATTTCTCAATTCATGACCCCTTTAATGATGCAAAAAGTGAAAATTAGACAATGGAACACACTCAATATCCAGCTTTACCAGCAGAGACAATGGAAGAATTAATACGGCCAAAGAAGCAGAAAAGGTCTAAAGCCAGAAAACACAAATGCTGACAAAGACAAAAACAAAGCATAAACATTGGTATGGCATACATAAGGTGGAAGGATTTGATTTTTCGAAGGAGTAGTGATGCCCAAGTTGCTTCTTTTTTGTTGGGCAGAGAAGGGAATTAATTGGTGTGTAGACCACTCTCTAAAACTCACTAGTATCAGTGTAATTTACATGAAACTCAGAGATGATCATGCTGAACCACGTCAATAGATGGCAGCACATCGTCTAACACCATTGTCATACCGGTACTTAAAGTACACAAAGAACAAAAGTTCTTTACAGCCATGTATGTCACATACTTTCTTGGTATTCTTGTGTGAATATTATGCAAAAGTTACACTGTCATATCAGTTGAAACATGCCTGTTGAAAGGATAAAATTTGCACAGACAAGGTTAATAAGCAATGCTATCACATCAGTCTCATCTCAATATTCCTTTAAGCTACATATTTGAATGAATTCAAAATCCATAAAGTGCATCAGCTTCTTTACAGGTTTATTTAATCTATGACCCATATTATAAGGACTAAAAATCAACTTATGCATTTATGAAATTTCAAAAAACCTATTTCCATGGCTTCAAGTAATTAAATTTGTTGCTTTAAGTATCACATAATGAATAGCATCAGTTTTCCTGTATCTCAGATAATTGAAATGCCAAAGAAAACGGAGCTGAATGTTTGACTGACTGGCCGAATTGGTATTGGGTGAATGTCTGTTGGCGGTTACACTAGACAGGAGTAATGAAATTGAACAAGGACAGATTTTGTCATTCATGGACTCAGCAGCATCACCAGCTAATGCATTCATATCTTACTCTTCATGTGATGACATTGCTCTCTACGAAATATCTTAATATCTTAATATCTAAATATCGCTGCTTAGTACAACTGCTCTGTGTCTATGATAAAATACACACAAAAACTGTTTTGGTTTTGTTTACCCATTTTAAAATGTTCTAATAAGACATAATTTACATTAAATTATTACATAATTTAACTTACTTTATTGCTTGGACATTTTCAGACACTTTTGTCAAGTTGTTTGTTAACAAAATACTGAATAAAATACTTGTGTATATAAATTAATATGCCTTTTGCTCTTTTCTCAATGAACCATAAATGACCTAAATTGTCCAGGAAAAAGACATTCTAAATAAATAAACAAATATTAGCAATACCAAATAATCAAAATCTAAAAATGGGTGTCTTACCTGTCATGAAACCCAACATAATTCAATTATGTAAATATTTCATATTATTATTTTTAGTTGCATTAGTATTGGTTTTACGCTTTCAAAGGCCAGTTTCTAGTGACATTTGTTAAATGCGAGATGTAATTTTACATCCAAACCTCCATGGATTACGCTTTCCCTTATATGGCATTGTGTTTTTTATGTCAACAAATTCAAAATGTCTTATGAATTCTTACAATATCTACCATTGTAACTGTGCAATGGACATTTCCCTTTGTGATTTAATAATGCATGCATCAAAGAGTTAAAAGAGCTGTAACATACAGACTCCTATCTACCAAAGCCCCACTGAAAACACAGTAAAGCATTCTAGGACAAACTCTAAGTTTAGTAGGTAATCCAGTTTAACCCTGGATAATGACCAGGCATGTCCAGAATGGACAACATGAGATGTGTGAGAACAGATAGACAGGGCAGAGAGACACAGGACAGCGAAGAGTGGCAGATGAAACTTGAATTCCATCATCTGTAGCTGACAGAAGCCCAGAAACACAGACGACAGACTCTCTCTCATTTACCTTCTTTTGGCGTGTATGTAACATTGTGTGTGAGTGTGAGTCTGTGCACAGTAGAGATTTGCTGGCACTGAGACCTTGGACAGAGGAGTAATTGATTTAGAGAATGTTAAAATCAATTGGCAGACAGCTGGGGTCTGGGAGATTAGAAGTGAAGTATAGGTGGAGTGGAGAGCAGCAGACGGCCCCAGAGCAAACAGTAATCTCAGCATTATAGACCAGGGGGAGATGTACCTGTTTTCTCTTATTTCACTTTCACTCTCTCTCTCTTACTCTTTTTCTCCTGTCGGGGACAGTCCATAGTCTCTTACACCAGTCTTGCCTCTGTCTCAGCACCTCTCAGCAGCTTTATTCCTCAGAGGGAGATGGCAAAATAAAATTTGTTGAGAGAGCAAAAAGGCCAATTGAGTATCACGTGTCTCAGGGCAAACAAAGTGTAATTTCAGGTGACCTCTGAGCTTTTTATTTCAACAAATATACCAATCCTTATGCTGAATTCCTTTAATCTCTGACAGTTGGAATTTTCAATGCCCTACTTGGAAATCCCAACATAGGCTCATTGGAATAACATGCTTCGATTGACATTTCTTTTTTGCGACCCAGTGATTTAATTTGATAATCAGGCAGACCTTTTTGGCCTACGGTGGTAGCTGCTCCAATGTGAAAATAGTGAGATGAATACATGTGAGCTTGGATACCAGATTGAGTGAGAATGTATTTTTATGGAAACAATGCCTAGTGACTGGTGGTTTTCGTCGATGAAAAGGGGGTTGAGTGGGGAGGAGATCTGAACCTTCCTGTGTGCATGGAAGAAGGAAAGAGATTGATATGGCGGGATGGGGGTCAGTAAATTGAATATTTGGATGAAATGGCCATTATTTAATTGATCAGTGTTGCTACGTTTGATAGAGTAATGGATGGTGTCATTGTCTAGCACTTGGAGTTCAGAGAAGGTTGGGTGGATGGCTGGGTTGAATTTGGAATTAGTTCTGAGGAAGGAAACTCTGAGGAAGCCGGAAAAGCCAAGGTAAACATGACATCTAGAGTTATTGCTGTATCGGGGGACAACTGACCGTAATGGAGGGAAGTCAGGCATTTAGCTAAACGATAGATGGTTGGGGCAAGTGGGGTTGGTTTTTTGAATTTCTTTGATTAGGAGAGAGATCTGAGGGTTTGTCATAGCGGGACATGGATGGCCGTAGATTAATTTAAAGAAAAATTGAATGCCACTAAGATAGACTTTGATGGTACTGGATTGAATATTACCTTGGTTAAGATAAGTGACAAATGGAGAAATTGAACAGAGGGAAAAGTTGGGAAAGGGTTCTAGGAGGAATGGAATTGTTTAAGAGCTCCCCATGCTGTCCAGTAAGATTGTAGTGTTCTAGGGGAGATGGAGTGAAATACTGAGTCCAGAGATAAAGAGTTTGAATGGGTTACAGGAATATCAAGTCTGAATAGGGAAGTACTGAGGTTGGGTCTTGGTCCACTTCCGGGGCTAATGCTCTGAATTTCTGAAATAGAAAACGAGACAGGGCATCAGCAATTTGGTTTTGGTGGCCTGGAATATGAACAGCTTTGACAGGCTGTTTACAGGCAGATAACCAGGTGAGGCATCTTAAGAGGGGCATAATTTCTATAATCAGGAGAATTTGAATAGCCATTGTTTATGCAGTCAACAGTCACCAGATTATCACAGTGGAATTTTTAGAAGACCATTCGTTACCCCACAAAAAGGTGGCTATTACGGTCGGATATAACTCAAAAAGAGCTGAGGATGCAGTGGACTGATTGGACATAGAGAGCTTAGGAGGCCAAGTTGAAGCTCACCAATGACCCTTGTAATAACCTCCAAGGCCTACAGAGGGAGCAGCGTCTGTAAACAGAGGGAGATCACTAAGATGAATATCAGGCCATTCCACTGTTTTAGAATCATGATCCATAGATTCAAATCCACGAGGCAGGAAGGGGTTAGAGATATAATATTGTCTAGGATCGGAACGCAAGATGCGAGAAACAGCAAGTAGGGGATGAAAGGGCATCCTTGGGGTACTATGCGCATAGAGTAGTTTAAATGGCCTAGCAGGTATAGCAAATCGCGTTTGCTGCACTATGGTGCTTTGAGCAGATTGGAGGAGATAGAGATTATCCTGTCTATTTTGTCTTTGGGAAGGGAAGCTTGGAATTTAGCAGAGTCAAGGTTAATTCCAAGGAACTCTAGAGATGTAGTAGGGCCCAATGTTTTCTTTGGGGACAGTGGGACTCCTTGTTCAGAAAAAAAACTTTCTGAACAGTAGATAGATGAACGGCTGGAGGAAAATGGCTTGGGGTAATACTGAGAAAGTCATCGAGAAGATGAACAAGGTAAGGGACTGCATAGTTGTTTTGCAAGATACAGCAGAGCTCTTCTGATAGCATGTCAAAAATGTTGGACAACTTTTGCAGCCAAAAGTTTAACATACTGCAAAGTAGAATTTCCCCTTCTAACAAATACCAAAAAAGGTGCCAAAAATCTGGATGTATAGGCATGACTTTAAAAGTTGAAGTAATGTCAACTTTTGCTAACCAGGTTCCATAATCAGCATTTTTTATTAGATGGATGTCTTGGTCTATGTCAATTCTTCTAGCAGGATGAGGCTATTTATGCTTGGATGAGTGCTGTTTTGGGGAGCAGAGAGGTCAATGATCATTCGTTTTTTTTCTTTTGGCTATACCGATGGGGCTTATATGGAACAATTAGAAATTTGGTGAGTCAAAGGGACCAATCATGAATCCGGACTCCAGCTCTTTAGACATCAAGGTGTCAACTGGTTCGGCTATTGCAGACTGTAGGTTTTGCAAATAAGGCTAGTAGTAGGTAAACTTTCCAGACCTGGATTAAAACCTTCCTTGAAACCTGTTAGCAGATATTGTGTAAGGTTGATTTGCTAATTTGTGCGCTAAAGAGGAGACAATGATAGGAGATGACAGATACTTCAATTCTTTATTGGAGTTTGCTAAGGAGCGATAGACAGGGCATATGGAGCAAGCATGAGCTCCACCACAGAAATGACATATATGTCGCCCCTGGACTGTGGTACATAAAATGTAGAATTAACGAGTTGGAAAGTGCCTGGATTAGTGCCTGGATTCCTTGGAGGGGCAGGATTGAAAAGGGGACACAAAAAAGGCTCATATGTGACAGAATTACACAATACACAAGACACACTTCGGCAGCCTAGGAAAACCTTATTGTAAAGCTCCAGGTCAAGAGCTCCCCAATAGGGACATTGATTCCACTGGGCGACTCGGGCTGCACATTTGGCTGAAAATAGCCTGTAATAAGTGAAAAAATGGCTATTGTAGGAGTGTGACAGTTCAGCTATGATAGATAAAAAGTAATTCAGTTCTTTGCATCCTGAGTCGAAGAAGGAACAAATTATGTCTGTATATCTTCTAAAAGCAATGCAAAATTCATCCATAGTAAGTAAACAATTGGATTTGGAATTTGAATTTTTTAGGTTAATAGTTATGGGACCACAGTCAATGGAGCGATGAGGTTCATTTATTTAAAACAGAGGTGAGGAGGGAAGAGAGATCAATGTCCGCACCTTCTAGAATCTGTGAGCATAGATGGGTAAAGATGGGTGGTGGATCCATTGCGACTACATTGGAAGGAACCGGAAGAGAAGTTGCAGTTGAGAGTGTATATGTTGGGAGGCGAGGATAGATGGAGTAGGGCAAGGGAATGGACCATCACGCTTGGATCTGCTCTGATAACAGAGGAGGAAGGAATGGAAAAGGGGGGGAAGGGGACCATTTGCAAAGGTAGCCTCACGTTGTGTTCTCTTCCATGGCTAGTTGGATCCGATTGAGTCTGGAAGGCTGGGGTGGTAGAGGTGTATACAGAGAAAGCGTGAGCGTCTCACCTAAGGGAGGGGGAAAGTCACTGTCAGGGTGGCCGCAGAACTATTGCGGCCCGATAGGCTGCTGGCTGGAATGAGCGACGGACAAGGAAGTGGTGGCAGCGCCTGAAGGCTGAAACTGAGGCAGGTCGGAGGCGAACCGCTTTGATCGTGTGACTGTTTGCTTCAAAGCCTCTGTGGAGCTGAGAGGAAGCGGAACGTTTTGGTGAGAGTGCATGAGCAGATCTTCACGAGAAATGGATACCAACGTTGGATAGGGCTTGTCTGAGTGCGTTGAAGGACCATTTCTCAATGGAAGAAACAGAAAGGCATGAAGCTGAAGAAGATAATGATGAAGGATGAGATGCATCATGGAGAGGAGCGGACAAGCCTTGAAATTGTCTAGAAGGAGGGGGAGAAAGAGGTCTTCTTGAGCGAGGTTTATTGTGCTGACTTATGGAGCGGTGAGTTTGGCATCCTGAGCGCTCAATGGGTGAAATGGGAAGGGAAGGAGGATACAACCTGTTTGGGGAAAAAGGAGTATGTTTTTCTGCCAGATTTAAGAGTTAGTCGTCAGAGGGGAACAGCTCAATTTCCTGGAAGTCAGTCATAATGAAGGTTTGTGCGGGCCGAATGCCAAAAGAACTGACAATGGAAGAAGTAGAAGGCTGTTTTTATACCCTGGTATTAAATTGAAGATTAGATGGGTGTTTAATAATTCCAAGTTATTGAATAACTCTCACTAGAAGTCAGCGTTTGTTTTATATTGAGTTTGTTGGTCTGACTGAAGTTTTTAAAGCCTTGCCTGTAGTTGCAGCTAGGGCTGCACTGACTGCAAACTCGTTCTGATTATGGAATTTTATAACACACTAAAAGAACACATTAAAATGACTGCTCAACTTTCAAGTCATAGGTCTTACACTACAAGATAATAAAACCTGTTGAGCAAACTTTTGCAGGCACAAGTGTGTAAAACATGGTAAATTATCTTCTCGTTTGATAATTATACAACTGCAGAAAATTATTTTATTTTATCCATCACAATTTAGTTGCTAGATGATTCTGTTGACAATGAACACATGCAAAAGCAAACAGTAGCATTGACATTTTGCATTGACATTTTGCTTTCTTATATGTCATAGTCTGAGTACTTATGATACAAGAGGAGATATCAAAGTTGGAATATCCCACATCAGACAAAAATCTGTATTTTTATATTTTTGTCTTGAAAAAAATATCTAAACATCCTTTAAACAACAAATTTACTTGTGTAAAAAAAAAATAAGACTTTATATATAGAATTTATATATAATGTCTTAAATTAAGTAAATTTTTCTTACCATTTTTGGGCAAATGCTTTTTGATTTAACAATAAAGCACACTACATTTCCTTAGACTAAATTCTAAGGATGTTTAGATGTTTTTGTCTCATTTTCCAGTAAAATGAAAAAAAAAATAAAATACATTTTGCTGTGTACAACAAGCGCCACATAGAGTTTGGGTTTCCAAGTACAGCTCAAGACGAAAGTGGCCACTTAATTTAATGAGAGAACCAAGGCTACGAACCAAAGGTTATTTGTTTAATTGTTTTCAGCCCGATAGAACAACTTGAAAATATCTGAACCTTTGTCCCACTGCTGGAATATATCAAGTCTGTTGTCCGATAGATTGAATTCAATTAGCAGAGTAAATCTGTCAGTGTAACAGTGGAGAAACAGGCTTTGAAAGAAGATATACAGCAATAAGAAGGAAGAAGTCAGGGAGGAAAGAGTGCAGACTACACCATTCACAACTTCTGGCCAGTTGATAATACCTAGAATATCAAAATCAACTGCAGGCGGTCGATCCTTTTCCTATTTAGCACCTAAACTCTGGAACAGTCTTCCTAGCATTGTTCGGGAAGCAGACACACTCTGTCAGTTTAAATCTAGACTAAAAACACATCTCTTTACTATGGCATACACATAGAACATTATCAATTTATATTATTCAAATCAGTTAAATGATTGTTTTAGGCTGCATTAACTAGGTCAGCCGGAACCGGGAACACTTCCCATAACACCTGATGTACTCGTTACATCATAAGAAGAATGGCATCTACGCTAATGTTAGTCTCTCTGTTTATCCCGAGGTTTGCTGCAGTCGGCCGGATCCGGGCCGTATCCGGACCAGATGGTGGACCGTAGCCTGGACATGACGACCATATCCCTGAAGTGTCTGCAGAGACCGTGTCAATTAGACTCCCCCCTGTAAATGCCTCATCGATACGACATCCTTAATAAACCGTCTCCGGCGTGATGACTCCGATCTTTCAAATATTCCGATCTAATATGACTTCTGACCTGTAATGTTGCCAGAATCATAATCATACACTGTGTGTTCGTTGGCCAGAGGAGAACTGGCACCCCGACTGAGCCTGGTTTCTCCCAAGGTTTTTTTCTCTATTATGTCACCTGATGGAGTTTTGGTTCCTTGCCACCGTTGCCTCTGCCACTTTGGCTTTTGGCTTGCTCAGTTGGAAACACTTAAATTTCAACTATATTACTGATCTGCCCGCATTGACACTATATGATAATTGAAATGAGCTGGATGACATCACTGTTTTCTCCAGAGCGGCTGTACAGCCGAATCAAATTCTGTTGCATTATTTTCCTGTTACCACTGTGAAGCTGCTTTGAAACAATCGGCATTGTAAAAAACACTATATAAATAAAGGTGAAAAAACAAACAAAAAAAAATAATTCGTTACATCAGTGCAGAAGTTTGAACTTTCCCTTAAGCTATTTTGAACCAGTCTGAAGGAATATGATAACTGAAGGATGATTTACTACTAATGTGAGCCCAATAATTAACATTATGATGATGATCATTCCTCATACAGAACATAAATATATAATATACATACTGTGGATGGTCAGGATAGCACTGCAATACTGGCCTTTATGTAAATAAATGAGTTTCCATTTGAGAAAAGGTTATTGCGGTGGAAAGAATATGTTTGTATAGTCAGACTAAACTCTCACGGGTATTAGAAAACCATGTTAGCTTGTAGATGTGTGTGGTTGTCTGTCAAAATAAATAATTATGTCTATTTGTTTACTAAAACATTTTGATTTTTGGTAATGGTAAATTTGATTATGATTATGGTAAATCCATTTGATTATGGTAAATCCATCTTTACGCAACACTGGCTCATTGGAAAAACGTGCATCTACCTACATTTTTGCAAAGCTCCAAGAATGTACCTATACTGTACATAAAATCCACTGCCGTTTCCAGCTCAAAGGAACACTAGTGGCAGTAAAACCAACAACTTTTGTTCCTTTTCACACAAATTATGATGACAAAAGCAGATTATCAATTAATAAAGACTTATTTTTTATTTTTATTATTTTTAATTCTTGCACAATACTATGCTATGACCTCAAAACTATTTTACTGTAGTGCATGGTTTATAAACTAATACAATATGGCGTTTGTATCACATAACCAGTAGGGGTGTAACAATACATCGATATAGAGCGATACATCGATCTAATGTCTAACGATACGATGCATCGATGCCACACGTTAAAATTCGATACCTGTAGGCTATTTATATATTTAAGAGGCACATTTGTTTTAACATTCTCCACATTTTCACACAATGTCAGTCTATGTATTATCGCCAACGCGTGCATTCTCGTTTAAATTACCTTTCAGAGCTTGTGAAAGATGCTCAGGACAGTCAATGGAACTGCCATTGTCCCGATCGGGCCAGTGCTGAATCTTCACGAAAGTTTAGCATTCACATTACACATATTAGCACTGAAGCCTAAAATACTTTATTGACTGTTGTCATGTCATAAGCTGTCATTAGATTACTGTGTGAATTTTTTATTTGTGGATGTGCCAATCAGGGTGCAGGATGTGAAATTTTGAAATAAATGTTTATGTTATATATTTTGGTTGCAGTTGTGAGTTAATAAAAATTTAACTGGTTGTGTAAAATAGGCACATAATATCATAATATCGAAATATTGATTGATATACCCCTGAGTCGAATCGTATCGCAGAAGTTTTTGAGGTATCGGAAAATATCGTATCGCTGGCTATGAGAATCGATATCGTATCAAATCGTGATGAACCGTCCGATTTACACCCCTAATAACCAGCTCTATGGGCCCTATTTTAAGGATCTGAGCTCATGGTCTGAAGCTCATGGCGCAGGTGCACTTAGGGCATGTCCAAATCCACTTTTGCTAGTTTAACGACGGAAAAAAATGGTCGGCGCATGGTCCAAAAGGGTTGTCCTTAGTCTCTTAATGAGTCATGGGTGTGTTTTGGGTGTAACGTGCAATAAACCAATCAGAGTCTCATCTCCCATTCCCTTTAAAAGCCAGTTGTGCTCGCGCCATGGCGGATTCACTATTTACATGGAGGAATTTGTGAGCGGAAAGACTGAAAGCTTCTCCAGAGAGAAATCCTTTTATTTTTAATATTTTAGCATGTGTGTGTGCTGCTGCACGTCCCTGTGTGTGTAATAAGCAGAGTGTACGCGTGTTGTGCACCCACCTATAGGCGCACAACACCCTTTAAATTATACAAAAAATATTGCACTATTGACTGCTTCGGGCTGAAACTAGCAAAAATAACTTGTGTCGCGCCTGCTGTCACATTGTGCCGGGTGTATGATAGGGCCCTATATGTGTGGCTTTTCTAATATGGTAAACTTGCTCAGTCGCTCACCTGATACAGCAGAGCATTTGTGATGTGAAGCGTTCGGATAGGAGTCCAGTGAAACATGAGTCACGTTAAAAGAGCTCAAAGACTTTTAGAAGCAGCTAAAATGACATGGTTTTGTTTTTATCTTACTTTTACGTTTGTTGGTTATTGGTTAGAATTAGGGTAGGTGGTTGTTTTCAAACATGATAGAGCTTTAACCTTTAGCGCCACTCACCGGACATTTCATTTCCAAACTGCCGCAATATGTACAACAACCAACATAATAAAAGTTCGCCAGATTCACGTTTTTCTGTTTCTGATAAAACACGGATACGGTTTTAGCACCGCTCACTGGACATTTCACGTTGAAAGTGTTATGAAATGTGCAAGAAGCCTCGTAATATCATTTTGCAGAAATGTCACCTCAGGCACGTTTTTCTGGTGAGCCTAAGTTGAAACTACCACAGTCTGTCCTTGGCATCTCTGCTTTACTCATGCAGACACACTTGTATTACTTGCATTAAAGTTACCAGTTATGTAACGTATCCAATGGATCCAGCATATCCAATGTGTAGTTCCCATGCTTTCCATGGACCACAAGACTATATTCATAATGACTGCTCTTTTTGTTTCAGGGCTGTATACTTGAGCACCAATAAATGATCACTCCACCCATCTATGAAATTACTTTATCATGAAAAACTAACCAGGGATGTCCAAGGACACTTCGACGAGGGAATGACTAGCAAATAAATGCCTATAGGGCACTCCTGAACATAGACAGATTTTGAAGTAGTGAGGAGAATGATGCATACAGGGGTTCATGCTGAATAATTACCCCAGAGGGGCACTGAAGACAATGAGCATTGGGGGGTTGCAAAACATGTGAAGGGTGAGTTGAGTAGCGATTCACAGAAGGATCTCTCTTGCACTGAGTCAATATTTACACTGGGTTCAAATGAGATTGTCCATCCTAATAAAGACTTGGATATACCTTTACTAGAAGTGGATAAACATTCTTACATCCCATACGGAAATGTAATATATGACATATATTGCCCTATAAGAGTGCACTATATCAATTGCCATATATGCTACACACTGCAAAAGAATTGTGACCTCTCCAACTAAAAAATTTCTAGTGACTTAAATTTTTCATTTGCCCTAATTGAATATCTGTGAAGTCTGTTAACATGGGCTCAATCAAAAATAATATGTTGAGCCAATGGAAGAATTTGGTTTACCAAACCATGCAATTAAAAATGTTAAATTGTAGCAGCAATTTTATTTCTCACTGTCCCAAAAGAAAAACAAATATGAAAAACATGAATATAGTAAGCAAAATACAGAACACAGACAACAGGGTTGAAATTTTATGACATCACTTTATTAACAAATCAATTCCAACACAGGATATTTGATGACAATACCTTATATACCTTATGCGCAATTTAGGTTAAAAAGTATATAAATGTTTATTTTTTTTAGAAAATGATGGATGGTTTGGCTAGATAAGACCCTATTCCTCGTCTGGGATCGTGCAGAGCCTCTGAAGCCCTTCCTTTGAAACTGCATTGATTTGGATCTTCAACCGTTGGTTGCCATTGAAGTCCATTATGTGGAGAAAAATCCTGGAATGTTTTCCTCAAAAAACTTAATTTCTTTTCGACTGAAGAAAGAAAGACACTAACATCTTGGATGAGATGGGGGTGAGTAAATTATCAGGAAATTTTCATTTTGAAGTGAGCTAATCCTTTAAATTTGTTAATTTTGTAAGCATATTGCATGGTTTTGCTTGGAGTTAATTGTTTTATTTGTGTATGTTCAGGGTTTACATTTAGCAGGGCATGATAATTAAGTTTTTAATGCTACAAAACTGAACTAAGCATGATATTTTCCCCTTTTTTTTAACTCAATGAAGTGCTTCACATTTATATCACCTCTAAAACTTTTATCAGAAGCGCTCCATTTTGCAGAAACATTTGTTCAGATAGAATGATCATGTTAGGTCACACAACATGCTATAAATTTGAGCTGCTTGTCTCCTCAATGTGTGAGGATGAGTCACAGCCCGAACGCTTCTGAAGATTTGACACAGCACATATGCACCCATGAAGCTGATGCCCCTCGGAATCCGTTAGCGTCAAAGGGAATTCTTCTACTGTAATCTCTTCCGCTTTTTTCCATATTTTATCGCAGCGTGCAGAAGACAGTGATGCAAACAGGACAAAAGACATCACTCTTCTGTGCGAGACATCAAAAGGTCAGGCCTGAGGTTTTAACTTGTTATCTCGTGGGAGTTATGGGTTTAGATCTTAGTAATAAGAGTTATCACAGGTACGCTGCCTGTGAATATGTGTTATGCTGATGGATGTTGGCCTTTTAGATTGAAAAGATTCATCCATCTACACACTGAGCAATCACAAAATGCAAAAAGACAGCACGACTTTAAGGTTATGGGTTCTTTTCCTTTTGCTGTATCTTTCCTTTGCCAATAAAATAATATAGGTAAGACTGGGGCTCATTGTCACAATGTCTATATCTCAGTAATATCCAATATTTTTTGATAAAATACAGTTATATTGTGAAATAATTACAACTTAAAATAACTGTTTTCTATTTCTTTTATTAAAATGTAATTCATTTCTATGATGCAAAGCTGAATTTCCCGTCAAGTCACCTTTATTTATACAGTGGGGAGAACAAGTATTTGATACACTGCCGATTTTGCAGGTTTGCCCACTTACAAAGCATGTAGAGGTCTGTAATTTTTATCATAGGTACACTTCAACTGTGAGTGACGGAATCTAAAACAAAAATCCAGAAAATCACATTGTATGATTTTTAAGTAATTAATTTGCATTTTATTGCATGACATATGTAGTTGTATTTAATACATCAGAAAAGCAGAACTTAATATTTGGTACAGAAACCTTTGTTTGCAATTACAGAGATCATACGTTTCCTGTAGTTCTTGACCAGGTTTGCACACAATGCAGCAGGGATTTTGGCCCACTCCTCCATACAGACCTTCTCCAGATCCTTCAGGTTTCGGGGCTGTCGCTCGGCAATATGGACTTTCAGTTCCCTCCAAAGATTTTCTATTGGGTTCAGGTCTGGAGACTGGCTAGGCAACTCCAGGACCTTGAGATGCTTCTTACGGGTCGTTGTCATGCTGGAAGACCCAGCCACGACCCATCTTCAATGCTCTTACTGAGGGAAGGAGGTTGTTGGCCAAGATCTCACGATACATGGCCCCATCCATCCTCCTCTCAATACGGTGCAGTCGTCCTGTCCCCTTTGCAGAAAAGCATCCCCAAAGAATGATGTTTCCACCTCCATGCCTCACGGTTGGGATGGTGTTCTTGGGGTTGTACTCATCATTCTTCTTCCTCCAAACACGGCGAGTGGAGTTTAGACCAAAAAGCTCTATTTTTGTCTCATCAGACCACATGACCTTCTCCCCTTCCTCCTCTGGATCATCCAGATGGTCATTGGCAAACTTAAGACGGGCCTAGACATGCGCTGGCTTGAGCAGGGGGACCTTGCATGCGCTGCAGGATTTTAATCCATGACGGCGTACTGTGTTACTAATGGTTTTCTTTGAGACTGTGGTCCCAGCTCTCTTCAGGTCATTGACCAGGTCCTGCCGTGTAGTTCTGGGCTGATCCCTCACCTTCCTCATGATCATTGATGCCCCACGAGGTGAGATCTTGCATGGTGCCCCAGACCAAGGGAGACTGACCGTCATCTTGAACTTCTTCCATTTTCGAATAATTGCGCCAACAGTTGTTGCCTTCTCACCAAGCTGCTTGCCTATTGTCCTGTAGCCCATCCCAGCCTTGTGCAGGTCTACAATTTTATCCCTGATGTCCTTACACAGCTCTCTGGTCTTGGCCATTGTGGAGAGGTTGGAGTCAGTTTGATTGAGTGTGTGGACAGGTGTCTTTTATACAAGTAATAAGTTCAAACAGGTGCAGTTAATACAGGTAATGAGTGGAGAACAGGAGGGCTTCTTAAAGAAAAACTAACAGGTCTGTGAGAGCCGGAATTCTTACTGGTTGATAGGTGATCAAATACTTATGTCATGCAATAAAATGCAAATTAATTATTTAAAAATTATACAATGTGATTTTCTGGATTTTTGTTTTAGATTCCGTCTCTCACAGTTGAAGAGTACCTATGATAAAAATTACAGACCTCTACATGCTTTGTAAGTAAGGAAAACCTGCAAAATCGGCAGTGTATTAAATACATGTTCTCCCCACTGTAGTTATTTATATGTTTCAAAGCTGTTTTACAGTTATAAACAGGAAAGTAATGATCAAATATAGCTGCAAGCAACAATTATCGGGGCCAAGCATGAAGAACACAATAACTCATGCTAACATGGTTGGGAGTGTCAGACCAACCTCAACAATGAGCAAGTAAAGACATATTAAAGATGATTTATGAAAAATTATAAATAGTCACTAGTAATTTGTTTAATGGTTTATCACTGTGATCAAACTGATGTTGTGAGGTGACAATGATGGTGAATTTTGGCATCATGCCTCAACTTTGTTGCTGCAGTATATGGAAGCGGTTTCGTCTATCAACACAAAATCCATAACTTTTTGCCGGCATGGTCTAAATATGATATGATTATGTAACGAGGTTCAGTATAGTGAAGGAAGGAAGAAGACAGGGTCGGCTTAATGGAGACTCTTAATGGAGGAACTTTATTCTCTCAGGTAGTTGTTCCAACAACAAATAAATACGCCACTGGCGCTCACAATAACTTGAACTTCTCACACAACAGTATTAACGCTCTCCAGAGCTCTCAATCAAAGTCTCCCGTGCTGCCCGAGTCTCCAGCTAGTCTCTCTCCCTTGCCTGTCCTTCTCCCAGTGGCTTTATGCAGTCTCCACGCCCATTACTGGAACAAGACACAGGTGTTAATCATTTGAACTTGATCCACTTATGCCACGCTCGTCTCCCAACTCTCTCTCCTGTCACAGACCTCACTAAACCATGCCCCCCCGGCACATACCCCCACCGCCCGACTCAGGGGATGCAAGAGCGGCCCACCACATAGAGCAGCCTTTATCTGAGTGAAGGCCTGCTGACACTGCTCCGTCCACTGGACCGGATCTGATGCTTCCTTTTTAGTAAGATCAGTCAGCGGGCTGGCGAGCTCCGAATAATTAGGCACAAACCTTCTGTAATACCCTGCCAGCCCCAGGAACTGTCTCACCTCCTTTTTGGTCTTTGGTCTAGGGCAGGTTGCAACTGCTGCCGTCTTATCAATTTGGGGACGCACCTGCCCGTGACCTAAGTGGAAGCCCAGATACCTGACCTCCACAAGCCCAACTGCACACTTCTTTGGGTTGACCGTCAGCCCGGCCAGCCTCAGCGTTCTCAGAACAGCCCTTATATGCTCCATATGTCGCTGCCAGTCATTACTATAAATGATAATGTCATCCAGATAGGCAGCGGCATATGCAGCATGGGGCCGTAAAATGCAGTCCATAAGACGCTGAAATGTGGCCGGAGCCCTGAACAACCCAAAAGGAAGAGTAACAAATTGGTGTAATCCAAACAGCGTTGTGAAAGCTGTCTTTAATTTGGATAAAGGTGATAAGGGGATCTGCCAGTATCCTTTAGTTAAATCCAGTGTCGAATAAAATCAAGCGGTGCCCAGCCGATCAAGCAATTCGTCAACCCTTGGCATTGGATACGCGTTGAATTTCGACACAGCATTTACCTTGCGGTAATCCACACAGAAACGCACAGAGCCGTTGGTTTTAGGAGCTAAAACTATCGGGCTTGCCCAGTCACTGTGGGATTCTTCTATTACCCCTATATCAAGCATTGCTTGTAATTCGTCCTGAACCACTTTCTTTTTGTGTTCAGGTAGTCGATATGGCCGGCTGCGAATCACCACGCCCGGCTCTGTCTCAATATGGTGCTGAATAAGATTCGTCCGACCGGGAAGGGGTGAGAACACGTCGGAAAATTCTGCCTGCAACTTGGCCACATCAGTGATCTGGGACAGCGAAAGATGATCGCCTCCCGGGGCCAGAGCGATAGATTGGGTGTTAGTAGTCACTTCTGGCCCGAGATCTTCTTCTGCCCCAACTACCGTCACCAGCATCACTGATTCCACCTCACTCCACTTTTTAAGGAGGTTAAGGTGGTAAATTTGACGTGCCCCTCCCCTATCCGTGCGTACAACCTCATAATTGAGATCCAACTCGCTGTGTGACCTCAAAGGGTCCTTGCCACTTCGCCAGTAATTTAGAGCTTGATGTGGGAAGCAATACAAGGACTTTCTCTCCCAGTGTAAATTCTCTCAGTTTAGCACCCCTGTCATACAGTCGGGTCTGTTTGTCCTGGGCCTGTAACAAATTCTCCATGGATAGCCGCCCCAAAGTGTGGAGTTTTCTTCTCAGGTCCAGGACATACTGAATTTCATTTCGACCGTCAGAAGGTCCCTGAAATGTTACAGAGCGCTACTGCCTCGGGGTATCGCGTTGCATAGTCCACTATCACTATTGCAAAGCGATGCCCCCGTGCGGATCGTTCTAATGGCCCGATGAGGTCCATACCAATTCTCTCGAAGGGGACCTGCATTAACGGAAGGGGGCGCAAAGGCGCTTTTGGGGCGGCCGGCGGATTTACCAGCTGACATTCACAACAAGACGCGCACCACCTGCGCACGTTCTCGTGAATGCCTGGCCAAAAGAAACGGGCCATGAGACGATTTAGTGTTGTTCCCTGTCCTAAATGTCCCGCCATGGGGTTACAATGAGCCGCCTGGAAAAGCATTTCCCAGCGGCTTTTTGGTATTAATAATTGGGTTGTATTTTGTTTTGTCTGAGTGTCTTGCGTCACTCGATACAACCGATCCTTTATAATAGCAAAATATGGAAAAGAGAGCGGGTGGTCAGGCTGGAGAGATTGGCCATCGATGGAACTGTTCAAAAGCATGTTTTAATGACTCATCCTGAGACTGTTCCAGGGGAAAGTCATCGCGCTCTGAGAGGATCAGCCTCTCAATTGCGCTCGGTTCCCCTGATTCAGCACTCAGTGGTTCTGTCTCTCCCACCTGCACAGCTGCTGTCTTTTCCCACTTTTCCTTTTCACAAGAGACATCCGCACATAAATATCCCAATAAATCTCTAAAAGCTGGCCAATTGGTTCCCAGAATCAGTGGATGTCGGAGGTGCGGGTTAACTGCCACCTCCACATTATGCTTTTGTCCCCTAAATTGAATCATGACTGACACTAGAGGATATTTCACCACGTCCCCGTGCACGCACCGCACCTGAACCATGCGGCTTGTATCCAACGCCTCGGGCTGAATCAGGCTTTGGTGGATCGAGGTTTGGTTACATCCTGAATCCACCAAAGCCGGATAGGTACCCCCCTTAATACTCACAGGTATTTGGTACCAGCCAGCCTGACTGGGGGCAGCCTGTGGGACATCCGGGACCCAGATCATTGTCCCCACTTCCATCAGCGGACAACTGTCAATAAAATGCTCTGGGTCCCCGCAACGCCAACAGGCCGGCCCAGACCTACCCGCCACCCCAGTGGTGGTAAGTGGGCCCAGCGATGGGCATGGAGAGAGCAGGGAAGAAGGAGCGGCATGGGTCCCGGCTGGGCTCGGCCCCGCCCCCCTGGGCTGAGCTCGTGAACTCCCAGCGAATTCCAGGCTGGGTCCACTCCTCCCTCGGGGTGGAATCCTAGGCGGGCCTGGAGGACGGGACCTGGGGAGAGGGACAGGTTTGGGAGCAGAGGGGGGAACAGGGGAAGAAAAAGGGGGAGAGAGAGAGACAGATGGTAGAGGTCCGCCGACCCCTGGGCACGCCACCATATGGTCCTCCGCCATGTCTATGGCTGAATCCAGCGACGTCGGACGGTGGCACTGGACCCACTCGGCCGTTTTCCGAGGCAGACGGGTGACGAACTGCTCCAGTGCCACCAGGTCGATGATCTTCTCGACGTCGCGTCCCTCAGCCGGCAGCCATTTGCGGCAGGAGTCCCGGAGCTGTTGGGTCATCATGAAGGGCTGGCCACTTTCGCCCAGTTCCAGGGAACGGAACCGCTGGCGGTGCTGTTCAGGGCTTCGGCCGACCCGCTGTAAAATGGCCCTCTTCAGGTCTTCAAACACCAGGAGGTTCTGGACAGGGAGTTGTTGCGCCGCGGTCTGTGCCTCCCCCGACAGAAGGGGAATCAGTCTCAGCGACCATTGGTCCCGTGCCCACCCACCTGCTTCGGCCGTTTTTTCAAAAAGGTCCAGGAAGGCCTCCGGGTCATCCTGTGGCCCCATTTTATTCAAGGCCAGGTGGGTGGACGTGCTCGGGACCGCGGGTGCCTCTGCCCGAACCTCCCGGTTCATCCAGCTCCGGAACCTCTCGCGGTCCTCCTGCTGGGCCTGCACTTTATGCAGTCTCCACGCCAGGTAACGAGTTCAAACAGGTGCAGTTAATACAGGTAATGAGTGGAGAACAGGAGGGCTTCTTAAAGAAAAACTAACAGGTCTGTGAGAGCCGGAATTCTTACTGGTTGGTAGGTGATCAAATACTTATGTCATGCAATAAAATGCAAATTAATTATTTAAAAATCATACAATGTGATTTTCTGGATTTTTGTTTTAGATTCCATCTCTCACAGTTGAAGAGTACCTATGATAAAAATTACAGACCTCTACATGCTTTATAAGTGGGCAAACCTGCAAAATCGGCAGTGTATCAAATACTTGTTCTCCCCACTGTATGCCACGCTCGTCTCCCAACTCTCTCCCCTGTCACGGACCTTACTAAACCACGCCCCCCGGCACAGATTACATTTTGGTGAAAATAGAACAAATGGTCTAAGAAAAAGTTTAAAACTTTAAAAGGTTTTTAAAGAAAATCAAAATGGCGGACAGGAAGTTGACTATGACAATAAGTTAATTTATTCAAAAGTTATTACCATTTTTAGAAATTTCATTATAACTTTTGACCACAAGGTGGGGCTGTCCCAAAACTTTGAGTTTTGTCAGGATATGGTGCTGAAGACACATCACGTTTCATAACGATACGCAAATGTGTTTGTAAAATTGTCATGGGTGTTTGCAGGCAGGAGGACAAAGACAGGCAGATACAATTTCAAAGGAAGTTTTAATGTTGAAGATTCTCAGGTGAGTCATACAGGAAGGTAGCAAAACACTATACACAATGGAGATCAGACCAGGACTGAGTGAAAGGGGAGAACTAAATAGCAAACAGAAACGAGATAATGAACAAGACACAGCTGAACTGAACTAGACTAAAGATGGTAACTGATGAGTGGCGGGAAACAGAACCATGTGACAAATGAAAACACATTGAAAGTCCATGGAGAGAAGAAAAAAAAAAAAAAAAAAAAAAAAAAAAAAAAAAAAAAAAAAAACGAACGTAACTGACATTACGCCTCCTCCCACAAGGCGTGACCTCGTGCCTTAACAGGATGGAGAGGACTGCTGGAGGGGGACCGGAGGAGGCTTTGGAGGAGGACGAAGTGCAGGTGAAGGGCGGATCGAAGACACAGGAGGAACCAGGGCGGAGCTGACGGAGAGAGGAACCATGGAGGAGACAGGACCGATGGCCCAAGATGGAGCTGGAAGTAGTGAGGAGCCCAACATAGCCAGAGGGATGAAGGGAGGAGGCGAAGCCAGAGGAGTGAAGTCCAGAGGCGAGGGCGGGTCGACGAACGACCAAGGCGACATCGGAGGGGCGAGGGAGACTGGCGTAGCTGGTGGACTGATGGTCCACGGTGGAGCTGAGGGAGGTAAGAGCCAGGGCAGCGCTAATGGCTCGACGGGCTGAGGTAGAGTCCTGGTCGTGGAGGCCGGAGGCGGAAACCGTGGATCCACCAGCCATGATGTATCTGGGGACTGGCAGACCCACGGCGAACACACCTCTCAGATGGTGGACTGAAGGTGAGCAGAAGGGCTGACAGGAAGTGGAGGAGGTGAGGATAAGGTGTAGATGATGGGAGGAGGTGGGAGAGGGAGGCTGGGTGGGAGTCCAGGAAGCTCTGGCGGTTCTGGTGCCTTCACTGGACTCTGGACGGAGGAAGAAGTCCTCTCGGGACTCTGGACGGAGGAAGAAGTCCTCTCTGGACACTCGTCGCGGGCTGAAGCCCTCACTGGACTCTCGTTGCGGCCTTGAGCCCTCACTGGACAGGGACGGGAGACGGTTCTGTCCAGAAATCAATGAGCCAGTGGTCCTCCACTGGGCTCTGGATGGAGACAGGAGACGTCACTGGGCTCTGGACGGAGACAGGGTGTGTCCAGGACCGGGGCGTGATGCTCTCCAGACACCGGATGACAGCCTCTCTCCAGCTTATTCCTGTGGTATCTGGGAGGTCCACAGGGTGATGAATAGTAGCCCTGATCCTGAACAGAGTTTTCAGTGTCTCGTCCTCGAGCGCACTGGTGATGGCAACGGAAACAAAACGGGGAATAAAAGAAAGAAGGTCTTGGCTCTCCTGAGCCAGGATGATAATTCTGGCCCTATCATCCATATTTGGGGGTCCAATCTTCTGTCACAGGTGTTTGCAGGCAGGAGGAGGAAGACAGGCAGATACAATTTCACAGGAAGTTTTAATGTTGAAGATTTGCAGGTGAGTCATACAGGAAGGTAGCAAAACACTATACACAACGGAGATCAGACCAGGACTGAGTGAAAGGGGAGAACTAAATAGCAAACGGAAACGAGATAATGAACAAGACACAGTTGAACTGAACTAGACTAACGATGGTAACCATGGGAACTGATGAGTGGCGGGAAACAGAACAAAGAACCATGTGACAAATGAAAACACACAAGTCCATGAACAAAACAGGGGCCTGTTTCAATAAGGAGGTTCAACCAACTCTGAGTTTAAACTTGAACTCTGAGTTTTGGGTTTCAGAACAGCTAAATTGAGGTAGTTCAATCAACTCTGAGTAGACTGACTCTGAATTGAACGCATGCACCACGACTATGAAAAGCCACGATCAATGAAGCTCCGAAATTACGATTCACCATGGCAACAGCACCCAACAAAAAGATGTCTGCATACTTCCGGGTAAAACGTAAGTTTAATTCTTAATCATTGTTATAATATCAGAGGTGAAAACTGGCAGAACAGTAAGTTATTGAACTAATATTCATTTTCATGGTATCCCACGGGCAAAAAAAAGAAGAAAAAAAATGTGGTAGCAGCTAAAAATTAAGTATAAAAATATAATTTAATCAGGTAAAGCATTAAGCATAAAAGGTTCATGGGTGTAGGATGCATGACTTTACAAACATTTGACATATTAAATAAATATCATTCAGTGTCTATTTCAATGTGCAGCAGCTTTTTCCTTATAGTCTAATGCTCTTTTCACATAATGTTCTCTAATTCAACCTGTTACATTTGTGAATTAGGGTAATCAAATTAACATTTGACTTCTACTCAGGCCAACAGCAAAGAAAGAAGAGGCTCGCAAAACACCAGCACTGACAGATGAAGAGGAGATGGAGGAAGAATATTAACAGAATATTAAAACAGGAAAAAAAAAAAGAACTGTTGCTTTTGTATTTAGCAAATAAAGATGACCAAATAAATTGTGAATAATTTGTGTTTATTTAACACCTGTGGTGTATGGCATATATTTCAGACCCTTCCTTCTGGTATTCTTCCATTCCATATAGTAATCTTTCATTTTTCATTTTTGAAAGGTGCGATGATAGGATATGCATATCAATGCATCCAACCACATTGGAAATCTTAAAGGAAATTCTAATTATTAGGTTTCTTCCAGAGGTTGCAAAAAGATATCAAGTGAACATCATTTAACCTGATTTCTACACCACTGCCCTGCAATCCTGTGAAACTCCTCTTTGATGCTCTCATGGGTTTGTGCCCAGGAAACAACACAAACATATTCAGAAAGAGCTCACGTGAGAGTGAGGCAAACTTTCCTTACCTCTCTGCATACAGCAGCCTTACTAATATGCTCTGCATCTCTGATATTATATAGAAAACTATCATTAAAACATGGTACTGCTCAAATAAATATGCATGTGGATATAGCAAGCAAAAAAATCCTCTACTGACATGAATGTAACTCCCTACAAATTACTGCAGCCTCCTTATATACAGGATGCTATTTGTGTGATTTTGACAGTGTCCTCTTGATGAAAATATTCGCAGTGAATGAATGTACCTGCACTGCAAAAAAATGCTTTTCTTTTGTCTTGTAATTTCCAGTCAAAATATCTAAAGATTCTTAAATCAATGTGCATTTTCTAGGCCTACATAAGAAAAATTACATAAGTATTTAGTCTTGTTTCCTGGGGGACAAAAGAAAAAGCTAATTTAAGTGCATTTTTCTTATTTTGCAAATTATATGCCAATAGGGTAAGAAAAAATACTCAGTATGAAAAGCATTTGTGCAGCGTGAATGAATGATGTATTTAAACACTGCTGGCGCTTTAAAAAGGGGGAGGAGACCGAAAGAAACTCTGGGTTTACCGAAGAAAACCTGCTCCAGACCAGGTTAGGTTCACAGAGTAAGTTACCCTGGTAACTGACCCTGAGTATAAGTTACCTCTCTTTCAGAAACGGGCTTGACTTAACCTGCTTTCTCGGGTTTAACATACCTCCCATTCTGAAACAGAAAACTCAGAGTTCCCCTAATTTCAGGGTTAACATACTCAGAGTTTTCACTTAACCTCCTTTCTGAAACGGGCCCCAGAACGTAACTGTGACAAAAATATAGCATTTTACGACCAAATTAAAAATGGCTGACACCCAAAATGGGCGATATGGGAAAATTGGGTATAGTTCGGCTCGGCATACTGCACTGAATCTAAAGAGACCAGTTTTGTGATTTTGGGCCAAAGCGTTCAGAAATTTTAAGCAAAAATGTATTTTTTTTTATATCTCCTGACTACTAGGTGCCGAAACTGTGCATGTAGCCTCAAGTCATGGTTGTCATAACACACACCAAGTTTGATCAGAATACGCTAATGCTCTGCAGAGATATAGCCTCACGTCCATTTTGGCGTGCTCTTCGTCAAATCCGTTCGCATGATGATCTGGTTCAATTTTCATGATCTGTGTGCCAAATTTCATAACTTTCCCGAAAGCGGTTCTATGTGCTGCCATAGACTTCCAGAGAGGAAGAAGAAGAAACAGAAAACTAATAATGAGAACAGCAACAGATACAATAGGAACCTAGGGATTTTAAGGTATGGTTGCTTGGTGATTTTGTTTTGGAACTTTCAGAAAACTTTAAATTTTTCTCAAAACTTACTTTGCTGACTCTATCGACCTCAAACGTGTAGCTCAGTCATTTTTGTCCTATTCAAACAAATCATACATCATTTTGAAGGTTTTTTAATAGAGAATTTGAAAACTCATTTTTGAAAATTTGCTCATTGCGACTCATTTTGCCAGCACAGGTTACATATGATGTTTTATTAACAAAGTTCGGGAGGAACACATTCAATTGATCTATCCAATCAGTACGAGAGGAGACCTATATATATGTAGCCGACCCACCTATGTTCCTCGACAGTTTTCAGCATCCCTCTGCCACCCTGACTCCTCGCTCTTGGCTGGTTCCTATCACAGTCAGGGATACGAGGGGAGCACTCTGGGTTCAGGCCAAAATACAGAGCTCGGAGCCCTCTCCTCGGACAGCATGCTAAATACGCATAGTTCTTTTATTCTATCTGATTAATTGTAAGTGTGAACTCGTGAACTATCACCAAGCATTGCATGGCATGGCATTGGGAAATAAATGCAGAATCCTGTGGCACCAACAGCAGCGTACACACTCCAGAGACAGTCACGGCACAGCGCCAGCTCGGCACCAAAGTGAGGTAAAGTAAGTGATCAATAGAAAGTTCAAAAGAACAGGATTTATTTGAAACAGTAAATGACCAGATATAATGAAGATATTTTTAAAATGAAAGGTTGAACTTGTGTTCTCAGGACAAGCGTATATTTCATAAATGTCCGGACAAGGTGAGTTGTCACATTCTTGCTGTGGCAGAATGTCACCCTTTTAAATGTTTCTTTTTTTCCAAATAAATATAAGTGCAATAACAGTGGAAATATCCAACAGTGATTCTAACTAACACTTTTTAGTTAACTTTACTTAATGTTTTAACTTAATTGTAAAAATCTAGTAATCTGTACTATTTACATAATATACCTTGTTTACTCAGAAAACCCACGTTAAGATTAATTGATTGGTTTTAGTGCCATTTTGTCAAGCAAAAAAAAAAAAAACAACAACTCACCATTATGATGATTAGTGTTCCCTTTGGTTTGGCACTTGGAACATTCATATTATTGTAATTCTCTAATTCTCGATGCAACAAGAAATCACAGTTATTTGGTTTCAAAGGAAGATAAGTAATACATAGGTTGTTTTTAAAAGTTGACCAAGCTTAGAAATTAGGTCACCTTTTAAAAGCAACCAATGTAAAACTTCCCTTCATGTCGTATAATGAGCGTTTACAATTTTATTGCAATACATCATAAACATCTTGTAAAACTTTTAATTGGGTTAATATAATCCCGAAAATCCAGAAAATCACATTGTATGATTTTTAAATAATTAATTTGCATTTTATTGCATGACATACAGTGGGGAGAACAAGTATTTGATACACTGCCGATTTTGCAGGTTTGCCCACTTACAAAGCATGTAGAAGTCTGTAATTTTTATCATAGGTACTCTTCAACTGTGAGAGATGGAATCTAAAACAAAAATCCAGAAAATCACATTTTATGATTTTTAAGTAATTAATTTGCAATCTCATTGCATGACATAAGTATTTGATACATCAGAAAAGCAGAACTTAATATTTTGTACAGAAACCTTTGTTTGCAATTACAGAGATCATACGTTTCCTGTAGTTCTTGACCAGGTTTACACACACTGCAGCAGGGATTTTGGCCCACTCCTCCATACAGACCTTCTCCAGATCCTTCAGGTTTCGGGGCTGTCGCTGGGCAATACGGACTTTCAGCTCCCTCCAAAGATTTTCTATTGGGTTCAGGTCTGGAGACTGACTAGGCCACTCCAGGACCTTGAGATGCTTCTTACGGAGCCACTCCTTAGTTGCCCTGGCTGTGTGTTTCGGGTCGTTGTCATGCTGGAAAACCCAGCCATGACCCATCTTCAATGATCTTACTGAGGGAAGGAGGTTGTTGGCCAAGGTCTCGCGATACATGGCCCCATCCATCCTCCCCTCAATACGGTGCAGTCGTCCTGTCCCCTTTGCAGAAAAGCATCCCCAAAGAATGATGTTTCCACCTCCATGCCTCACGGTTGGGATGGTGTTCTTGGGGTTGTACTCATACTTCTTCCTCCAAACACGGCGAGTGGAGTTTAAACCAAAAAGCTCTATTTTTGTCTCATCAGACCACATGATCTTCTCCCATTCCTCCTCTGGATCATCCAGATGGTCATTGGCAAACTTCAGACGGGACTAGACATGCGCTGGCTTGAGCAGGGGGACCTTGCGTGCGCTGCAGGATTTGAATCCATGATGGCGTAGTGTGTTACTAATGGTATTCTTTGAGACTGTGGTCCCAGCTCTCTTCAGGTCATTGACCAGGTCCTGCCATGTAGTTCTGGGCTGATCCCTCACCTTCCTCATGATCATTGATGTCCCACGAGGTGAGATCTTGCATGGTGCCCCAGACCGAGGGAGATTGACCATCATCTTGAATTTCTTCCATTTTCTAATAATTGCGCCAACAGTTGTTGCCTTCTCACCAAGCTGCTTGCCTTTTGTCCTGTATCCCATCCCAGCCTTGTGCAGGTCTACAATTTTATCCCTGATGTCCTTACACAGCTCACTGGTCTTGGCCATTGTGGAGAGGTTGGAGTCTGTTTGATTGAGTGTGTGGACAGGTGTCTTTTATACAGGTAACAAGTTAAAACAGGTGCAGTTAATACAGGTAATGAGTGGAGAACAGGAGGGATTCTTAAAGAAAAACTAACAGGTCTGTGAGAGCCGGAATTCTTACTGGAGGAAGAAGAAGGATGAGTACAACCCCAAGAACACCATCCCAACCGTGAAGCATGGAGGTGGAAACATCATTCTTTGGGGATGCTTTTCTGCAAAGGGGACAGGACGACTACACCGTATTGAGGGGAGGATGGATGGGGCCATGTATCGTGAGATCTTGGCCAACAACCTCCTTCCCTCAGTAAGAGCATTGAAAATGGGTCGTGGCTGGGTCTTCCAGCATGACAACGACTCGAAACACACAGCCAGGGCAACTAAGGAGTGGCTCCGTAAGAAGCATCTCAGGGTCCTGGAGTGGCCTAGCCAGTCTCCAGACCTGAACCCAATAGAAAATCTTTGGAGGGATCTGAAAGTCCTTATTGCCCAGCGACAGCCCCAAAACCTGAAGGATCTGGAGAAGGTCTGTATGGAGGAGTGGGCCAAAATCCCTGCTGCAGTGTGTGCAAACCTGGTCAAGAACTACAGGAAACGTATGATCTCTGTAATTGCAAACAAAGGTTTCTGTACCAAATATTAAGTTCTGCTTTTCTGATGTATCAAATACTTATGTCATGCAATAAAATGCACATTAATTACTTAAAAATCATACAATGTGATTTTCTGGATTTTTGTTTTAGATTCCGTCACTCACAGTTGAAGAGTACCTATGATAAAAATTACAGACTTCTACATGCTTTGTAAGTGGGCAAACCTGCAAAATCGGCAGTGTATCAAATACTTGTTCTCCCCACTGCACATCAAAGAGACTATGATTTACACAAGTGTTCTGGATGCAGTTGTACTATAATTTCCATATGCTGAATTTGATATATAATCAAATGTCATTGTCATATGCCACAGCAGTCTGAAACACAAGCACATAGTGTAATGTCATGCTAATCTGTTTCGGCTGATGCTTACGCCTGTGTGTTTTTATATGTGCATCAGGCCTCCAGATTTGCTGGGATTGTGATTTTGCATTTCCTCAGTGGGGCGCTGGGAGCACACATGCATGCGCTGGCCCCCTGCAGTCAGGGCCGGGCTCGGGGATCCGGGCCGTGTGTGCACTGATCCAGAAGATGTCGAGATCACATCACGCAGAGAGCCCCGCTCCCCAGCCCTGCTTATAGCTCCCAGCCGCAAGCTAAACGTTTGGCAGATACGTGCAGTTTATGGTTGTCAGATTGTGTCCCACATGCACAGCTATGTAAATCAGACTGACAAATAACTCAAGCCCTGGTTAGAGAGGAGAGGGCATTTACACTCAGAGTCTAGGCTAATGTAGGGAATGAAGTGAGAATTTATTCAAGTCAAAAAAGGCATCGCTGCTTGACAGGATGGTGCCAAAACCATTCTTCTTTTTGTCTCTGAAGAAAATGCAATGCCACAGGGCAATGATGACTTTAATAAAACATTCATGCTGCACTGAAATCCAACTGCATAAACTGCTAAACTTTTGATGACAAATGATAAAATTACATACGAGAACCCTTACTTTGAGCGTATGATCATACAGGTTTGTTTCACCAGAGACTGACACTGTAGCTGGAGCTTCTGTTAGTGTGAAGTCTCAGTTCATTAATTCATTAATAAATATTTATGATAAATATTTGGCGCATTATTTCTGTAACTCACTGGATTATTGACCCATAATGAGTAAATGTAAACCTGTAAATATATTATAGCTAGACAGATTCAGCCAAAATGTTTCCATGATACATAAAGGTCCTTCTGTTTTGTACCCATACTCAAGAATAATGATGAATACATTTAGCCCATTTTCCATTGATTTCCTCTTCTTAGCTATGTGATATAAACTTAATCCAATTTCTAGATTTAGATGATAAACCTTGTTCTGAGAAACTCTTGTTAGATTCTGCATTTGTCGCTACCATGGTTAAAGTTTTGGTTAAAATTTGGATTGATGTGGGACGCCAAAAAAACTTTCCCAGAATGAGGGTTACCATCTAGACAAGACCCAAACTTTCTCACTTGCACCCACACAGCAGAAACTAAGTCTTTTTTTTTATTTGCTAATAAAAATTGAAAAACTGCCAAAATCTTTAACTGACATTAGTGTGTAATTTAGTTTTTTTTTTCTCACATTTGTGTTTTCAGTTAATGGAATAAATATAATCCAGTTTTTTGATAATATAAACAAATAAATTGGATAAAAATCTGTGAAGATATTCATACATCTCTAAGCTGAAGAAAATTGTAACACAAGGATAAACAGTCAGATGATTATGTAAATACAGCTATAAGATATGAGTCACTTTGTATAATGGGCGCTGAGTGCTTGTACCATTTTTTTGCATTGGAAAAGAGACAGCATAGGTCTGTTCTTCAGCCTCGCTTCATTTAACTCTTTTGTTGCTGTCTGGTGCTCTGCATGAAAGGCAACAAAGCAAGATATCATTGGTTTCATGGAGTATTGGATCTTCTGTGAATGTGAAATAACCAAAAAATGCAATACAAAATCTCACCGATGCAGAATATAACCACAGACGTTCATCAAAGTCACTGTAACAAGACTCAACGCATTGTTGCCTATCAAATTTGCTGTTAAAATTGTAAAACAAGCATGATATGATTTACCCTAGTAACAAACCAGGACATGTTCCTGTCACGATTGTGGACTTCTGTTTTGTTATTCTGTTCTGTTAGTTCCTGTTTTGCCTACTCTGTTTAGTTCTGGTTTCATTGGTTACTGGTTATCTCCTCGTTTGTTTCTATAGCTACGTATTAATTATCACCTGTCAGTCATTATGTTCGTCTTGTATTCAAACTCCTTGTTTTGTTCAGACCCTTGTCGGTTCTTGTTTCAGCATTTTCCTTTGTGTTCTAGATTTCTCCTGTGAGAAATCTGTGTTTGTTATTCTAAATAAAGACTTTGTTTATGAACTCTATCGTTGTGCGTGCTGCAGACCATTGTTACAGAAGAACCAACCTAAAGAGTTTTTAACATGGACTTACCAGCTTTGCGGAGGCTCATCACCTGCGAGAATAGGGCATTGGTGGAATACTGGTGGTGGAGGATAGAGCAGGACAATTCTCCGGGTAACATCAGCGAAGCAGAGAAAGAGCCCGTGCCGGAACCAGCTGCCTGGGTCTTCCCCAAGCCGAAGCAAGCTGCCCAGTCCATCTCAGAGCCAGGAGCAGATCACTACCTGATAGATCTGTGGTCCGTGAATCCACTTCCCTCCTGAGTCCCCACCCTCAAGGCTTCACCTTCCACACCGGTCCCATCCGGAAATCTTCCACCTCCGAAATCCCCACCTGACTTCCTGGTCCCATCTCCTCCACTAGTTTCACTGGATCTGTCGGTGCCACTGGTGTCATCCTGCTCCTTGGCTCTGCCCCCGCCGCATGCTCTATGCGGCCCTTCGGCTCTGCCTTGGGCTTCCTGTCCAGCAGCTCGACTAGAGGTTGAGTCCCCGGCTTCACATCAGGCCTCCAGGCCTATGTCTCACCTCGACCTGTCAGCCCGTCGGCTCTATCTACTGCTAATCTACTGCCCACTGATAAGCTATTTATTAATAATTGGTTTTGGCCTTCAAACATCTTAAAATGCACATATGTAGATCAGAGAAATCAAAATTTTCTCGGGGGACCATGAACCACCCCCGAACCACCCTACATAGCTCAAATTTGGGACCTCTGTGATTTTAAAATCCTGCCTTTTATTTGTAACTATTATACGTTTTCAGCGAAACACTTCTGAAAACAATTCGCTTTCATCTGAGGCTTGGTGTTGTCATTTCATGACAGGATTTTGAGTGCTGCTGACTAAGCAGAACCAGCATTCAACGGTTAGTTCACCCAAAAAGGAAAATTCTGTCATTAATTACTCACCCTCATGTCGTTCCAAACCCGTAAGACCTTCGTTCATCTTCAGACACAAATTAAGATATTTTTGATGAAATCCCAGAGCTCTCAGGCCCCTCCATAGACAGCAATGTAATTAACACTTTCAAGGCCCAGAAAGGTAGTGAAGACATCGTTAAAATAGTCCATGTGACTCCAGTGGTTCAGCCTTAATTTTATGAAGCGACGAGAATACTTTTTGTGTGCAAAACAAACAAAAATAACAACTTTATTCAACAATTTCGTTCTAGCCTGTGCCAGCATCACACGCATGCGTCGTGGTGCTCACGTGAACAACATCGGCTGCCGCAGAACTCGAAAACACTGCACTGTTTACAACGGAAACTGCGTAGGAGACTGACAGGCTACAACGAAAGTGTCTCCACCTCAACCTGTCAGCCTATCGGCTCCACCCCAGCTCTGCACTCCCTCGACTCCGGCATGGTCCGCAGCCCTGGGACTCCTCTGGGCTCCCTCATCCCTCCGGATCAGCCTCGGTCAGTCGTTGCTCTGCCTCTGCTGCGGACTTCCGGGTCTCCGGCTATGCCTCGACCCTCCATCCCTTCGTCTCAGCAAATCCAGCAGCTCCACCAGATCAAACATTACATCTGAGGTAGACATATATTTCTCTCGGTTGTTTAGTTTCTAACTTTAAAACTTTATACGTCATACTCCAGGATTCCCCTGCCGTCGGGACGCTTAACGTAGCTTAATACAGTGATATAAAAGACAAAACTCGCACCTTATTGGGGATGTAGGCTATACTATATAGGCTACAGGCAGGCAGGTGGACTCAGAATATGAACATAACGCACAAAGTTTCACGCTAAGCATTTCCCAGTGATATACTGGCATAAATTTGGCTTGACAATGACATTGGATGATAGTCGCACATTTAGGGACCGTCTCTAAAGTTACATACGACATGCATATACACGTTTCTAATTTCTTTAATTTCAAAAATGTAAAAGGTGTGCATTATGCCTGACACCTACATGAACACTTTATAGTTGGTTATATGACTGTAAGTCATTCTCTTCAAATGCTAGTTAAGTTAGAAACGTGTATACACGTCATATGTAACTTTAGAGACGGTCCCTAAATGTGCGACCATCTATGTGCGGTAGAGAAAGCGGCTTACATGTACAAAAGTAACCGCGAAGACTTAAATGTAAACACTGCTTTTGTGTCTTAATCAGCTTTTCCATACATACACTGGCCCTGATAATCATCACAAATACGTCTTGCTTGCTCCAGTTCTGTAAATCCATTTAATGAATGAATGAATGACTCTCTCTACACGTTGCTCTGGTCTTCATCAACAGCCGCTTGCACCACCTGCTGGTGAGGTCGACTAACAGCAGATGGAGATTATGCTCTAACTCTACTAGATGGTAATCTACTGCTATTCCTGCAGTTCCCGGATGTGAACTGTTGAATTGCCTGTCGAATATTATAGGTTGTATTTTTAAACAGAATGAATATTTTGGAAGTGAAATTGGAGAGGTGAATATGGATTATTGAATTTTTAACAATGAAAATGTGTGTGAAATGTTTTGAATTGAAATATTCACATCTTAAATATACAACCATGTTGAATTTCAGCCCATAAAAATGCAAGCCCTAAAAATGTAATGCATTAAAATGCAAGCATGGTTAATGCAATGCATATTTTTTCAAGTAGTGCAATTCAACAAGCTTTTTTGTTTCAAAAATATTTGGCATTATTTTACTTCCATACACTGAAAGAGTCTATAAACAATACTGGGGAAAGTTACTTTTAAAAGTAATGCATTACACTATTGCGTTACTCCCTAAAAAGCAACTAATTGCACTACTTGGTTATTTTTTTCATGGAAAGTAATGCGTTACGTTACTTTTGTGTTATCTTTTCTCACCTGGGCTGGGCTTGCTTGTTTGTTTGTTTTTAGTAACAAAAACAAAAGTTCTATTTTTGGTAAATGTAAAGGCCCTTTCACACCTGCAAAAATAAGCCTCAGGCTGAAGGAAATGTACATTCACTCCTGTACAGTAGAGGGCGCCGCTCTAACAAACCTTTCAGCTGTGCTGCCATTCTGGATCAAAGAGGAACAGGACACTGGGGTAGGGTATCGTTTGGTTTTTTTTACGATACCGGTGCCAAACCGATACTTTTAAAACGGTACCGGTGCGTAAACGGTGCCTGAAACGATACTTAAAAAAAAAAAAAGAAGAAAAAACGACAGTGGATGACATTAAAGAACGGCAAAAAAAAATAAAAAAATCTTTAAATTCTTGGTATTCTTGGTATGCTACAAACCAGCTTCAAGTTTGGGTTAGGGTTAGGGTTAGGGGGGTTGGGGTTAGGGTTAGGGTTAGGGTGGGTATTAGGGGGGTTGTGCTGGATGGCAGAGGCAGGCTAAATACACATAAATTGCACAGATATCAACATGAATTAATACATAATTTTTTATATAAATTAATGTTTCTTCATTTTTTTATTATTGCTGTCAATCAATTAAAATAATTAACTAGATTAATATTTTTTCTGTGATTAATCATGATTAATTGCCATTAAAAACACTTTTTTAATATATATTTTATAATGTAATAATTTCACAGTTAGTCTCCAAATTAATGTAGAAACAACATAAAGACAGAATATTTTTAAATATTTGTTTAATGTCATCTTTTTATGAATGAAGGCCAGTATCACTGATAGTAATACTTAGGGGTGTAACGATACACCTATGCTACGGTTCGGTTCATATAACGGTTTTGGAGGCACGGTTCGGTTCGGTTCTGTTTGCTGTGGAGGCAGGGTTCATGGCAGGGCACCAGTAATAATTACACTAGATTCACTTTTAACTTAATAATAACAACAACAACAACAATAATTTAACTTATTAACATTATCTTTATTAACCTTATACATTGGCTTCACATTTTCTTTAGAGCAGTTAGCATACCTGAGTAAACTAAAATGAAATAAATGCCTCCATTGTAGACTAGTCAGAAATAATCTACTCATTTTACCATTTACCATGTTTAAAAAAAAATTATTTAATAAAAACTGATGACACACACACAAGTAATGTCCCACTTTAGCCTGCTTAAACACATAAATTGGATGAATAAAACTAATACTGATGAATAAATAGGCCTATAAGGTAAAGCTATTAAATAGCAGTTTTTGTTAATACAATAAAGTAGCCACCACATTAATTAAAAAAATATACAAAATAACATTAAGTGAATTAAGTGTCATTTTGGGGTTATGGAAACAACAGTTACCATAAGCGAATACACAATACCAAACTGTTACCAAAATGAACTGTTCATGAAACAGTGAACATCATCCCTGCATGCCTTCCCAGCTCACACACATCGAACCAGTTACGTGATTTATTGGTACTTTACTTTTATTTCATGACTTACAAATTGACAACGTAAAGTTGCATGCTCAAAGTTTCTCTTGCGCTTTATATTAAATGATATATAGCGCACGCCGCCGCATTTGCACGTGTAATTGAAGAGTGTGCGCTACGAGCACAGTATAACGGCTGACAGGACAGGACATGAAAGCGGTTTTCTGAGGTGAGACAGATTTTTTATTTCGTAACAAGCTACGAAAATGACGATGTTGCTGGGACTCCAAGGTAGCATTTAGCCAACCTGGCTAAATGGGGAAACTGGCTCTCTTTGTCCTTCCACCATGCAACTTGAGCGATCACCAAGTCACGTCACATGCACTTGGAAGACAAAAGTTAGTGTATATTTAGTAAATAATATTATTATAATAATATTTAGTAAACATACAGCTCTTATTAGTTGTTAAAAGTGTACTAATTACTATTTAATCAAATGTCAAGGAAGAAAAAAATAATTTGGTGGCATAAGGTGAAGTGAGAGCTGGGCCGGGGTAGCAGGGGGCGGGGCGCGCTCGGTTCGACATGAGAGTATCGCGGTTCGTACCGAGGGTGGTTTATCGCGGTTTTTCGGTTCGGTTTGAATATCGTTACACCCCTAGTAATACTGCACAATAACACATTAACATTTATTAAACTTCAAAAAAATATAACAACTTTTAATTTAAGTGAATTTAAAAACAATCCTCACATAAACCCATAATAATAATAGATTTCATATGTACCTGTGCCCTTCCTACCTGTGTAACAAGTAGGAAATATACAGAAATTGAAAAGTTATTAGTTTGCACTGCATAAATTATAAATTATATATAGATTAATCCTTATTAAAGATACAAAAGTTATTTAGTCAAGGGCAGTGCGTATTTAGTGAGTAATTACTTTTGTTCTTTACATTGTCATCATAAGTGATTACTGTCACTTTAAGATCTTCCGCTGTCGCACATGAAGCGGATCTCACACGCGTCTCATTTTCTCGCACCTTCATTTAAGACGTTATTTAACTCTTTTAAGGCTGCTCTTATGAGGATACTCAACAAAACTGGCATTTTGGCATAATTGTGTGTGTTATTGTTCGTTCAAGCGCGAAAGAGAACTCGAATCTGTCTGTGCGCGCGATACTGGCGCGAGCTTTCTATGCGTCGTGTGTGTTTCACAGACAGCTCGATCTCTTTGCCTTGTCGCTCTTGAATGATTTAAAAGCATTTGCATGAATAAAAGCGTGATCATATAATGTAACGCTAGCCAAAGGATGACAGAAAAAACGGATGCTGTGTTGAATATTTACCAGCTGAGTCTTCTCCTCCCGTTTCTACCAGTGACGCTTGAGTCAGCTTCCCGCGCCCTGCGCAGAGATCAACAGCGCAACTAGGTTGTAGGTTGCCAGGTCGAGGTCACAAATGGGTTGAAATTTGTATGATGTGTCCTTTTTTACAGTCTATGGATGTGTCGATTCTATGAGTAGGATGCGTTTCATAGAAGATCTGGCAGCTGAACAACCTTGGAATAATATATTGATGTGATTATTCATATAACGAGGTTTGGGCCATACAAATTACGGGAGATTCCCGGGAGAAATAACAAAACGGGAGGGGGGCGGGAGATTGGTGTGAAATACAGGAGACTCCCGGCAAAAACGGGAGTGTTGACAGGGACATTCTAAAAGGCTTAACGTGAAAAACGCTTAACGTGGCTTAATGTACTCAGGAAACTCAGGAAACATCATATTTATGAAGTATACTATGTACAAAAAATCAGATGAACGCAACGCGTTTAATTACACGTTAAGCGTTTTCCTCCCATAGAAAACCATTATAAGAAATATTCTGGGCTCATCTGATTTTTTTTGTACATAGTATACTTCATTAATATGATGTTTCCTGAGTTTGGTCTGTTAAAGCTGCAGTCCGTAACTTTTTGCGCTCTAGGGGTTAATAAACAGAACTGCATGCGTCTTGCGGAAGAACATTGCAGCAGGAGCTACTTCTCTCTGTTTATATCTATGGCGAGTCACGCAGGGACTGTGCTCCTCCGCAGCGGTTCCTACCAGACTGGTCTGAAATAGTCCCAATATAAACACTTATTATAAGTGTACCATAATGATTTAGGGTAAGACAAAAAACACTGTTTGGAAAATGGATTCATGTTGTACATTATCAGTATATAATTTTGTAAATCTTGAACACACAAAAAAGTTACGGACAGCAGCTTTAATAACTATCTTAGTACATTAAGCCGCATTAAGCATTTTTCACGTGAAGCGTTTGAGAATGTCCCTGTTGACAGGTACAGGGTTACCAACTTTCAAGTTCAGGTTGGAGTGAGATTTTTTTTTTTGTGGGGGTGGGGGGGATTGGCACAAATATCGGTTTCGATCTTGATTCAGTATCAATTCATATGTATATAGCCTACTGTACATATAAGGAAAAATAAGTTTGCCTTTTTAGCACTATTAAAAACTTTTCTTGGGTTAAATTATATTTGCTCACATTCATTAATATTCACATGTGTGTGTTTATATAAGTATCATTAAAAATATTAGGATGTAAGTTGTTAACGTTTTAAAATTTCACCTTTAAAGAAATCTAGTGTTTGATCATGTCTAAATATTTATTCAAATGTCAAACCTAAAAATAAGTAAGCAGTTATGATCTGCAATACTTTTTTGAGCAACTAGACTAGATGTATATTTATTAAAGAGCCATACAGGCACCTAGTGGGCAATGGCATTACAAATTAAAATTATTATTTTTCCAGCCACAAAATTACTCTAATTTGCCTTTTCACTACTCACTTGAAAAATGTAATGATTATGTAACTTGCATTAATTGTAATGCACTACCCCCAACACTGTCTATACATATTGAATTCATGGAATTATTTGGTTGATTCTATAACCTCAACCATGTGTGCTTACACGAAAACCATGAGTACTGTTGAGCTTCCATTTACCACACACAGGACCATTATCTGTCCTTGAAGGGAACGCCATCCATTAAAATGGGCCACTTGCTAACCAAGGAAATCTGTCCACTCGACTCCTGACCTGACCAAGGTTGAGTAGCACTGATCTATGCTAACTACCATGAAATCACTGCACTGAATCCAGACGAGCCACATTACAAACTACTACTCCTGATATTAGATGCAATGTCACCAAGTTTTGAAAATAACACGGGATCTGATTTTTTACATCCTAGTCTATGAAGTGGTTGTAGGGCTGCATGATTTGGGGGGGATCTAATTGCAGGGAGCCCTTAAACCCTCTCTTTTGTTTATTTTAAGTTTGGGAAGATGGTTGCCGCATGTTGCATTCTCAAATGCACGTTATAAGTGACCTAAACTCTACTGTGAAGAAGACAGGCGAGCAACATGAGTTGCTCACATGTAAGAGCGCAATGCCACGCTTTACTCTGAAACATGCAGTGCATGTATTTAGTTCAGTCACAGCCTTTGCGATTTGATTGCGTACTGAGGCATATCACGATTTTATTTCGATTAATCGTGCAGCCCTAAATGCATGCAAATTTCACAGTATTATCCAGTGACTATTTGCACACTCCACACTGTCTGAAATGGTGCAATGCTGTCTTGTTCACTGACTACACAACAAAACATTCAAGCTTTCCAACATCCTTGTTTCAAATGGGCAACAAGCAACATTAAGTAAGAGACGTGACGTTATAAACAAGCTCAATGTGTAAATGCAGTTTCTACAACAGGAGAGATAAAAGACTACATTTCTTTTCTTAGAATTGCATTCTTTCAAAATGCTTCCAACCTGTCTGCAAGCATCAGAATTTCCTGTTTTGGCATTTCATTGTGCCCTGCGCTGAGCCAATGTCTGCCGGAGACACACTGAGAAGGGTTGTCTCTGATGATAATAACAATGCTCAGGGGGGTGGCAGCCCTTGTAGCACACGTTATCTTCAGTCTACCACGCACAAGAGTGTTGTTTTTTTCAGCAGCCTTAGGCAAATGTCAAGACGGCCATTATCATCCTCGCACATTTATTGTGCAGCATATTAGTAAAGCTACCGTACGATTGTTCAGGTTCCCCGTAATCCGCGGCAGGAGTGTGGGCCGGTGGTCCAAGCTTTCGAGGGGATGTGCGGACAGACCGGCTGATGCGGCTGCCAATGGATCTACTCACAGGGAATAAAGAGGATTCGGTTGGCACAGAGCCATGGCAAAAGGTTCAGAAGCACCAGGCGAAAAACCCATCCCACCTTTCAGAGATGGGAGTAAAGGTGCTAAGTAAGCATCTTATCGCAATCCTCAAGCACATTGTTGTGCTGTTTCCCCCGTCTTGTGTCCGTCTTTGTGTGTGGCACATTTAGTTGACTTTCCAAGCATGCGCTGCATCCAGACGGCTCATATAGTTCTCATTAAAGTTTAACAGGAGAGGAAACACAGGCGAAACCACATACATTTTCTCAAGTTTCACTCCACAAGAGGTCCGATCAATAATAAATGTGGTTTTCATGGCATGAGGGAGGAGTCGAGGAGCAGCGGGATTAAAGGGTGGGTGGGTTGTGACTGCCTCTCACATACAGAAGCACATTCCTATGGAAGCTTGTTTCCGCCACAGAATAAAACATTTTGTAAGTTTACATCATGTTTACTTTATATCTCGCAATTCTGACTTCTTTTCTAAGAATTGTGAGATATAAACTTGCAGTTTCGCAATTACCTTTTTAATTTTTTTTATTCTGTGGCAGAAACAAGCTTCCATACATTCCTGAGCTGAAAGTGTCATTATTTATTATTTGTAATCATTCATATTCATTTGCATGTGTTGCAAGTGTTTGCATGTGAAGCACATACTTGCGCATGTTTGAATAGATTTTGAAAAAATAATATCAGCATATTAACAAATACTTTTATGCAAAAACAGTTTAACCCCACAAATCTTGACATGAAATAATAGTCAGAAAAATATATATTTTTTTAAAGACACATGAAGCACAACCTGAAGGTGGACGTTTTTACAATTATACTAATAGGCCTTTTACTTGCTAAAATAGTCTAAACTATCAATCAGAAGATTCCCAGCAAGCAATAGCCGTCATTTCTAATAACCGTCTCGGTTAACTATAGACCTGATATAGTCCGGCTATGAGTAACCCACTTCTAGCCAAAATAACCTTGAATTTGGTTACATGTTTTTTTTGCCAAAATAACTTGCGAGATGTATGATATTCCATCATGTAAGCAAAGTCAACAGTGATTACAAGGTGTTTGGTTTCATTTCTTTGGCATGTTCATCTTCTAGATGACTAGTCTATTCTTGGGCTATGGTTAGACGTCTATTACATTTTCACAGTCCAAATTTTGCCTCATTTTAGCCCAGACGTCAGGACTGTGTTTGGACGGCTATTAGACGTCTTTTAAACGCAAAATTGCTTGCTGGGTTGTGTGCAATAGGTTTTACAGCAAGTTTTGATCAAATTTGTTTATAAATTAAACCCAGATGGGGCTGATTAAAGTAATAAATACTAGATACAGTAGGGTAGATCTTGTCAAAGGTTGTACATTACCAAAACAGTTCACTCATATTATCATGAATGGGAGAAACTGGAATGGCCAACATGGCGGCTCTAGCAAAGGGTTCTCAACTCTGGCACTCGAGATCGTCTGTGTCTGAAATCGTATACTCTTTTGAGTAGGTACTAGTTTTGAATAAGTAATTACTTCATGACCGCTAAAACATTATGTTCTATATAGTATGAGTGTGTGTTGTATGAATCTAATCCGGACGTACTACATTAGCCATGTTGTCATTATCATGTGACCTACCAGCATCAGTTGCGTCACTTCACTGTCATTCACAAATCCTCTCCCGTGGCCTCATGGGATAGTAAAGTGTCCATCGTATGCACACTTCAGAATCTTGCCGGAAGTAGTAGGCCATCCGGGGACTTTTCACCTACTCTTGTATGAGTACTGTGAATTCAGACATACTTCTTTTGTCACATACTGTTTTTCACCTACTATATAATAGGGAAGTATGAGATTTCGGACGCAGCCATACACTTTCTTTCAGAGATTTGCTCCAACCCTAATCACACCTGGACAAGCTAATCAAGGTCAGGATTACTAGAAAGTTACAGGCAGGTGACTTTGATCAAGGCTGGAACTAAACTCTGCAGGAAAGTGAGAATTCCTGTGTTTGAAGCTCTGGTTCTCAGATAAACATGTTAGGGGTAAATATTGTGGTTGTGTATCCACAAATTCTGTAGGTCCCTAATATATGTTAGCGTCCAGCACATTGGCTGGAGCATTTTTTTGAGATTTCAGTATTTCCCCAGTAGATAGGTGTTGGTTTTGCATGACCAAAATAGCTGCCCGGAGGCATTGACAATATGGCTTCCTAGTTGTAGCAAATTAGCTCAGAGGGGAAATATTAATAATTATTCATAACTCATTATGATTATTCATTATGATTAATTATGAATATTTGAATCAGTTAAATTGATTAACTTGATGTAGCTACATTAACATTACAATCAATCAATCAATCAGTTTGTCCTATGAACGCTCAGTATTGATTATTAATTAATTCTAAGAAAAGGATATTTTTCATGGCCACAGAAAAATTATTCTTCCTTTGTACTTACATAAGCGCTTAGAGCGCATAACAAGATCGATCATTTAAGTGACAATTTGTTTGCAGGCAGGGAGTCAGAACCAACATATATTGTGCACAAACTTTAATAACTAAATTGCGGACAAGATTAAACGGACATAAAACATACAGACACAAAACATACATGGCAAGAGGTAAAGTTAAAGTGGTTAGAAAAACCGGGTCAGTACAGATGGATGAAGTTATGCAAAGAGTCTAAACCTGGAAGAACCATCCCTGATAAGCTCCTTTGTCTGAGCAAAGGAGTTTACAGTTTTACTAACTACACAGTGACTTGTATTTCTTAGTACATTACTTGCATTTGCCCGGGAAGGCGTCCAGATATACGGTCGCAGGAGAAAGTCTTGATGGTTCCGTCCGATGGTTTTGTAGTGGCGATCGTTTCCTTCCGTGTTGAGCGAAAGAAAGACGGTGAGCTTGCATGGTTGCTTTGACTCCATCGAAGTTGAGGAAGTTGCACACGGCGTGAGGAGTTTGGGCCTGCTGGCGGCATCGGGTTTCCTGTCCCACACACGCAGGTTCTGTGTTTGTAGGCCCACCATGCTTGGTGGCCTGCCGGGCAGAAGCCCACAGTGCGAGGGAGAAGAGAAGAGAAGAGAAGAGAAGAGAAGAGAAGAGAAGAGAAGAGAAGAGAAGAGAAGAGAAGAGAAGAGAAGAGAAGAGAAGAGAAGAGAAGAGAAGAGAAGAGAAGAGGGTCGGCAGCATCTCTCTTAAGAGTCTTAGAGAAATCCCACCCTCGACAGTCGGGTTGACCAATGGGATTGTTGGGCTTTTCCAGCAGGAAATTCCTCTGTGGGAGATTTATGGCTCTTTATTTCAAGCAGGATTCAATGGGTCTGTGCCCATTTATACTCCAATTAATGCAACAAACACATACTGCCTCTTACAAGGAAGTGACATACATGAAAGTGTAAGTTGTGAAGTGAGCATTAATTTGATAGGAGATGCGACATATATGAGGTTACATGAACTAGCAAGTTGCTCATAAGACATGCATAAATGAAATAACATACAAGGGACACTTTACAAGACAGTTATATGCGTACATACAATGTCCTGGAGTGCATGTTCATTTATAGACGGTTTGTCTATAACTTGAGGCAAAAGCGTGTGTTTTACAGGCTTTGTGTCTTCACTATGGCCTTTTCCATGTGGCCACATTTTTTAGGGTCATAAAACGTCTTATCAGTTGATATCCAGGGTAACTGAGGACCTTTCTCTGTTGTGTTGGGGGAAGGTCTGTTACTAAGCACAAAGCATTTAAAACATATTTGTTAAACGTAACAGCCGATTATGTGTCTGATTTGCCTCAGTCGCTACATAGTAAACCAACTTTCTTTGAAAGTGACATTGACCGAGTACAGTTGTAATGAGGTTACAGTTGTAACACTGCGATTTCCCTTTTCATGCAAGTTGAAACAGTCATCATCCATGTGCACATTCACGTTAGCATCCTCTCTTTGCATAGAAAAACTGAAGCAAACCCAGCAAGCAAAATTTGGACTGTCAGTGAAAATGTAATAGACGTCTAACCATAGCCCAAGAATAGACTAGTCATCTAGAAGATGAACATGTCAAAGAAATGAAACCAAACACCTTGTAATCACTGTTGACTTTGCTTACATGATGGAATATCATACATCTCACAAGTTATTTTGGCAAAAACGTCATCTAGCCAAAATAACCTTGAATTTGGTTACAAGTGGGTTACTCATAGCTGGACTATATCGGGTCTATAGTTAACCGAGACGGTGAAATGACGGCTATTGCTTGCTGGGCATGTTCCAAATTCCTGCTGAAATAGAATTGAATAGATTGTCATTCCTGTCTGATCATGTACATATTTTGCATGTAGTAATTACTGTTCCCTTTCGTTCAGTCACTCCGAGTAACGTCAGTGACTGACGAATGGGGGTTTCGCTTAGAAGCCTATCATCTTCGAGATCTAAAAAACGCCCAATGGCAGCGCCAATGCCATGGGCATGCGGAATTTGCATAGCGTAACTCCGCCCCACAGCGTGGGTATATAAGGAAGTACGCTGGCAACATCGCATTATGTTTCTGCTTCGGAGCCAAGAGTATCTCTTCACTCCTCAAGCCTTCTGAGTATCGTCAGCTTCTTCGAGACGAACAGCTTTCCAGTTGGTGTTGGTGTGACGGCGTGTTCCAGCGATCGTTTACTGCCTGCCTGCTGATCTGTGCAGTGGTCTGCATTCAGCCGGTATTCGGTCCCTGGGCGCTTCGGCATCACTGCGAAGCTTCCTCTCTTAAAAGAGCTCACACTTGGCACGTCTTTTTCAAGATGTCTCGCCAGTGTGCTTCTGGGTGCGGTCGATATCTGCCGCCCTCTGATGGGCACAATCACTGCCTGATGTGCTTGGGCTTTCAGCATGCTCAGGCAGCGTTTGTGGATGAGACATGTTCCCACTGCGGGGACATGCCCATCTCGGTGCTGCGGTCGAGACTCAATGAGCTCCGTAATAGAGTGAGAGTCCCCTCTGCCACACCCCAATCTGCTGTCTCTACGCGAGGCAGCACTTTGGCTGGTGGCCAGGGTGACCTGAGGGTGACGGTGTGGAACAAAGCCCCGACGCTCATGCCTCGGACCACACCCCCCTCTAGCGCACCGTTCCCGCCGTGCGCTCAGACTGAGACACCGGAGCCGGCTCCTGCTGTTCCGAGTGTGTCGTTTGGCGCCGCAGAGGACGAGCGAATGTCGATCGCCGCATCACAAGGTGGGCTGGAGTCCTCCGAGGATGATGATTCGGCTGTGCTGCCGCCTTCCGGTGTGCCAGCATTGTCCGAGTCGGACCCGGAGTTGACAGCCATGCTTTCCCGGGCAGCCGCGAGTCTCGGGTTGGAGTGGAACCCTCCACCCCGTCCTGAACGCTCGCGGTTGGACGATTGGTTTTTGGGGGCGCCGCGTTCTGACACCCGTCAGACCACGCCCCCAATACCTTTTTTCCCGGAGGTGCATGAGGAGGTCACGCGGTCCTGGAAGTCCCCGTTGTCTTCCCGTGACCGATCGGCGGCCTCCTCCACCTTCTCTGCCCTCGATGGGGCCGCGGCCAAAGGGTACACTGGGGTTCCCCCGGTTGAACGCTCTGTTGTGATGCAACTGTGTCCGCAGAGTGCTTCAACGTGGCGTGGCGACCCTAAGCACCCCTCCAAAGCCTGTAGTTTCACATCAACCTTGGTGGCGAAATCCTACAGAGCTGCGGGGCAGGCTGCCGCCTCTTTGCATGCCATGGCCATCCTTCAGGCCTACCAGGCCCGGATGCTCAAGGACATGCACGAGGGTAGAGCTGACCCAGGGCTCAGAAATGAGCTGCGTGCCGCCACCGACCTCGCCCTCCGGGCGACGAAGGTGACCGCACGCTCCCTGGGCCAGGTGATGTCCACAGCAGTGGTCCAGGAGAGACACCTATGGCTCAACCTGGCTGATATGCGGGACGCCGAGCGGACTCGTCTCCTCGACGCTCCCATATCCCAGGATGGGCTATTCGGCGGCGCGGTTGAGAACTTCGCCCAACAGTTCTCAGCCGCCCAAAAGCAGACTGAGGCCATCAAGCACGTACTGCCCCGGCGGCCAGCTGCTGCTTCCACCCAGCCGCCGGCACAGTTGCCTCAGTCTGCTCGCCGCCGAGGGCGCCCTCCCGCGGCTCCCGCCCCTCCCGCGCCACCCAAGCAGCAGCCTCCACCTGGGCCGCGCCGTGGAGGACGCCGTAGGAAGGCGCCCCAGTCCGCTCCAGCCCCGCAGCCCGCCAAGCGCCAGGCTAAGCGGCGCTCCTGACGCGGACAGCTCAGGGATGGGCAGTTCTTTCCAGGAGATGGTAGCAGGACCACTCCTTCCCCCGGTGGAGGGCCGGGGGAGAATCCTTTGTTCCGCTGCTGGCCCCCGGGTCAGCAGCACCCTTTTATGGTTAAAGAAAGAACTGACATACCCATCCCTGAGCGACCAGAGACCGATGGCAGTGTGCGCCGCCCCCGGGCCACGCCACTCTCGTCCCTCTCTGACGCCAGTCTCCTCTCAGAGCAGACCCCAGTGGAACGCGCGTCCTTCCCTGGTCTCCTCTGTCAGGACGCGGCTGATGACCGTGCCCCCACACCGGGACGCTACGCCTCCCACGTCTGGGCCGGTCACGCCGCCTCGCTGCCCCACCCGGGGTACGTCTATGGTTCGCATGACCCCGCTGGTGCAGTTTCTGGGAGCCTGGCTTCAGCTCCCTGGACTGTCCCGCTGGGTCGCGAAGACCATCAGGCTCGGCTATGCGATTCAGTTCGCTCAGGCTCCTCCTCGTTTCCGGGGAGTCCGATTCACCATAGTGGGGCCCAATGCCCCCCTCATGCGTGCGGAGGTTGCTACCTTGCTGGCGAAGGGTGCGATCGAGCCTGTCCCTCCAGCCGAAATGGAGTCCGGCTTCTACAGCCCTTACTTCATTGTACCCAAGAAAACCGGTGGGTTACGACCGATCCTGGACCTGCGCGTCCTGAACCGATCCCTTCACAGGCTTCCGTTCAGGATGTTGACAGCGAAACGCCTTTTCGAATGCGTTCGTCCAGCAGATTGGTTTGCAGCGATCGACCTGAAGGACGCCTACTTCCATGTCTCCATTCTTCCTCGACACAGACCGTTCCTACGGTTTGCTTTCGAGGGGCGGGCATACCAGTACGCGGTCCTCCCATTCGGGCTAGCTCTGTCCCCTCGCGTCTTCACGAAGATTGTCGAGGCAGCCCTTGTGCCACTCAGGCAACACGGGGTTCGCATCCTGAACTACCTCGACGACTGGCTGATCCTCAGCCACTCTCGAGAGCAGGTGTGCGAACACAGAGACCTGGTGCTCCAGCACCTAGCCCGTCTGGGCATTCGGGTCAACTGGGAGAAGAGCAAACTCTGCCCAGTGCAGAGGATCTCTTTTCTCGGTATGGAAATCGACTCGGTCGCCATGTGTGCGCAGCTTACGAGCGAGCGCGCGCAGTCACTGCTGACTTGCCTTCGTCAAATCGAGAGCAAGAGTGCGGTTCCACTGAAGTTATTTCAGAGGCTCCTGGGGCATATGGCATCTGCAGCCGCGGTAACGCCGCTCGGTTTGCTTCATATGAGACCGCTTCAGCACTGGCTTCGCGATCGAGTCCCGAGATGGGCATGGCAGTCGGGCACGCTCCGGGTCCCAGTGACTCGGGCCTGCCTGCAGACCCTCACCCCGTGGTCGAACCTCAGTTTTCTACGGGCCGGTGTGTCCTTAGAACGAGTTTCCAGGCATATTGTTGTGTCAACAGATGCCTCCACCACGGGCTGGGGTGCCATGTGCAATGGACATGCTGCCGCGGGCTCCTGGACAGGACCCCAGCGCCTCCTGAATGTCAATTGCCTCGAGTTGCTGGCAGTACGGTTCGCCCTGCACCGCTTCCGAGCGCTGCTCAAGGGTCAACACGTGCTAGTCCGGTCAGACAACACGGCCACAGTAGCGTACTTCAACCACCAGGGTGGTCTGCGTTCCCGCCGCATGTCTCAACTCGCCCGCCATCTCGTCTTATGGAGTCAGAAGCACCTGAGGTCCCTTCGTGCCATCCATATCCCGGGAGTCCTGAACCGTGCAGCCGACGAGCTCTCACGGCTTCAGCCACTTCCTGGAGAATGGAGACTCCATCCCCAGACGGTTCAGCTGATTTGGGAACAGTTCGGCGACGCGACACGCCTATGCGTTGAAGTGGAACCTCTTCGTCACCTGGTGTTCTTCTCGTGTCTATGAAGACAGCGCTCTTGACCGCTTTGCCCTCCATCAAGAGGGTAGGGGACCTGCAGGCATTTTCGGTTGACGAAGCGTGCCTGGAATTCGGGCCGGCCAACTCTCACGTGATCCTGAGACCCCGGCCTGGATATGTGCCCAAGGTTCCCACCACTCCCTTCAGGGACCAGGTGGTGAACCTGCAAGCGCTGCCTTTGGAGGAGGCAGACCCAGCCTTGGCACTGCTCTGTCCAGTACGCGCCCTCCGTGCTTACGTAGACAGAACGCAGTGTTTCAGGACCTCAGACCAGCTCTTTGTCTGTTATGGTGGGAAGCTGAAGGGAAAGGCTCTCTCCAAGCAAAGGTTGTCTCACTGGATAGTGGACGCCATTGTTTTGGCTTACCAAACGCAGGGGCGCCCATGCCCCCTTGGGGTCAGGGCTCACTCCACCCGGAGTGTGGCCTCCTCTTGGGCTCTAGCGCATGGCGCCTCGCTGACAGACATTTGCAGAGCTGCAGGCTGGGCGACACCCAACACATTCGCCAGATTCTATAATCTCCGAGTGGAGCCAGTGTCCTCTCTTGTACTCGCCTCTACTAGTGGCCGGTAATGGACTAGGCTCAGGTGTCTTCGCTTGCTCGCCATTCCACTCCACGGACTGGATACGTGCGATATTTTCCTCAGGTAGTTTCCCTGAAGCCCTGAGTTCCTCCAGCACTGTTGATGCCGACACCAGTACGTCTGCCCACTCGCTCAGGCCCTCGTGTTGGCTAGGTGCCACCGTGTGCATGGTTCCCCCGTTGGGCGACCCCCACATGTGTATTCCCACTGTAAGTCTCCCTGAGCAGGTGTCTTTCCCTTGGCAAGCCCCTTGCCACCCCTGGGGGTAAAATTCTTCCACCTTCGGCTGGTTACCCCAGAGTTTCCCATATGTAGCCCTGAGCGGGTCATATGTGTTCTTAAGTCCTCCCTACGGGTAGGCATTTGGCGCATACTTCCACCTGGAATATGCTTCCCAGTGTACCTTGGTATTCCTGTGTTAAGTGGGAGTCCTTCGTCCGTACTAGCTTACGACAGGGAGCTCACGCTTACGCAGGGCACTGGATGACAGCCGAGTGGCGCGATTATATTGGGACCCCCATCGGTTACGTATGTAACCCTCGTTCCCTGAGGAGGGAACGGAGACGTAACGTCCCTCTGCCACTTCCGCTGTACCGCTGGAACAGCCGGGAGTTCAGTCTTGGCTCCTCAGCAGGTAAACATAATGCGATGTTGCCAGCGTACTTCCTTATATACCCACGCTGTGGGGCGGAGTTACGCTATGCAAATTCCGCATGCCCATGGCATTGGCGCTGCCATTGGGCGTTTTTTAGATCTCGAAGATGATAGGCTTCTAAGCGAAACCCCCATTCGTCAGTCACTGACGTTACGTCTCCGTTCCCTCCTCAGGGAACGAGGGTTACATACGTAACCGAGACGTTATGTAATTTTGGGATATGCTTGCATGCAACTGTTAGGAATTGAGAAAATCACACTGTTATATATGTGGTCACATGTTGACTGCACTGATGGTGGGACGATATGTATCTGCCATCACTGTGAACATTGAAAAAAATACTGAACTGATATATGGAACACAATAAAAATACTTAGCACAGTTAGAATATAAAATGTATCAGTACATTTCTGTCACATGTCTGTCTGTTTAGTTGATCTTTCATTTGTTTGGATTAAAGTTTGGATTAAAGTTTATGTTTTTTTATTATCTCCTGAGTCTTCAGCCTGTTCCTGGTACCTCTAAACATTACAATTTCACTTGTATGTCCTGGGCACTCCTTGTCTTCAGCTATTACCTGTGGAATATAGGAATTGTGTATGCCTGTTTCTGACATTTATTTTGCTGGTAGACGGATAAAGGCAAAAATGTCCCATGTTTATTCATTATTTGTGCAGTACAGCAAAAATGTTACAACTGTATTTGGTCTACACTAACACTGTGCTTAATTTTTTGTGTCTACTGTCACGATTATTGGCCAGACATTACAAATCTCACAGAACAAAATAAAAACATTTAAATGTCACATTATGTAATTGTATAACTGTGTGAAATGTGACAGGATTAAACGATTTAATTAATCTCATTTATTATGTTGACTAAAACTGAACTCAATATTCTATGAACCTCAAGTGATTTGTAAAGTTTCTTCCTTTGTTGTTCATGCATAAAAGGGTTTATGTTGATGTTATCAGTACATTGATGCATTTCAGTGTCTATCAAAACACAAAAATAATTGTGTGCTAAATCCACGTTTATACACTATGCATATGAATGAGATCATGTTGGATTATGTAATGAGGAACATTTTAGTGAGATACATTTTGCCACTTTCCAGAAAATGGACATTAAACTGCAAAGCACAATTACCAATAAATACAGAAATAATTGTTTGGGGATGTTATAATACATTTACTCATTGGTTTGCTTTTAACCTACAATAATACTTAAAAAACGTACAATCCTTAATTCTTCATAGCCAAAAAGATTTTTTTTTTCATTGATCAAAAGGAAATTTGAATATATCAGGAGCTATCAATATCAGTTAAAGTGCACAGGCAGACTTTTTTTGCATAATATGCTAAATTGCTCAATATAATTGACCGTTATAATAGGCAACTGATTTTGTACATATATATAGGCGTGTTCTTTGTGTCTTGTATCATTATGAAATAATTAACTCTCAAATCAGTATGTCACGTGCATTTATTTATGAGGTAATTAGAATGTAATCAGGGCCTAAAATAAGCACCAAATGCAAGTATAAAGCAGTGCAGCATTGTCACAAAAGTTTAAGCCTTGCCAATTTAAATATTCAAGCACAAGAAGACGCAAAAGGAAACTCAATTCGTAACTCACTCAAGGTGTGGGAAGATTTCTGTGCACAAACATCCGAAGTGTGCGCCGAGAAAGCCGCCTTTACACTCTGGGTCAGACGAAACAACCCAGTGTTTGGATAGTTTTTGTGTTACCCAGATCCTGGGTCAGACGTAACAACCCAGTGTTTGGGTACTTTTTGTGTTACCCAGATCCTGGGTCAGACGTAACAACCCAGTGTTTGGGTAGTTTTTGTGTTACACAGATCCTGGGTCAGACGTAACAACCCAGTGTTTGGGTAGTTTCTGTGTTACACAGATCCTGGGTCAGACGTAACAACCCAGTGTTTGGGTACTTTTTGTGTTACCCAGATCCTGGGTCAGACGTAACAACCCAGTGTTTGGGTAGGTTTTGTGTTACCCAGATCCTGGGTCAGACGTAACAACCCAGTGTTTGGGTAGTTTTTGTGTTACACAGATCCTGGGTCAGACGTAACAACCCAGTGTTTGGGTACTTTTTGTGTTACCCAGATCCTGGGTCAGACGTAACAACCCAGTGTTTGGGTAGGTTTTGTGTTACCCAGATCCTGGGTCAGACGTAACAACAAAAAACATTGATTTGAAATGATGCAATACTTGGCACAGGAACCTAATTTATAGAAAGCAATAGCAACATGCATTATTAAGTGTTTGGCTTCCACCGTATTTTCTGCAGGAGCCATGTTTGTTTCATTAAATCACATAATATTAAAAACGCCATGTCGTTTCATTTCTATTCCAAATCCGTGACCTCCTGCAGTCCAGCTCTCTCTCGCCCCGGCCTTTCCTCTTCCAAAGAAGTCTAGTTACTGACGGAGGGATGGGAAAATGGCCAATATGTTTACACAAGATAAAGTTTCAGGACATCGCTTCTAAATCTTTTGTTCAGAAAAGTTAGCAACATAAGACGACGGCTTTCTTGGCATAATATTAGATGTTTCAGAAAGCCAAACACGCCAATTACACACTGGGGGGGCCGCTGCGTTTCCTGACTTCTTTAGTCAGCAGACTCGGTGACTTTCTCTGAGAGGACCACTGAGGGAAACTTCTCGCTGCTATGGTAACACTGACATGAATTGGCAATCTTCACATTGCAGTAATGCTGTTCAGAATACACGAGATTCATGTGTAAATGTGTATTTTCATCAGGTCGCAGAGTTTAGGATATGTCAGCAGGTTATTTGGAAGGATTAAGCACTAAAAGGTGAGATGACAACTGAATTTATCTGCAGTGTGTGCGGTTATCATGTGATGAAGACCCACAGCGTTCACCCTCACAACACGAGTGTGATTATAAGAATGTGTGGAAAGTTTTTGTGGATGTAGAGAAGACAGCTATAATTTTTTTTTTATAAAGCTATAATTTGCTCTCAGTTCACTACAACTGAGAGATTTTGGCAATGACTCTGTTTACTTCACTTGCTTGATAAAGAATGTTGATCTTTTAAAAATGTTACACTAAAAGCATCATGCAAATTTTAAAAGCATACTATGAATATTAGTCCTGGATTAATGTTAAAGTGATCAAGGCTGATCTAGATTGACTTTCTTAATACACATTCCTGGTCTGTCTTTGCAATCTTTCATCAAAATAACTTGATCCGCCTTTGAAACGACTTTCCTTTTCAGCATATGAGTTCAGCAGCGCTGTGAGATGGATATGATGGATTCGCACAGATGCCCAGTTTTCCGTTAGCTCTTCCCCCAATGACAGTGACTTTCTTACATCTCTTGGCATCGTGCTGATGCTTTAGTCTTTACAATGGAAACCAATGTAGGCATACTGGATTTTGACTACACTGCCTGAAAAACATGGATCTGGTCTCATGCACGTGGAAATTTGTCTGATCCTTGACGCGATCGCGGGCAGCAGCGCAAAGTTGATTCTGCGCTAATTTGATCTAATATTTGATGTTTTTTTTATATGTTGTAGATTTAAGTAGCAAATAAGAATCGCTAAAATTATTGAATATATTTTGAGACTAAGGCCCCATTTACACTGCATGGCTCAAGTGATTTTTCCCTCTCATGTAGCACAGATCGGATATGACGTGAACGTGTAAGCAGGAAAAAAACGCATGAATTCCGATATCCTCAGATCGGATTCAGGCCTCACTCATGTGGTAATAAATCCGATATGATTCGGATACGTGCATTTGCGTCTGCCATGTAAGTGGTCAAATCGGATATTCCCCAGTAAATGCGAGTCGTACGTCATTGAAAAAGGGACGGAGGCGAATGACGTCAACTCAGGTGGACACGAACTGCGATCACATGACACTAATGGCGCGATGGAAGACGAGAGCAATGTTTTGCTGACCTTTAAAGATAGTGCGGAAAGCAAAACATTGAATAATCATTTAATCTGCATCCATTGCGTCCATTGCATATGGCGCCTTTTTACTTCCTTTTCCAGGTCAGAACGTCTTGGGCTGTTTCGCCAGTGTATAGTGTAAATGAAAATATCGGATACGGGTCGCTTTTAAAAGATGATGTAAGCGGGTTGTCAAAACAATTCAAATATATAGTCACCAAATCGGAATTGTGCATCAAGACCTGCAGTGTAAATGCAGCCAAAGGTCTTCTTAATGATTTTCAGTTTTTTTTCAAGGTAATTAAAACAACAGTTTTCCAGTAACGGAAGAATATGTAAAAATATGGTATTTAGGGTAAAAGGCACAATAATTAACATGATAATAAACAGCGGCTGACTTTTCCATTTGTTGACATGGCATGGTTAGATTCAGATGGGAAATATCATATATTATATTATTATAGTTGGGAGTCCACCTTAATCACCATATTTATAATGAAATCATCATATTTAAAAATATGATATTAATCATATCATATAATAAAATATTATTTATTGTTACTACTGTAAATCTATATTAAATTATTATAGGATCTCCTTCAATGCTTTCATAATCTTTACTTTTTAAAATTATTTTGTTTCTATATTTTTAAAATATATTTTTATATTAACATATTTTAATGACAGTATATTTATTAAACAAAAATGAATTCTTTTATCTATCAAAATAAACAGAAAATAGTACAAATTTGCTAAAGTGATTGTTTTAAACAATTGTATTAAACGATTGTATTACCTTAGACATTATTAAAAACATATTATTTTAGCTGAAGTATTTGTGTCTTTTGCCCCGTGTGTCTGTCGCTGGCCACCCCATACATTTATGAGATTTAAAAAAAAAAATAAACCACGTTTATGATTTTTATATACACTCACCTAAAGGATTATTAGGAACACCATACTAATACTGTGTTTGACCCCCTTTCGCCTTCAGAACTGCCTTAATTCTACGTGGCATTGATTCAACAAGGTGCTGAAAGCATTCTTTAGAAATGCTGGCCCATATTGATAGGATAGCATCTTGCAGTTGATGGAGATTTGTGGGATGCACATCCAGGGCACGAAGCTCCCGTTCCACCACATCCCAAAGATGCTCCATTGGGTTGAGATCTGGTGACTGTGGGGGCCATTTTAGTACAGTGAACTCATTGTCATGTTCAAGAAACCAATTTGAAATGATTCGAGCTTTGTGACATGGTGCATTATCCTGCTGGAAGTAGCCATCAGAGGATGGGTACATGGTGGTCATAAAGGGATGGACATGGTCAGAAACAATGCTCAGGTAGGCCGTGGCATTTAAACGATGCCCAATTGGCACTAAGGGGCCTAAAGTGTGGCAAGAAAACATCCCCCACACCATTACACCACCACCACCAGCCTGCACAGTGGTAACAAGGCATGATGGATCCATGTTCTCATTCTGTTTACGCCAAATTCTGACTCTACCATCTGAATGTCTCAACAGAAATCAAGACTCATCAGACCAGGCAACATTTTTCCAGTCTTCAACTGTCTAATTTTGGTGAGCTCGTGCAAATTGTAGCCTCTTTTTCCTATTTGTAGTGGAGATGAGTGGTACCCGGTGGGGTCTTCTGCTGTTGTAGCCCATCCGCCTCAAGGTTGTGCGTGTTGTGGCTTCACAAATGCTTTGCTGCATACCTCGGTTGTAACGAGTGGTTATTTCAGTCAAAGTTGCTCTTCTATCAGCTTGAATCAGTCGGCCCATTCTCCTCTGACCTCTAGCATCAACAAGGCATTTTCGCCCACAGGACTGCCGCATACTGGATGTTTTTCCCTTTTCACACCATTCTTTGTAAACTCTAGAAATGGTTGTGCGTGAAAATCCCAGTAACTGAGCAGATTGTGAAATACTCAGACCGGCCCGTCTGGCACCAACAACCATGCCACGCTCAAAATTGCTTAAATCACCTTTCTTTCCCATTCTGACATTCAGTTTGGAGTTCAGGAGATTGTCTTGACCAGGACCACACCCCTAAATGCATTGAAGCAACTGCCATGTGATTGGTTGATTAGATAATTGCATTAATGAGAAATTGAACAGGTGTTCCTAATAATCCTTTAGGTGAGTGTATATATATTTTGAGCGTGGCATGGTTGTTGGTGCCAGACGGGCCGGTCTGAGTATTTCACAATCTGCTCAGTTACTGGGATTTTCACGCACAACCATTTCTAGAGTTTACAAAGAATGGTGTGAAAAGGGAAAAACATCCAGTATGCGGCAGTCCTGTGGGCGAAAATGCCTTGTTGATGCTAGAGGTCAGAGGAGAATGGGCCGACTGATTCAAGCTGATAGAAGAGCAACTTTGACTGAAATAACCACTCGTTACAACCGAGGTATGCAGCAAAGCATTTGTGAAGCCACAACACGCACAACCTTGAGGCGGATGGGCTACAACAGCAGAAGACCCCACCGGGTACCACTCATCTCCACTACAAATAGGAAAAAGAGGCTACAATTTGCACGAGCTCACCAAAATTGGACAGTTGAAGACTGGAAAAATGTTGCCTGGTCTGATGAGTCTCGATTTCTGTTGAGACATTCAGATGGTAGAGTCAGAATTTGGCGTAAACAGAATGAGAACATGGATCCATCATGCCTTGTTACCACTGTGCAGGCTGGTGGTGGTGGTGCAATGGTGTGGGGGATGTTTTCTTGGCACACTTTAGGCCCCTTAGTGCCAATTGGGCATCGTTTAAATGCCACGGCCTACCTGAGCATTGTTTCTGACCATGTCCATCCCTTTATGACCACCATGTACCCATCCTCTGATGGCTACTTCCAGCAGGATAATGCACCATGTCACAAAGCTCGAATCATTTTAAATTGGTTTCTTGAACATGACAATGAGTTCACTGTACTAAAATGGCCCCCACAGTCACCAGATCTCAACCCAATAGAGCATCTTTGGGATGTGGTGGAACGGGAGCTTCGTGCCCTGGATGTGCATCCCACAAATCTCCATCAACTGCAAGATGCTATCCTATCAATATGGGCCAACATTTCTAAAGAATGCTTTCAGCACCTTGTTGAATCAATGCCACGTAGAATTAAGGCAGTTCTGAAGGCGAAAGGGGGTCAAACACAGTATTAGTATGGTGTTCCTAATAATCCTTTAGGTGAGTGTATATTCTGCAATCATATACTATGGGAGTAATGAAAAGCACATATTTCTTAAAGTGTGTCTTTAGCCCCGTTGTACCCTATAAAACAAAACCATACCTTTTTTTTTTTTTTTTTACGATACAATCAATTCCTTTATAATAATATTTTCAGTTTTCAGCATTCAATATTCTGTTTACCTCAAAAATATCTTGCATTATGAAAGTAAGTGTGTGTGTTCACACTTGTAGTTTGGATCTTTTGGTCTGGAACAAAAAAAGGACATTTCCTCGGTCCGCTTGTTTGGTACACACCAGGGTTGGGATGGCAGCGTTCACACTTATTCACATGAACCACACTAACAGAGCAATCGCACAGAGTTCATTTTAATCCAACCAAACATGCCAAGTGTGAACACAGCCAGAGAGTCTGTCAGGTTGAAGCCACATTTCATGTAATGTCATGTAAATGTGCTAGACAACCAGTAAGTGCCAGAGAGCTCTAATGATTTCATTTCACACTAATAGTTTTTGCCACAACTCCTGGTGTCAATAATGAATGCTGTTTTTGTTTACCACAGTATTGCTCAGTAAATCAAGGGAGGGCTGCAAACATCTGCATGGTTCTGTGAAACAGGAGGCCTGCGAGTCCAGGTTGAAACAGAGGGTTCCCAATGCCACATTGAGCCACATGCTAATTAGTGCCAGAGAGAGTTAGAGAGATTTCCTAATGACACTCCCCCGGGGGGTTCACCCACCAAACTCACAAAAATTCAGAGTGCACTTCTGTCGGCTCTGACAGCGAGAGCAATGGGAACAGCTTTTACTAGGGGAAACAAAGACTTTGCTGAGCTCCTGTGGGAGGCTTCATTTGAATCCTCTGTCTCTCGCTGAAGCTGTAGCGTCAGTTCCTTCTAAGCAGTTGCACGAAACAGCTGCATAATTGTGCCTCAAGCTTCAGTGCGTGAAACACTGACATAGAACAGAGAAGGGATAAGAAAAACTTCACTTGATTTCGGCAAAGTTTGAGTACACTCCCAATACTGCTAAGAGGGACGCATAGTTTTGTTCACTTCAGAAGCAGATGTACCACCATGCTGGAATGGAAACTAGTGCATCCATTTGACTGAGACTGTTCTCAGTGCATCATGTTTGCAAGGAATATTAAGTATTTCTTTACATCCACAGATTAGAGATCAGGGTTTACTGATTATCATGAGCTGTTAGCCCCTGCTGGTCGATGCTGTAACTACATCATTAAATAACCAAAAAGCATGACTGAATTCAAAAAAAAAAAAAAAAAAATCAAAACAACAAACCACTGGAGAGGGCAACAAGTAGGGTTGTCAATACCATAAATATATCTCACGGTACTATATCAGCTTAAGTAACATGATACCAAGCAGTATTGTGTTAATTCATAATTCAAATCTACAAAATGAACCAAATTTTCATAAATACGTAGATGTCAATGAAAACATACAATGGATTTTAATGCACGATGTGGAAGCAAAGAACCGCCCGACGCGAAGCGGAGGTTGCCTCCGCAAAATGCAGTAGCACGTTGATCTGCAGTCGCGAGACTCTCCTCATATTAATGCATAACGATGCATTTAAAAGTTAATGGCCAAACGGATCTTTATAAAAGTCCACATTGTTATTGCAGATGAAATATAACACTGATAACATTAACTGGTAACACTTTACAATAAGGTCTCATTTGTTAATATTAGTAAATGAACTAACCATGAGCAGTACATTTGTTACCGTATTTGTTACCGTAGTTGTTCATCTTTGTTAGCGTTAGTTAATAAAAATACAGCTGTTCATGGTTTGTTCATGTTAGTTCACAGTGCATTAATGTTAACAAGATTTTAATAATGTATTAGTAAATGTTGAAATTAACATTAACAAAGATAAATAAATGCAGTTCATTATTAGTTCATGTTAACTAATGTAGTTAACTAATGTTAACTAATGAACCTTATTGTAAAGTGTTACCCATTAACTAAATATTACTTTAATAAATCAGGCTAAACTGATTATTAGTCACTCAAACCTTTATCTAAACCTCTTACTGTCAGTCGTGCATATCCGCCATGTGTTGTAGTTTTTTAACACTTTTTACTCGTGTTTGTAGTTTTGAACTAGGGATGGGACGATTACTGGTTTTACGATAAACCACGATAAAATGTACTGACGGTTAATATTATCTTTTAAAATGTAATTATCATTAAAACCGTGATTTTGAAAACTCGCGGTAAATCCTGTCCAGCCAGCATCAGTCTGGTGCAGCGCGCAACGTTGTTTTTTGAACGAGAAGAAATGGCGGAAGGCAGTGACAATGCTCGGGAGATTTTTCAGCCTTCTAAAAGGACCAAATATGAGGTGTGGTCATATTCTGGCTTTTACAAAAGTCCTGAGGGAAACTCAGTCAAGGATGGTCACCCTGTCTGCAGAACATGCAAAAATAAAGTCGCTGCAATAGGGGGAAACGCTTCAAATCGGCTGAGTCGTCTTCATGACCATCACACACTGTTGTATAGCGAACACAAGGCACATTAACTTTGACCTCAATACCAAAACTACGTCTGGGAAATAATTGGACACAAGATGTTGTTTTGAGTTGAAATATTTGATCTCACTAACTTGAAATGAACGTGAAGCTTCCGCAAAGAAAAGTTCGCAGCAAGTGGCTTTTGAGCCAAAGACGAATGAACAAGTTCAGACAAGACTAGGGTGAAATTTAAGGGATAATAATGTATATTCATTGTACACTTATTACACAAATTTTTTTTTACCACATAAATAATTACGGGGACATATTGAATTGAGATTAATGTTTTAAAAACTGTGGGGAGAACAAGTATTTGATACACTGCCGATTTTGCAGGTTTTCCTACTTACAAAGCATGTAGAGGTCTGTAATTTTTATCATAGGTACATTTCAACTGTGAGAGACGGAATCTAAAACAAAAATCCAGAAAATCACATTATATGATTTTTAAATAATTAATTTGCATTTTATTGCATGACATAAGTATTTGATCACCTACCAACCAATAAGAATTCCAGCTCTCACATACCTGTTAGTTTTTCTTTAAGAAGCCCTCCTGTTCTCCACTCATTACCTGTATTAACTGCACCTGTTTGAACTCGTTACCTGTATAAAAGACACCTGTCCACACACTCAATCAAACAGACTCCAACCTCTCCACAATGGCCAAGACCAGAGAGCTGTGTAAGGACATCAGGGATAAAATTGTAGACCTGCACAAGGACAATAGGCAAGCAGCTTGGTGAGAAGGCAACAACTGTTGGCGCAATTATTAGAAAATGGAAGAAGTTCAAGATGACGGTCAATCTCCCTCGGTCTGGGGCACCATGCAAGATCTCACCTCGTGGGGCATCAATGATCATGAGGAAGGTGAGGGATCAGCCCAGAACTACACGGCAGGACCTGGTCAATGACCTGAAGAGAGCTGGGACCACAGTCTCAAAGAAAACCATTAGTAACACACTACGCCGTCATGGATTAAAATCCTGCAGCGCACGCAAGGTCCCCCTGCTCAAGCCAGCGCATGTCCAGGCCCATCTGAAGTTTGCCAGTGACCATCTGGATGATCCAGAGGAGGAATGGGAGAAGGTCATGTGGTCTGATGAGACAAAAATAGAGCTTTTTGGTCTAAACTCAACTCGCCGTGTTTGGAGGAAGAAGAAGGATGAGTACAACCCCAAGAACACCATCCCAACCGTGAAGCATGGAGGTGGAAACATCATTCTTTGGGGATGCTTTTCTGCAATGGGGACAGGACGACTGCACCGTATTGAGGGGAGGATGGATGGGGCCATGTATCGCGAGATCTTGGCCAACAACCTCCTTCCCTCAGTAAGAGCATTGAAGATGGGTCGTGGCTGGGTCTTCCAGCATGACAACGACCCCAAACACACAGCCAGGGCAACTAAGGAGTGGCTCCGTAAGAAGCATCTCAAGGTCCTGGAGTGGCCTAGCCAGTCTCCAGACCTGAACCCAATAGAAAATCTTTGGAGGGAGCTGAAAGTCCGTATTGCCCAGCGACAGCCCCGAAACCTGAAAGATCTGGAGAAGGTCTGTATGGAGGAGTGGGCCAAAATCCCTGCTGCAGTGTGTGTAAACCTGGTCAAGAACTACAGGAAACGTATGATCTCTGTAATTGCAAACAAAGGTTTCTGTACCAAATATTAAGTTCTGCTTTTCTGATGTATCAAATACTTATGTCATGCAATAAAATGCAAATTAATTACTTAAAAATTATACAATGTGATTTTCTGGATTTTTGTTTTAGATTCCGTCTCTCACAGTTGAAGAGTACCTATGATAAAAATTACAGACCTCTACATGCTTTGTAAGTGGGCAAACCTGCAAAATCGGCAATGTATCAAATACTTGTTCTCCCCACTGTATTACCTGTTTAAAAAATCCATTGTGTACAGCGTACAAAACACTCGTCCAGACAAGATGATCACAACAATATTATAGTAGTATTAATAGTAAAGTCCTCGGATTTTATTTGAAATACAATTAAAAACGGAGACGCAAGACAGCAAGTTGCATTTGAATGCAACGAGAGAGCGTCCGTTGTGATGCGTAGATGTGCGCTGTTATAATGCGTTGCTATTGACGACGGTCATTATAAGGAAGGAAATGCCACAGAATATAATCTTGAATAAAAAAGTGAATAGAGCTGCTTGTTTTATTTGTTGATTTTCAAATATAAAACTTGTTGAAATGTTTTCAGTGTGTGAATCAGTTCTTTTTGAACACTTTCATCTCATTTTAACAAAACCATGATAATATTGATAATCGTGCTAATTTTGGTCACTATAATAGTTATACAAAATTTTCATACCGTCCCATTCCTATTCTGAACTGAATCCTCCCCCAGAGTGCAATGGGTTGTGGGCAATATTAGCCTTTATAGCGAGCATGGATCCACACTTGGAAAATCTACTGGAAATAGTAGACCATCCGGGGACTTTTGACATACTCTTTTTAATATACTATGCTTTAGGGCACACTTACTCTAATCTCACATACTATTTAGGATGGATAGTATGGACGCAGGGATTGACTATTTTCGTGAATGGCTCAGTGAATCATTGTTGAAAAACACAGATTCATTTAGAAACTAAACACCTGCTGTGTGTTGCTCAGAGAACCACAATATTTCTGCTTTGTTTAGAACTATTTTCATTGGCAAAATACAGCAAAAACATCAATACTGACAAATGTCATTTAATATTGACTGTTGTATAAAATCAATCACATTTGCAATATTAGAAAAAACAGCACTCTTGCTCATTTCAAATTGTTGAACTATCATGTTATAAATATTAAAAAAAACCAAGAATTTGTACAGGAGCATTTTTGCCCCTAAATTTCCAACTCGGAATGGAGGGAAGTATGTATTAAAACTTATAATGTTAAAATCACATTCCCTGGGCGTCACAGCAAAATGGCTGCCCACTGCTCCAGGTGTGTGTTTCACGGTTTGCAGTGTGTGTGTGTGTGTTCACTACTCACTGCTGTGTATGTACTAATTTGGATGGGTTACTATACTTATCCTTCACATGTCACTTTTTTCACTCTTTACATTGTAAGGATTGATATGATTGATAAGAACTGAGTGCAAATGCCACTGTCTTGATGAATAGAGTTGCATTCGTCATCACAAAGATGTTTCTAGAAATAAGCAATGGACAAACTGAGAGAATTCATTCTTATATAAAGATATTATGATGCTGAAAAGTGATGTTTGAGCTAGACTACTTATTTTTTAAAACTTTTCAGTCGGTTCCATCAAAGGTTACCTAAGGGGCATTCAGTTTTTCCACAAACTGATGTACGGCGCTCCCTCTCCCGAGATAAATAATTCTCAGACCTCCCTCCTGATCAAAGGGATTCAAAGATCCCAAGAAAAGTGCAACATCTCATTGCAAAATGAATTGAAGCGTCGGAAACATTCAAAACCATACAAGGCATGAATTCTACACAGGGCACAGCAGAAAGGCTTGCTTTTAATGCTTTTGCTAGACTGGGTAAGACTAGACCCAGCCTGATCTGCCAGCGATTTGATTTCGCCCTGCAGCTCAGGTTAGAAAACCTGTACATTAATTTATCCTGCTTCTGTTACACATTTGCGGGAACCAATCACAGACTGGCTTATCCACCTGGCGCGCTATTGGCGGGTTTAACACAATGACGGACAGAGAAGCGATGGATCGATGCCTGTTGATCATGCCTCTTGTGGTCTGATTGGTTGAAGGACTATCCAATTGCGTACAGAGTTATTTGAATTATGCTCGTTGATCACGCCTCTTGTGCAGTAGAAAATACATAGCAGACTCCCCAGACCAATGTTCAATCTTAAAAGATTGAGCTTGGTCTGGTGATAGCCAGACAATGCTTTTGCAGCATGCATGTTCAAATGAACATTTTAGATAGTGTACCTGCCGCAAATACAACATTACTTACTGTACTACTGTATTGACAATACTACCGTTTATAAAATATTGTGGCTTTGGCAGTATTTTGAAGCTTTAGTATAGCAATACTACTGTAGTACTGGTTTACCGTGCAATCCTAGCAACAACAATAGAAGGCTCAATAGAATAGAAATAGAAACTCAGTAGAATAGAGTGAGGTTTGTACCAGCTCCGTCACACTCACCCTCCTAAACTATTGGAAAAACATGCTTGTGGCAATATTTAAACGCAAAATACGTTGCGTCATGCACGTTTCGCGACAGTTTCAAAGTGAAATGTCCAGTGAGTTTAGTTTTTTCTGGAACAGATGAACGTGAATCTGGCAACGTTTTATTACATTGGTTTTTGAACGTATCACTGCAGTTCTGAATTTAAATGTCCGGTGACTGGTGCTAAAAGCGTAATGCTCCATCACATTAAATTACGTACACCTACACTAAACCCTAAAATTTTGCTTCGGGTGCGAGAGGTCCCGGGTTCAGATCCCGGACAAGCCCCCATTTGTTGCGATCCCGAAGGACGAGTACATTTACATTGAAAAACATCTGAGTTTTATTTTACATTCATCCTCAATATGAGCCGAGACATGACCATCTAAAGCCATATGTATCGACGCAAAGATCAAGAAACTGCCACAAAGTCCAATGCAGACCCAGAGCAGACACTACACCGAAAGGAACAGGCAGCTTTTGTAGAGGACGAAAAACACCTGCGCGCCGGTGCTCCCAATCATGCCGCAATCAGCCAGTCACCTGCAGACAACACAGACGCAACAAGGACGCAATACACATACACACACACACAAAACAAGGAACAGCCGACAGGGACGTCACATACCCGATAGTGTTAGCAAAAGCAAATGTGACAAAAATGCTATCGTAACCATGCCATTTTATCTTGTGTTTTGAACTCTTGTCTTTGAGCTCTTTTATCGTGACTTGTGTTTCACAGGATTCGTACCCGAGCTCTCAGCATTGCAAGTACAATTCTTGATATGTCAGAAAAGCCCAACATATGGAGCTGGTTAAGTGAAGCAAACTCCATAATGTATTCGTTTACAAATCACGCACTATGGTAAAATAAAATGTTTTGAGGTCATAATATAATACCGTGCAAGGAGCCGCGTGAAAACAAGTCATTGATCCATAATCTGCCCCTGTAATCATAAGTGTGTATGAAAATGATAAAAAGTGCTTGCTGTTTTACTGTCTCTAGTGTTCATTTCTGTTGGAAACTGCAGTGATATGTACGTATTTTGCCACAGGTATGTTTTTCCAATGAGACCAGGTTGCCTAAACTTCACTTTCTGGGTCAAGGCACCAATGCAGCCGGTTACGCTCAGCCTGGGGCTTGAACCGCCAACATCCAACATGGACAAAATATTCATTATATTACATAGTAGATGTTTTACTTTTAACTCATTTTCACAGTAATGAGATTATAGACCTCCTAATATCAAAATAGTGTTCTGTTTGTTTGAGCATCCCGACCATCTGATTGTTTGACCAATGGCAGAAGTGTTCAGCAAGCTTTGAAAACTTTAAAATCAGTCATTTGTGACCCGTGCTAGCAAAAGGAGTCTGAATGTGCACAGGAACATTTCGAGCTACAGGCAAAACAAGTGAAAAATGTAAATTTTCACAAAAATGAGTTCATTAAGACTCCAAATAGCAATTCACAAGTTCACAGTTACATATAATTATGGAGAGTAAATTTAAATGCGTATTTGGCATGCTGTCCAGGGGGAGGGCTTCAAGCTCGGAATTTGGCCCGAACCCAGAGTACCCCCCATGTATGTAAGTGGTTAGAACTAAGAGTGTGGAGAAGGGGTGGTGGAGGGATGCTGATAACTGTCAACAAACGGAGGTAGGGCTGCTGCGTATATATACCTCTTATTGTTGATTAGCTGAGTTGATTAGCTGATGAAAATAAAACATTATTTCACGAGTTCACACTTACATATAATTATGGAGAGTAAATTTAAATGCGTATTTGGCGTGCTGTCCAGGGGGAGGGCTTCGAGCTCGGAATTTGGCCCGAACCCAGAGTACCCCCCCCAAAAGGCTAAAGAGCATAGGACAGCCGCCTGGCTAAATACCCCCCAAGGAGTGCCGAGCTTGGTGGGCTGGCATTCGGGAAGGGGCCTGGTTGCTTGACCAGGAAGGCCCCAGAGAGCGGTTTGTGGCGCCTCATGCTGGGGAGATTGGAGGATTGGAGGGTCCTGGGAGAAACTGCTTGGAGGATGGTGTCGAGCGATGCTTCAAGGAGGGGTTTTAACGGGTGGGTTACGGGAATATTAGTTCCAAATAACGAGGTACTGGAGTTGGTAATTGGTCCACCTCTGGAGCCAACGTCCTGAATTTCTGAAACAGAAAACGAGACAGAGAATCAGCGATTTGATTTTCTGATCCGGGAACGTGTTTAGCAATTATTATAAATTGATCACAAGCTGAAATCCAAGTGAGATGCCTTAAAAGTGGCATCATGGCAGGTGCATGGGAACGTTCTTTATTTATGCAATGCACTGTTGCATCGTTGTCGCAGTGCACTAAGATGCTGCTAGTGGCCCATTCTTTCCCCCACAGGAAAGCCGCTACTACTAGCGGGTAAAGCTCGAATAGTGCTGAGGACTGAGTTATGTCCTGGAGCTGCGATGGCCATGGGGAAGCAAACCAACGACCTTGGTAAAATCCCCCGAACCCGATCGAGGGGCTGTGTCTGTGAACAACTGGATATCGGCGGGGGACAAAACGAGGTTGCTATAGAAAAAGGATAGGCCGTTCCATTAGTTCAGGAATGTTAACCATAGCCTGAGTTCGTCGCGACATGCTTGGGTTATGGAAATTAGATCCTCTAGCGAGTGGACGGAGGACGCGAGCGAGAGGAGATGCGATATGAAGGGCCGCATCGCGAAGTTTAGATGGCCGAGTAGGGATAGAAGTTCGCGTTTTGAACAATTGGGTTTTTCGAGGAGAGTAGATTTAGAGAATTATTCGGTCGATTTTCTCTTTGGGCAGGGATGCCTGGAATTTGATTGAATCTAAATTAATTCAGAGGAACTCGATGGAAGTAGCGGGCCCCATGGTTTTCTCCTGTGCTATGGGGATTCCGAGCTCGGAAAAAACGTTTTGGACTGTGAGGATGTGTGCGGCTGGGACGAGATTATTAAAAAATCGTCTAGCAGGTGAATGAGGTGGGGAATAGCGTAATTGTTTGACAAAATCCAGAAAACGGCTTCTGATAGCGTGTCGAATATTTTTGGACTGCTTTTGCATCCGAAAGTTAAGCGTACTGCGAAATAATATTTCCCAAGCCAGCGAACCCCAAATAAGTGCCACGCATCTGGATGGATGGGCATTACTTTGAAAGCGGATGTGATGTCTATTTTTGCAAGCCAAGCACCCCTACCTGCGATTTTAATCATGTCGATTGCCTGATCTATGTCGTGGTATTTGAGTGAAAATTCTTCGAGAGAGATCAAGCTGTTTATACTTGGGAACGGGGAATTGGGTGGGGCTGACAGGTCTGGGGGTGAAAAAAGTTTATGGTACGTGTAGAAATAGCTTTCTCCGCAGGACAGCGTGAGCTCGGCTATGATTGCCAGGTAATCATTTAGCTCGCGCTGCCTGTGGGGGAAAACTGAACAGATTATTGCCATAAAACGAGAAAAAGCAATTGCAAACTCAGAAAATGAAAGAACGCGAGATGAATGTGTGTTCGTGTTTTTAAGGGTAACGGAGAAAACCCTGCAGTCTATTTGGCGGACTGGTTCGGCTACGGGGAGCATGGAGAGAAGAGAAGAAAGATCTATGTCCGCACCTGCAAGGATCTGTGTGCGGATGTTCTGGGACACTGGTGGTGGTTCCATGGCGAGGGCGTTGGATGGCACGGGCATCGGTATTGCTGAGAAGAGAGAGTGTTGGGATTTAGTTTGCAAGAGAGAGCTGGGAGGGTTATAACCCAGGGCTGCGGATGTCGGCAGCGGCCCCACGCTTGGGTTTCCCTCTGTGGTTTGAAAGGAAAAGCTAGTTGGATGGTAGGAAGGAAATGAAGGGTGATAGAGTGAAGTGTGGGCTTGGACTGCAAGCGGAGGAAGGCTCTCGCTTGTTTGTGCGACTGGAGCTGCAGGCCATTGGACGTGGGCGGGGTTATAACCTGTTGGATAAAACTGTTGAAATGTTTGGGCCTGTGTAGCTAGCGGAAGCAGCCTTGCGCTAGCGTCTGGCTCTGCAACGGGAGCTGGAGGCCACTGAAAAGGAAATGGGTTATGGACAGCGGGAGCATGGAACTGAGAAGCTGTGGGGAGGCCGCTGGGCCCGGCTGCATACGGTGCTGCGGCAGCAGAAGCCGCGGTGAAAAGCTGAGCTGCGTCGGGAGGTGGGAGTGGCCCTGCTCCGGCGGAATCTGGAGCGTGGCCCAGTCTTGCTGAAGGCCTGTTGCTGCGACTCGCGGGGCGAAGCAAGCCGGATCTTGTGCGGGAAGACGATGGTGGTGTTTGCGCTCTGCGGGCTCTGCTCTGCCTTTGGGCCGTTTTGGGAGCTGGTGTGCGCTTAGGAGAGAGGTTAGTTAATTGCAGTGACACATAAAGATCATACAGCTCCGCTTTGTTCAATTTCCGTGAAGCCTGTATGTCTGAGTTACCCAGCGCTTGCCTCAATCCTGCTACGGTCCACTTCCTGATAGGTGGGATTGTCGGGACGGCCGAGCGGTAGGAGGAGGTCGGGGAGGAGGATGGAAGTCTTGCAGGGGGTGGTGAAGACTGGCCTCGGCGTCTTGGCGAGCGCAAGCCTGTTCGAGCAGGAGTGCGGCCACGCAAAGAAGCCTGGGGCTCGCGTTCGATGTCCGGCGTCGAATGGATGGTACTGGGGCCGGCGGAATGCGACTGCGGGGATATTGCTTTCATCGTTTGATGAAGGATGTTTTGACATATTTAGCAAAACGGCGAACCAAGATGCTGATAACTGTCAACAAACGGAGGTAGGGCTGCTGCGTATATATACCTCTTATTGTTGATTAGCTGAGTGCTCTCCACTTGTGTCAATTATCTGAACGTGCTCCTCCCGAACCTTGTTAATAAAACATCATTTAAACATCTAACATCTTTCTTTATTTGTATGTTTTCTGAGAGGAGTACCTTTCCTTTGTCCATGAAAGCGATCTGACTGACAGATCCGACCATGCACACAGACGCAGACGCTTCTCACAGCGTGCAATCACGATACACACATACACAGAATTACAGTATTTCAAAATATCTGTCTTGGCGAGTATTCACACAAACATAATCTGTTATGTCTTATGTGAATGTTTGGTTAACTGTTGAGGAAAAACATCTGATGTGTAACATTATATTAGATCCGTGCAATAAAGTAGGTCTTAATATAGTCTGTTTTATTAATATTAATCAAATAAATGTGGTATCATGGGGAAAAAAAGTTAAATATATTTTTTCCTATAGATATTTGGTTTTGACTTGATGTGTGATTTTAAGGTATGCTAGGTGATTTTGTTTTGGAACCTTCAGAAAACTTGAACTCGATTTTTCTCAAAATTGACTTTGCTGACTCTATCGACACTAAACAGGTGTAGCTCAGTGATTTTTGCCAGATTCCAACAAATCATACATCATTTTGAAGGTTGTAGAGAATGTGAGAATAACAATAACTCATTTTTGAAAATTTGCGCATTGCAACTAATTTTGCCAGTACGGGTCATGTTTATTTTTGCACTTCTGTTTGGTGATGCTAGTGCTTCTGAAAGTGCACACTTCACATTTAACTGTGTACAATATTCAGAGCCCAAATCAAATATTGTATTGTCAAAGCAACTGAAACCTTCTTCAAAAATCTTTTGTGTTCTGCAGAAAAAAACGAAAATAATTCAAGTTTGCGATTAAAAAATTTTAGGAGAACCACCTTTTTTACTTTTTAACCTTACTTTTTTATTGTGCTCTAGTTTTGTTGTGCTCAATTTTATTGTGCTCTAGTTAATATACATTGCTCAAAACAGTATTCAAGGCTGTCCATTGACTGTCATGATCATAATAGTGTTTAACTATTTGCTAGTTTCTTAAATTTTAATTTTTAAGTTTAAAACTCACTATTTCTGAAGCACCTTAAATATTAAATCTTACCCCATACTCCTGGGTTGTAACTGCTCAGCCCTGCAGTCAAGATTGTGTAACAAGTATTGGTAAAGCTGGTGAACGACATTTCTGACAGCTCTGAGAGGGTTTGCTTAACCATCAGGTCCTCGGGCTCAAGACTGTGTAGCTGTGTAAAACAGACTGATAAAAGAAACCCTCAGGCTACAGAACTGTTCGCACTCAATGCACCAAACAGACCTCTAAACTACAAACTACCCTCTTCTCCGTCTCCAAGACTAATTCAAGCCTGCGAACATGCATTGCATTGCAACATGCGGATGTGAGCTGACCAGATGTAGCCATTTGATCCATAGATTCAGGCATCAAAATTTAAAGTGACTCCTGTACTGTATGTCAGAATGCAAATGTAAATCAAGTAAAGTTCCTCTTGTAGTGATTGCCCATGTTCAGGATTGCCTGTGCGCTGATTGAAAGAACAGGCGCATAAATGACCTTTTTCCTCTCGCTTCATGATTTGTGAGATCTCTGGCGGTGATAATTTCAGGCACTGGGTCGATCTTTCCACCCCTGATTCAAACTGTGGTCAATGCAGAGTATATGAGCAGAACGCACCATTTTACTTCTGCCACATCTGAGGAGATCACAAGCTATATAACATCAACGTGCTTCAATTATATGTTAAAGAACTTAAAAACATCAATTGCCACAAATTAATAATAGCCTTCTTAATCACTGTATTAGTAATGGATTATTACATGTGAAAGTGGTACATTTGATTTAAGGTACGTTTACATGACAATGCTGTACCAAAATCAGAAAGGTTTTTCCTTAACAATCCACGAAAACGCCTAAAAACGCTGTATTCTGCTGCCAGGCCAGTAGATGGCGATGTCACTTTGTAAAGAAACACTACATGCCTATAGACTGAACACGTAATACGCATGACGTCACCGTTTTCACAAATTTGCATTTTTGTAGAGTATTACTGTGCTATGCGGCGTTCTGGATGGTCGATAAGTGGTTGTTTACTGACTCAAGTCAAAAGAGCCCAGATCCATGTCTCTGTTATATTCTGGTCACTAGATTTGTCCTTGTAAATCGTAGGTTAAATTGCTTAGAAAAGTAATGGCACACCACAGCAAGACACATGTTTGAGAAAATCATTCATGTCTCTAGCACAAGTTACATGCTTAGGTTTTAGGCTTGCTACGATAGTCAGTGTTGCCGTTGTTACCGGTGTTCATGAGCAACACCGATTACATCACTTGCCCACCGCAGCACCGCCCCTCACCGTCATTTTGATTTTTTTATAGTAATAAAATCATTTAGTTCAGTTAGAGAACAGACAATACAAATAAAAACTGAACGTGTCTGCTCAATACAGTGTGAGCCGAACGAGAGTTGTAGCACAAACCAGAAGCAGGAGTCAGATTTCATTCATCATGAGAGTAAGGAGCTGACTGACAAGATGTCGGCGGAAGATTTGGTTTCAAAGCGAAATGTAAAAGCGCCTATTTAAGTGAGTTTGTCATTGTACTGTTTTGTTGTTGTTTTTCATTAAGAATAATAGGCTAATGAACCCACCATTCAAGCAAACCCGTCCCCGAATTGGCGCTAATTATAAACCGAAAGTAAAATGCGCACGGCCGCACTGTCATTCATTCACGGCCACACAGTCATTTACGGTGCGTGTCCACTGCCGTGTTTTCAGTTCATTACTATGGAAGCTTCCATAGGAATTCATTGAAAACACTCGCTGTGCTGCACTACGTTATGAATGCCCGAGCGGCCATGCGCATTTTACCCGTTGGTATTAATGGTGTTGTCACACGTCGATTAACCGGTGGGAAAATTTCCTCACCGTCACATCCTTATTAGGTTTAATACTCAGGGTTATGAGTTTGTTATAAATAGTAACAGTGATGCTTGCTTTACCAAATGGCATTAAAGTGTTAGTTTACCCAAAAATGAAAATACCTGTAAATTAATTATTCACCCTCATGTCGTTCCAGACCTGTGAGACCTTTGCTCATCTTCGGAACACAAATTAATAAGTTTCACCACTAGAGGTCGCTTATTCAAAACAAAGGCATAGCTTGATGACGCAGTGAATGAGTGTGGAATCATGGGAGATGTAGACTTGACTCTTCACCTCACAGCCGATGGAAAGGAATCCGACGGACTTGGGCAGAAATCATGTTCATGGATGAATGAATGTATTAAAGTTTTATTAACGTTATGGTGGTATAAAGCAGGATGCGTGGGAGCGAATGCTAATGAGAGAGACCTGCACGAAACACCGGTCTCTGAGCTTTTATTCTGCTTGTGCTGCAGTTGCCGCTTCCGCTCTTTTTGTGGCGTATGTGGGGAAATGCAACACTGTTTTACATGATTAAACAATCATACTAAATATATTTGAGTGTGAAATGTTATAACAGAATATCATATTAATAAAAACAGGATGACTAAATGACTGTTGCTAAATGACATGCAATTAATTTTAAAATATATATTGTAAGCTCTCTCTGATTTTGCTGTTAGCCACTTGATAAAATAGTGTCTCTGAGGCATAGTAAAATCATGGTACTCGCAGTAAATCAAGAAAACAAGCGATTCAAACAATAAGACTAACCATGTTGAGCTGTATAACAATGATCAGTTTTCTGTTGATAAATGTATCCAAACAGTTGCTCACCTGTCTAATAAAATACATACTATATTAAAGCGTCTTTGGTGTTTCCATGGTTTCTACAGAAATGGGTAGCGCAGATATGACGTCATTGACAGGAGACGCAAGGACACGGTCCATGTCCTGGTTAAAATTGAAATGTTTAGGGTTATTGTAAGTACACAGGTCAACAAAATATATAACACTGTTCTAGTGGTTATTGGATATTTTAATCTAAAAATCTTACATATTGTGCCTTTAAGATTTTTCTTTGATGAAATCCGAGCTTTCTGACCCCCCATAGACTGCAACGTTATTACCACTCTCAAGGCCCATAAATGTAGTAAAGAAATCGTACACATGGAGTAAAGTACACACTCCATACACACTCCATAAAGAACACACTCCATACACATGGAGTAAAGTCCATGTGAATACAATGGTTCAACCTTAATGTTATGAAGCGACGAAGATAAAACAAAAATAGCAACTTTATTCGTGGTGCTGTTCACGTAAGCACCAAGATGCATGACACATTTTTATTGTAAAACAGTTGTCAAATATTAAATGTATAGCTACTTGCATTGCACTCTTTCACTATTAAAACTAATTCACACTCTCTTCTGTGAACATTAAGCCCCACCTCTTTTGATCTGATTGGCTGTCTCAATCATTTTGACATTGATGAGTGCAGTTAGACCACCGAGGCAGAGCAGCCTAAAAATGTGACTTTTAAAACGTTTTGTCATCTTAACAACAAACTTAGAAGTGTGTATTGGAGCGCAGCAGAGCAGCATCAATAATATCAATATTGGCGGACAATTTGGCTATTTCTAATTATTGGAGGTCTATGGTCTATGGTGGCCCTGAGGATCACAACACATAGGCATTGAAGAAGCAAACGAAGCTGACAAAACAACAACATTACCAGCATTTAGAAACAAAACATTTGTAAAACTTCATTTGCAGTCACTCAAGTGTTCCAGACCTCTAGCACTCTGTTTATTCTTTGGCAACACATCTTTGCATACCAATAAAGCTCTTTAAATTGAACTGAAACCCAATTCTTTTTTTACTTTTTCTTTTGCTAGGTAGGAAATTGTTTATTATGCAATTATATTAACTAAGAATAAATCTGGCAGTAGTGTTAGCAGAGGTATGCCTATAGAGCTAATAGAGCTAATGTTGGATAATAGTCTTGTTTTCCATGCAAATTTATTGGGACAACAAATTTGCTATGTGTTAGTACTAACGAAATTAACAAAGTGGATATGTTGTTTTTTCTTCCAGAATTGTGTCAGTCAACTGAAGGTTTGTTTAGGAAGAAAATGATTTGCTGCGACAAAGTGACTAGAAGTCATTCATTTTCAAAGAAAGAGTGTGATTTGAGGTGACATGAGGGCAGCGACTGTGCATCTTAAAAGAATAGTTCATCTAAAAATAGAATTTCTGTCATCTTTCACTCACTCTTATGTAGCTCATATCTTGCTTTTGTAGTACACAAAAAGAGATTTTTTTTTTTAATAATGACTCTTTTTTCCCCCAATGCAGTTACAGTGAATGGGGTATGAAAAGGATATAAAAGCTCCATAAAAGTAGGACATATGTCTTGTGCACTATTTCATGTCTCCTGAAGCCATATGATATCTTAGTGTGATGAACTTGCCAATATGTCTGCTATTTCCCATAATGTCCCATTCCTGTGAGCTGTTCATCACTGCGACAAAATCAAGTTGAACTGAGATTGTCTGGAATGTGTTTCCCAAAATCATCACTATGATTGCATGTTTTATTCTTAACATCATAGTTGAACGATTTGCTGCTTCCCGAGGGTCCAACTCTCACTATTAACTAATTATTCACTACGACTTTTGCCTCAATAAACTCCTAATTACTGCTTACTAATAGTTAGTAAGGTAGTTGTTAAGTTTAGGTATGGGTGGATTAAGGGATGTAGAATATGGTCATGCAGATTAAGGCATTAATATGTGCTTTATAAGTACTAATAAACAGCCAATATCCTAGTAATATGCATGCTAATAAGACACTAGTTAATAGTGAGAATTGGACCCTAAATTGAAGTGTTACCATTTCCCAAAACCATAATTCCAATGTGCATTCACAAACATCACAAGTTGTGTGGTTGAAACTACAGTTCTCCACCTGTGGTTTTGTTACCATGACACGTGAGCATGACAAGCAAACATGCAGTGCATTCTATTTCTATTCCATATGTACATATTTAATTCTATAAATGTGTTGTTTTTGAAGACTACACACGTGTTTGAGTGCCCTGGGGAACTCAGAGTAAAACAAAAGAGGGAAACTGCCACATGAACGCCTTTTGTCGCCTTTCTTGCAATAAACGAGTTTCTGTTGCCATGTAACTGAGCTAGAGAATTTCTGACATTAATTCGATCTTAAATCAACTAATTAGAAATTATTACGCCACCACCTGTGTGATGTCATTAACGTCAGGTTAATTGCTGAACCAACATCGTTTGAATGATGGATGTGCAACAAAGTTATGATTTTGGGAAACAACCGTGACTGTTGCTATAGTTAGTTTATTGTAACTATGTTGGTAATGACAGAACTTGCAACCATAGTTGGCTAACAATGCTTTTGGGAAAAGCTGGATCAACGTTTTAGATGCGCCTGAATGATTCGCCCGTGAATCAGCTGACCAATCACAACAGACTGGGTCAGCTGACCAATCAGACCAGACTGAGCTTTTTGAAAAATCAGGCTTTTCGAAAAATCAGTAACGGAAATGGAGCGTTTCAGGCAGAGGGTGAAAATAAATGCTGTAGCAAAGTACAGTATATGAGAAAAATAATGTTCAGTGGACCAGGGCGACACCGGCAGTTCAGCTGATCTAGGCGTTGCCGGCAGCCAAATTCTCTTGGGAGGAGCTACGGCTGTGCTCTCTGAACTCGGGTCAGGGGCTGGAGCTATCTCGGGACTCTGGACAGGGGCTGGAGCCATCACTGGACCCTGGTCAGGGGCTGGAGCCATCACTGAACACTGGTCAGGGGCTGGAGCCATCACTGGACCCTGGTCAGGGGCTGGAGCCTTAACTGGACCCTGGTCAGGGGCTGGAGCCATCACTGAACCATGGTCAGGGGCTGGAGCATTAACTGGACCCTGGTCAGGGGCTGGAGCCATCACTGGAGTCATTTCTGGACTTTGGACAGGGACTGGAGTCATCTCTGGACTCTGGGCGGGGACTGGAGTCATCACTGGACTCTGGGCGGGGACTGGAGTCCTCTCTGGACTCTGGACGGGAGACGGAGTCCTCTCTGGACTCTGGACAGTGACTGGAGCCTCGGGCGTGGCGGCCATCTTGGCTGAGGGCTCGGAGATTTCTCACACTGGATGGGACTCGGAAGAGGATTCTGGATGTAGGGACCTGAGAGGGGAAGATTTCCAGATGGGAATAACCACAGGTTCCGCCACTTTCGCTCCCAGGTCAGCGCTGTTAGATACCAGCTTCCGGGCTCGAGGCTTGACGATCATGATGACTGTATTGGACAAGGGTGACTGTGCCTGAGTGGTGGTGGTGTCTTCAACCTCACCAACTGTGAGGGCATAACCACTCAACCACAGCACATATTCAATATAAAGAGCCAGAGAACATGTGGTAGCTGCCGCTGGAACTTGCTGGTAGAGATGGTCATCTAGACCAGTGGTTCTCAACCCTGTCCTGGGGACCCCCCACCACTGCACATTTTGTATGTCTCCCTCATCAGACACACCTACTTCAGGTCTTGCAGTCTCTACTAATGAGCTGATGAGTTGGATCAGGTGTGTCTGATGAGGGAAACATGCACAATGTGCAGCGGTGGGGGGAACAGAACAGGGTTGAGAACCACTGATCTAGACCACACCAAAAAACTTTTGAGTATCATCATCCCAGGTTACCTGATGAGAAAGTTCAAGGAATTCCTCAAAACAGTTCTCGATTGGGCGCCCACCTTGGAAGCGGGAGATCAGCAGATCAGTGGGGTTAATCGGGGTGAGGAGAACGCCCATGCTGTTCTCTGTTTAGTTGGTCCTGTATTTTGTCACAGAACAGTGTGTATTCAAACGCACGACGAAGTGATAGAGCAGGAAACCTGATTTTATTAACAAAACTCAGGAGATATCAGGAGAATACATTACACACACTATACATAGACAATAAAGGACAAAGAACTACCCCAAACTGAGGGCTTATATACACAAACTAAGGAGCTAATTAACAAGGCACACCTGAACTGAGGAGCCTAATCAAATCAGTGACGATGGAGGCAAACAGGTGGGAAACGAGGATGACTGAACTAATAGAACGAACTGAGAAGCTAACTAGAAACACAAAACAAAGAAAACCAAATGAAAACAGAACATACATGTAACACATACAGTTTTTTTTATTTCTTATTAAGCAGATGAGTAAACTGCATTTAATAAATGCCACTGTAAACATGTCATTGATATGACAATTGAATACAATAGAGTCAAAACAGTAATGCCACGATTTTAATATTCACAAATCGGAATAGCCTACATACAAATTTGTATGTCTGTAAAGTTGTTCATGCGTAAATAAGTTACGTTTTAGTGCTGCCAATACGTCAATATTATATGTTTCAGTGTGTATGAAAACGTAAATAAATGTACATGTGGTAGAACTACACTTTGCGTAAAAATACACACGTATTCTCATGAGATCACATTGGTTGCACTGCGTTGCTACAGTATATGGCAGGTAATGGACTGTTTTGTGAAATGCACTGTTCTCTTGTGTTGTCAACTTCAGTTTTCTTCAGTGTCATTGGGATCTGCTCTACTGTGCTGTTGCTCTACACAAACATATTCTCAATGAGGCTGACAGTGAAGTCAAGATGAATGAGTGCAACATATTGTGTTTTACAGCTGGAGTTTATTCAGCAGGTATCACAATGAAACTATTTAGCATGATGTTGGCGAAGGAGAGCCACTGATAGAGGTTTGGCTTGAAAACAACTTTAAAGATCCATTTTGAAAGCGCAGGACAGTTTGCTGATGCCCTAAATGGAATGGCTTGCTATAGTTGGTTCAGTTGCCAGTTATTCCATATAATTTAGGTTGAATTCTGGTCCTGCTGTGTGTTGATTGCTTTGGACTCAGTGTCTGTGATGTTGTTGTCTAAGACACATGAAGTCAACGCAGTGAGATTCTTCTCAAGATCAGTGGCGCTTCTGTCACACACAGATGTCTTCCCTCTCGTATTGGCAACACTTCAGTCATATCAGCTGTGACTCAAGTGTTTTTACCTGACACACAACAAACCGTGCATCGCTAAAAGACTTTCTGTAGCAGCAGATGTCATTGGCATGTCTGCAGTCACAGCGGAAAAGAGGAACGAAAGTACATCCCTTGTATTTTGTCTTCTAGTTGTTATTTATTTACGGGCTGAGGAGGATATCTTATTTATTGAATCATATCCATCCATCCCCCTTGTTAAACATCTTAATCATTTACAGTTATACACTGACCATTGAAGATTTGAATACATTTAGAAAAACCTGAATTATTAATAACATTCCCAGACTCCAGTGCTATTACTGAAATACACTGTGAGTTTCACAATGTCGTTTGCAAACATGCAAAATCTATTAGCTCTGGTATTACTTTAATCTGTTAGTTTAGGTTCTACTATAATCATTTCAGTTTTGCTGTTAACTTAATCTATTTGTTCTAGTATTACTTTAAATCTGGATTAGGCTTGTCATCTGGGGGTTTACAGTAAAACCCAGTATATAGACACTACGCTCTGTTCTGACGAGCAGATTGGAAACAGTTACCGTACAAGCTTGTATCAATAGCAGAATAAATATGAATAGCTTTTAAAAGAGAGGAAATACTTCCTTCCTGTATCTTTAGATACTGACATCAAAGGTCCAATCAAACTCTACTGTATTTTCGTGCAATTACATCTGTCACACAGTGAGTCAAATTAGACAGATAACAAAAGTTACATAAAATATAGTAATAATAAAATTTACTTGCAGCAAGGCATGCATTACAGTCACTGGCTCCTGAAAGCATCAAACCATAAAGAGTATATACAGTGGGGAGAACAAGTATTTGATACACTGCCGATTTTGCAGGTTTTTCTACTTACAAAGCATGTAGAGGTCTGTAATTTTTATCATAGGTACACTTCAACTGTGAGTGACGGAATCTAAAACAAAAATCCAGAAAATCACATTGTATGATTTTTAAATAATTAATTTGCATTTTATTGCATGACATAAGTATTTGATCACCTACCAACCAGTAAGAATTCCGGCTCTCACAGACCTGTTAGTTTTTCTTTAAGAAGCCCTCCTGTTCTCCACTCATTACCTGTATTAACTGCACCTGTTTGAACTCGTTACCTGTATAAAAGACACCTGTCCACACACTCAATCAAACAGACTGCAACCTCTCCACAATGGCCAAGACCAGAAAGCTGTGTAAGGACATCAGGGATAAAATTGTAGACCTGCACAAGGCTGGGATGGGCTACAGGACAATAGGCAAGCAGCTTGGTGAGAAGGCAACAACTGTTGGCGCAATTATTAGAAAATGGAAGAAGTTCAAGATGACGGTCAATCTCCCTCGGTCTGGGGCACCATGCAAGATCTCACCTCGTGGGGCATCAATGATCATGAGGAAGGTGAGGGATCAGCCCAGAACTACACGGCAGGACCTGGTCAATGACCTGAAGAGAGCTGGGACCACAGTCTCAAAGAAAACCATTAGTAACACACTACGCCGTCATGGATTAAAATCCTGCAGTGCACGCAAGGTCCCCCTGCTCAAGCCAGAGAATGTCCAGGCCCGTCTGAAGTTTGCCAATGACCATCTGGATGATCCAGAGGAGGAATGGGAGAAGGTCATGTGGTCTGATGAGACAAAAATAGAGCTTTTTGGTCTAAACTCCACTCACCGTGTTTGGAGGAAGAAGAAGGATGAGTACAACCCCAAGAACACCATCCCAACCGTGAAGCATGGAGGTGGAAACATCATTCTTTGGGGATGCTTTTCTGCAAAGTGGACAGGACGACTACACCGTATTGAGGAGAGGATGGATGGGGCCATGTATCGCAAGATCTTGGCCAACAACTTCCTTCCCTCAGTAAGAGCATTGAAGATGGGTCGTGGTTGGGTCTTCCAGCATGACAACGACCCGAAACACACAGCCAGGGCAACTAAGGAGTGGCTCCGTAAGAAGCATCTCAAGGTCCTGGAGTGGCCTAGCCAGTTTCCAGACCTGAACCCAATAGAAAATCTTTGGAGGGAGCTGAAAGTCCGTATTGCCCAGCGACAGCCCCGAAACCTGAAGGATCTGGAGAAGGTCTGTATGGAGGAGTGGGCCAAAATCCCTGCTGCAGTGTGTGCAAACCTGGTCAAGAACTACAGGAAACGTATGATCTCTGTAATTGCAAACAAAGGTTTCTGTACCAAATATTAAGTTCTGCTTTTCTGATGTATCAAATACTTATGTCATGCAATAAAATGCACATTAATTACTTAAAGATCATACAATGTGATTTTCTGGATTTTTGTTTTAGATTCCGTCACTCAAAGTTGAAGAGTACCTATGATAAAAATTACAGACTTCTACATGCTTTGCAAACCTGCAAAATCGGCAGTGTATCAAATACTTGTTCTCCCCACTGTTTCTGCATGGGCCCTGCGTACTGTAGAGCTGAGTTACAGGCTGCAGTTCAGCTCCCCTCCGGGTTCTACAGCCGGTACTTCATAGTTCCCAAGAAGGATGGGGGGTTGCGTCCAATAATAGATCTCAGGCACTTAAATGGTTCTCTGAGGAGATTCAGGTTCAAGATGCTCACAATTCCAGCCATCGTGAGGCAGATCCAGTTCGAGGACTGGTTCGTCACGATAGATCTAAAGGATGCATACTTCCACATTTCCATCCTTCCATGTCACAGGAAGTTCCTGAGGTTCGCTTTCGGGGGCGAAGCATTCCAATATTGCCCTTCAGCCTAGCTCTTTCCCCTGGCACCTTCACCAAGTGCATGGATGCAGCACTGGCTCCACTAAGACTCCAGGGCATCCGTGTACTCAATTATATCGACGACTGGCTCATATTAGCCGAATCGCGCGACATGGCAGTTTGGCATCGAGATGTCGTTCTGGCCCATATCAGGTGCTTGGGATTGAGACTCAACACAAAGAAGAGTGTGTTGACGCCCTCCCAGAGGATTACGTTCCTGGAGGTCGTATGGGCCTCCACAACGATGCGGGCACAAATGTTCCCCGCGCGCGTAGAGTCCATATTGGCGATGGTCTCCAAAGTGAAGCTAGGCGGCAGCCTCACTGTGAAGCAGTTCCAGAGACTGCTGGGGCTCATGGCAGCAGCATCCAACGTGATACCTTTTGGCCTGTTACACATGAGACCCCTACAGTGGTGGCTGAGAGCCAAGGGGTTTTCCCCGAGGGGAAATCCGTTCCGTATGATCAGGGTAACGTGCAGATGCCTTCGTTCCCTCGTCATATGGAAGAAACCTTGGTTCCTGTCCCAAGGACCAGTGCTGGGAGCATCATGTTGCCGGAAAACCGTTTCAACAGATGCCTCCCTCGCTGGTTGGGGCGCGGTCATTGACGGCCAATTTGGGAGAGGTCTGTGGGAGACCCGGCATTCCTCCTGGCACATCAACTGCCTGGAAATGCTGGCAGTCTACAAGGCTCTGTGGAGCTTTTTCCCGGACCTCCGTGGCCACCATATCCTGATACGAACAGACAATACGTCGGTAGTTTCGTATCTTGTACGAGTTTTGGAGCGGGTCCGCCAAGAAGGGATCAGCCTACTACTAGTAGCACCCTTCTGGCCGACCCGGGTATGGTTCTCGGACATTGTAGTACTGCTAGACGGCCTCCCGTGGCAGGTCCCTCTGAGGAGGGATCTGCTGTCCCAGGCCGGGGGCACAATATTCCACCCCCGGTCAGAGCTGTGGAACCTCTGGTTCTGGCCCCTGAGGGGGCTCGGTACCTAGAGGCTGGCCTGTCAGCAGGTGTTGTCGAGACCCTACTCAGCTCCAGGGCTCCTTCCACCAGGAAGCTGTACAGCCTGAAGTGGAATGTGTTTTCCACTTGGTGTAGAGAACGTGAGGTCGACCCAGTTAACCACCCAGTGGCTTCAGTGCTGGAGTTCCTCCAAGATTGTTTCTCCACCAGGCTTATCCCATCCACACTTAAGGTGTATGTGGCTGCCATTGGGGCTTTCCACTCGCCTGTAGGTGATGGGCCTTTGGGGAAGCACCATCTGGTTGTGCGGTTCCTCCGTGGGGCTCGGAGGATGAGGTCTGCGACTCGTTCCAGAGTCCCAACCTGGGACCTGGCGGTGGTACTTGAAGGGCTGGCTGAGGCCCCATTCGAGCCACTGGAGTCGGCTGAGGCAAAGAACCTGACCCTTAAGGTGGCCTTTCTCCTTGCAGTTACCTCTCTGAGGAGAGTGGGGGATCTCCAGGCCTTGGCGATTATGCCGACTTGCCTGGAGTTTGCCCCTGGCGGAGTGAAGGCCATCTTACATCCAAGACCTTGGGCTACTTGCCCAAGGTGCCATCTAATATGGCACGGTGAGTGGTTCTTCAGGCCTTCCACCCTCCACCTCACGTGACGGCGGAAGAGGGGAGACTTCACCTGCTCTGCCCGGTCAGAGCCCTAAGAATTTACTTGGAGAAGTCTTCACAGTGGAGGAAGTCAGACCAGGTGTTGGTGTGCTTTGGCTCACCCAAAAAAGGGCTGCCTGCTTCAAAACAGACAATCAGTAACTGGATTGTCCAGGCAATAGCCACGGCTTATCAGGTGCGCAATTTGCCTTCACCTATAGCCGTGAGGGCTCAATCCACCAGGGGCATGGCCTCCTCGGTGGCCCTCCTTTCTGGAGTCTCGCTTCAGGAGATTTGCGAGGCGGCCTGGTGGGCCACCCCGCACACCTTCATAAGATTCTACAGTCTGCAACTCCCTGTGACGCCTGGCGCCAGAGTGCTTGCGTCCTAAGTGTGCCTGGGTTCCAGCTTCACACTAGGGCGGGCGTGATTACGATGTGGCATAGTGGGTATATCGTTCCCAAAGTGTCGCCATCACGACGCAGTGCGAGTTCCCTCGAAGGGGAACGTCTCGGGTTACGACTGTAACCCTTGTTCCCCGAGAAGGGAACGAGACACTGCGTCTGGCCGCCACATCTATCACGGGCAGAGCGCTTGCTTCAACGCAAAGCTAATGTGTTGTGCGAGCCAGCGTCCCTTTGTACCTTCCGGGTACACCGTCATCTACTACGTCATGGCGCAACACCAATCAGGATTGGAATAGATTTCATTTATGCTTCAGACGCGCTACGCTGAGGGCGTTCCCAAAGTGTCGTCATCTTGACGCAGTGTCTCATTCCCTTCTCGGGGAACAAGGGTTACAGTCGTAACCCGAGACGTTTTCACATTTCAGTTTTCTTTTGTATGGTAAACTTGACGCTGTGTTGGGTCATAACTCAACGTCCAGTAACCAACATTGGCTCAGTGGAAAAATGTGCCTCTACCTACATTTTTAACCAAACTCCAAAAATGTATTGCGGTTTCCAACTGAAGTGAACACTAGCGGCCAGTGTTGGGGAAAGTTACTTTGAAAATTAATGCATTACAATATTGCGTTACTCCCTTAAAAAGTAACGCATTATGTTACTTTTGCGTTACTTTTTCTCACCTGGGATGGGCTTGTTTTTTTTATATAACAAAACAGTTCTATTTTTGGGCAGATGTAAAGGCCCTTTCACACCAAAATTGAAATATTAAGCCTTAGGCTGAAGAAAATGCATATTCAGTAGGGGGCGCAGCTCTAACAAACCTTTCTGGATTGCAGAAGAAAAGGTTGCAGGAGAAGAAAGTTTAACACTTCACCAATAAAAACAAAAAATCTAAAGTCATTTTTGCTTATGGTTTAACTGAATCATCGAAGGTCAGAAGCAAGTACATTGGTCAATAAAGTGAGATTAAATGCATAAAAATATTTGTTTCTTTAACATATTTAATTATTGGAGGTTTGCGTAGTATTCTGATTTTGCATTTCTGAGATTTTATTCATTTTAAGGAATACTGAATCTTTTTTTGTGCAAGTAAGATGATTAAAGGCCCGTTCACACCAAGAACGATAACTATAACGAGAAATATATTAGTCAGCGAACTATATCATTTATTCTAAGCACACTGCAGTTTTGTCGTCTGCCGCTTTAAAAGCTTGAGATCTTTAAAGTTGGAAGGATTCTGATTGGCTGTCAATCATCAGCTGAAAAAAAATCGTTCTAAAAGTGATTCCAACGATATCGCTCCTCTGTGCTGTTATAGTTATAGTTGTGCTATTCTTTTATATTGAAAATGATTTTTAGAACTATATCTTTATCGTTCATTTATAGATAAGTAATCTTTATTCTTGGTTTGAACGGGCCTTAAATGCATTCTCACATTTAGTCTAGAACTACAATAACCCTCATGTTCACACACAACATCTCTGCACTTTATCCCGATTTTTCTCAACATTGGGTCAAGAGAGCTGTCAGTCAATAAATGGGAAAACAAAGTAACTTGCGATACTTGTTTGAAAAAGTAACTCAGATATTTTGTTGTAAATTTAAAAGTAATGCATTACTTTACTAGTTACTTGAAAATAGTAATCTGATTACGTAACTCACTGCTAGCGACAATAAAACACCAACAACTTTTATTCATTTTCACACACATTATGGGGTAGATTATTGATTAATAGCTACTTAGCATTGTGCATGAATCGCACAAAAATATGTTACGACCTCAAATCACTTTTACCATAATGGATGATTTGTAAAGTAATACATTTTGATGTTTGTATCTCATGATCAGCTCTATAGAGGGTATGCGTGTGACATCACCATCACCCACTGAGTGGCAGAAAGACTGAGCGGCAGCATTGGTTTTCAGCGTGAATGCCACGAAAAACACACAAAACACAGCTAAAATGGGAAAGAGCTTTGAGATTGATTGTACAAATAGATTTGACAAGAAATCTGAGGTATATTTTTACAGACTGCCTACAGAAAAGCTACAGAAAAGAGAAGCAAATGGATCACTGCAATTCACAGAATCAACTGAACTCCAGGCAGCCAAACGTGGATTTGCAGTTATCATTGTGTGTCAATATGTTGAAATTTGGGGTAAAATCATAACCTATATATTGTATTGTTATATATTGTATTGACAACTTATCAGTTAAATATTTACTATCATATATTCTGCATAATTAGATGATTTTAAATAAACACTGACAACAACTATAAATGTTTTAGGGCTGGACGAAATGACGATGATATAAGAAAGTAATAACAAATTTAGACCTACCTATATTCTATCTATAAAGCGTTCACAGGCGAATTTGCTTTATGTATTTCCCTGCCATTGAAATCAGGCTCATATAAATGTCAGGAAACACGATTACAGCTGCATGTCATCATCCATGGATCACTGGATCTTTGATAAGTTGTAAGGAACATTATATTGAGTCCAACCTTTAGTTTAAACTGATAATCGGTTGTTTTACTCGCGTTTTCTGCAGATTCCCCTATTAAATCCAGTCATGCAGCAGCTCTTCTGCCACTCAGTCCGGCTGAGAGGGCGTGTTCCGGCGGGAAAGTGACATCAGTGCATACCCTCTATAACTCGTGAAACTCGAGTCATGATAAAAGACTTGTAGTTAACTCCATCGGTTAGGTTTACTGTAGTTTAGGTGCTACATTAATTTCAAACATGATAGAACATTAACACACTTTTAACGACACTCACTGGACATTTCACTTTTAAAGTGTTGCAAAACATGCTAGAAGCAACGTAATATGTTGCAGAAATGCCACCAGACTTTCATTTTGACAATTTTAAGCATCATATAATAGCATGAAAGTCCCTGAAACATATGTATGTAAGCACACTAGCGGCACAAAGCGTTAGTTAAAGTTCCCCAATTATGGTCTTTTGAATATTCCCTTTCATGCAGTGTGTAATATCACTGTTTGTGAATGTAAACGTTCTGCAAAGTTGTAAAGTCGAAAGTGCTTGATAAATAAAGTTATTGGGCCCTATCATACACCCGGCACAATGTGATGCCAGGCTAGTGTTTTCTGCTAGTTTCATCCTGACACAGTTCTCATTTTCATGTCCAGCTCCACGTTGTTTAAATATCAAATGCACTGGTGCATCTGTTCACCCATGGACGTCTGGTCTGAAAACCAGGTGTGTTCAGAAGCATTGTTGGAGCGTTGCTATTTTGAGGAACTGAAAACGACTGCGCCATTGACCAACACAAACCTGATCTAAAGTCAATAGCGCAGTATTTTTTGTGTTATTTAAAGGGTGTGTTAGTAATATGAGCCTATAGGCGGTGCACAACGCACGTACACTCTGCTTATTACACACACAGGGACGCGCAGCAGCACACACACATGCCAAATATTAAAAATAAAAGGATTCCTCTCTGGAGAAGCGTTCAGTCTTTCCGCTCGCATGTAAATAGTGAATCCGCCATGGTGCGAGCACAACTGGCTTTTAAAGGGAATGGGAGATGAGACTCTGATTGGTTTATTGCATGTTACGCCCTAAAACACACCCATGACTCATTAAGAGACGAGGTACAACCCTTTTGGATCATGCACCGGGCGTGCCAACCATTTTCCCCGTCATTAAACTAACAAAAGTGGATTCAGACACGCCCTAAGTGCAGATCGTTAAAATAGGACCCATTGTCTCCCAAAAAAAAAGAATCGACTCTGAACTGCCTATACGAGTTGTTTGTAATTCGATTCCAACTGCGTTATGGTTCTACGTCACTAGATAAGATGTGATCTATGTTGTACGTTGTCTGCCCGCGAACAACTTGACCAGCCCTCAAACGTCATTTTACTGACGACTGCTTCTCAAATCTCGGAGTTCAACGCGGGATTCTCAAAACACTTGCTCTTGAAAGATGGGTCAGTCCAGTTTATTTGGACCAGCTGCTCCTCAGAATCACAGCCTGTAAGTATGAATAATTATTGATGTATGTATTTTCTACCAGGAGTTCAAAATACGTAGTTTTGTGTTTTATATTGTGTAAGTATTCCGAATAACTCACGTTATCACTGTCTTACTGAAATACTTCTGCTCATCAGCTGTAGGACACTAATAGCTAAAACTGTCTATTAATGCAGATCATCTGTCGTTACTACTTTGAGTAAAGATAAAGGATGGAGCAAGATTTGTTTTACAAACTTGAATGTTTCATCAGTCATTCACGTTAGTGCTGGGCTAACGTATGCGCTGTTATTGATACAGTTCCCGACATGCGCTGTAAGTAGTAGACCAGTCACAACAGACTGGGCCATCTGACCAATCAGAGCAGAGTAGGCTCGTGGAAAGGAGGGATTTAGAGAGACTCATTCATCCGTCGAGACGTTTGAGAATCACTGAACAATGTGGTGATGTGCAATGTATATTATTAGAAAATTAAAGTGTTTTTTTACCTTTGATGCAGGTAAACCTGTTGTAGGAGACGCCAAAACTAAATTAGCAAACTTTAAAATAGCATAATAGCGGCACTTTAAAACAACAGAGGTAGCTGCGAATATCAATCTCCACAGCATCAACAGTCCGTCTGCTCTGATGTGAATTTTTCATGCTCTTGTATCATTAATGATTTGCACGGCCTGACAAATATGCAGGTATAAATCAAGCCGGAGAGATTACATCCTAAAGTATTTAAGAGCCATTCTGAGCTCGCTAAGCTCCCGTGGAATAGATGTAATGTAATTAATTTGACTTGTTTGTATTGGGTAGGGTCATTCAGGTTAATTGAGTCTTATGTCAAAACACTGGCAGAGAGCCACACTTTCTGCCTGTACAGTATATCGTCTTTAATTAATATTAAAAGAGACGGCAGCAGGTTATGTCAGCCAATGACAGGCAAACAGAGTATAAACAAAAACAAAGTCCGTCTCACTGAAGCGCCTGACAGATATTAGGAGACAATGCGGCTAATCGGATACCTGCTGTCAGATGGAGGCTCTGCCAAACTCACTGTGGGATTCTGACTATTGGACAAATGTTGCAGATTGTCTGAAAGAGCAAACATGCTTTCAAATAACTCAGTTTCATGGATTGTTGGTGGAGGTCAAGATATCACAGATGCTTGTTTTTTACAGACATACAGTGGCAATGGGGGGTTGGTTATTACCGCTCAGACAACATATACTTAAATTTATCACTTTTAGCAGTGTTTTATCTAACTTCAAAGGGTTTCCTGTAAAAATGACACTGTATGTGGGTATGGGAATCTTTTCAATTTGGGTAGGCCAAATCCAGGCGGAAATCCCCCAAAATGGTCCTTCATCCTGTTCAAAAGTTTTCACCCCCGGCTCTTAATGCGTCGTGTTTCCTTCTGGAGTGTCAGTGAATGTTTGAGGCTTTTTTTAATAGTTGTGTTTGAGTCCCTCAATCATCCTCAGATCTTATAATCATACAGTCACTGCTGGAGAGGGTTCAAATATGCAAAAGATGCTGGAAAACTGAAGAATTTGCAGGAGCTGGATGATTTTTCTGAAGAACGTTGGTCGGTTTAACTGCTCAGGACAAACAAGGGACTCAAGAACAACCATCACAAAACACACACACACACACACACAGCCGTGGATCATCCAGGGAACGACACATTAAGAATCAAGGGTACATAAACTTTTGAACGCTGTAATTTTTAATAAATTCAGTTATTTTTTTGTCTTGTGGACTATATGTAAACATCTTTTATGTGAAAAATCTTATTTAGGACAGTACTAAATAAAAAAATAACATGCATTTTGTATGATCCCTCTGATTTTGTGGGGTTCACATACTTTTTCTTGCCACATTTGGATGCTTGTTTCAAACAAGACTAATTTGTGAAAGGTTGAACTGTTCTGAGCAAGTTGTTACTTTGTGATTTTAGACAATTCATAATTTATAATTGTCATGCCCCTTTATAAATGTGTAATCATGATAAAATGTGTAATCACAAAAAGCCTCGTAATCAATACAATATTCTTTTGGATTGCAAAGCTCTAATCTAATGGGTTTGGTGTGCTTTGAATTCTGGATAATTGTGATGCATGTGTGTAATTAGTACTTTTATTGGGAATATTGAACATCATGAGAAATAATTACACAGATGGTGCAGGTTATGACGGAGCTGATACACAAAAATGTAATCTCTTAATCCACTGTATGAGTGGATTTGATCATGTATTTGTCTAATACTCAATTAACCACCTTAATTTTGTTATCTGTCTAAGTATGGTTTATCCGTGAGATCTTACACACTAACTCTGCCAGGACTTTCATTGGCGTGATTGAAAGTGGTTAGAAGCAAAGGATTGTTTTTCCTTTTATGCTCATTTCTGACAAACAGGTTCATAACCTCATTATAAGCACAGAGCTTTTAGACGTCCTTTGTGAATGCTTGCATTGCCATTTTGATAGCAGTCGGGTCTACTTTTATGACTGTAAAGCCTGAGAGGTTTTGAATCTTATGCTGTTGAACATCAGAAAGTAAACAGGCTTGAAGGTGCATTGCGTCCTGATTAAATATCAAATTACAATCAAAACGCAACAAAATCACCATTATTTCTCTATATTGCATTAATATGCAGTAAACACTCCCTAGATCATCTCTTCAGAAGCATTTCCAGTCTGCTTGGTATTTAAATTCACTATGAACCCACAATGAAACACATTTTACTTCTATAATGTGGATATTTCCTATATTGCACTGCTTTCTCATGTAGAAGACAAAAAAAAAAAGATATTTCGAAGAATGTTGGGTAACACGTTACTTAAAGTCTTCATGCATAATGCATTATAAAGGTATTCATAATGTATGGTATAATGCATTATATATTTTCATAAATAATTGTAACCAAAGTTAAAATGCATTATAATATTCACAGATTCCTTGTTACATCTGAAATTGATTGTTTGTTGTGTTTTAATGCATTATATTTTCTAAAAGTGTATTATAACTGTAGTTATTATTAATTATTAATTAGTGCTGGGGAAAAATTAATTAAGTCATGATTAATCGCATTCAAAATAAAAGTTTGTGTTTACATATTATAACACACATATATTATGTAAACACAAACTTTTATTTTGAATGTGATTAATTAATAATAACTACAGTTATAATACACTTTTAGAAAATATAATGCATTAAAACACAACAAACAATCAATTTCAGATGTAACATATATGTATATATACACTGAACAAAATTATAAACGCAACAAATTGTTTTTGCCCCCATTTTTCATGAGCTGAACTCAAAGATCTAAGACATTTTCTATGTACACAAAAGGCCTATTTCTCTCAAATATTGTTCACAAATCTGTCTAAATTTGTGTTAGTGAGCACTTCTCCTTTGCCTAGATAATCCATGTGGCATATCAAGATGCTGATTAGACAGCATGATTATTATACAGGTGTGCCTTAGGCTGGCCACAATAAAAGGCCAACAACCTGATCAACTCTATGTGAAGGAGATGTGTTGCACTGTGTGAGGCAAATGGTGGTCGCACCAGATATTGACTTTTTTTTTGGACCCCCCCAATAAAGTAAAACTGCACATTTTAGAGTGGCCTTTTATTGTGGCCAGCCTAAGGCCCACCTGTGCAATAATCATGCTGTCTAATCAGCATCTTGATATGCCACACCTGTGAGGTGGATGGATTATCTCGGCAAAGGAGAAGTGCTCACTAACACAGATTTAGACAGATTTGTGAACAATATTTGAGAGAAATAGGCCTTTTGTGTACATAGAAAAAGTCTTAGATCTTTGAGTTCAGCTCATGAAAAATGGGGGCAAAAACAAAAGTGTTGCGTTTATAATTTTGTTCAGTATATATATATATATGAGCACAACCATAACTTGATGACAATAATAATGAAAAATGTAATTCCAGTATTAGTTACCTGTGAACCTTAATGTAAGGTCAACCATTTATACATGATTTATACATGTTAATAACCTGTGAAAGTAAACCTTAATGTGAAGTAGAAACACGCAAATCATTTATTTATTAATTATTAATGCACAGACAGAAAAGAGTATTATTTTCTGGACCATTGAAATAAAGTGTAACCAAATTTGTTAAAGGGGACCTATTATGCCCCTTTTATGCAATATGTAATATAAGTTTCAGTGTCCCCAGAATGTGTCTGTGAAGTTTCAGCTCACAGATCATTTATTATACCATGTTGTAAATGCCCATTTTTGAGTGGAAGGAAAAACATGCTGTTTTCATGCATATAACTTTAAATGCAAATGAGCAGCTGCTCCGCCCCCATCCATAAGAGGGCGGAGCCTGTACAGCTCGTGCCTCTGATACTCTGCCAAAAACTAAAACATCTGTTTTGATGATCATCTCTATCATGCTCACGTGACATTGCAGTAAAACTTCTAAACTTCTGATATATGGTTTTCTGAGCACACACACCCGAAGCACGCACACAGAAAGCTGGATGTCAGACGGAGCGTCCCGTGAGTATCAAACTAAGTTCTCTTTCACATCTTATTGCGCTTAAACTGTCAAAAACACACACAGCTCACATAAACATAGTCGGTTATGTCTGTGGACGTAAACAGCAGGGAAAGAAATGGCATGTGTATATTAGATCTGTGTATTAAAGTGACAGCAGTGTAATATACAGTACCTACTGCTATATCTGCTGTTAATATGAATCAACAAAAGAAAATCAGAAAATCACTCACTGCTCTCAACTGAATAACTTTAGTAGCTTTAATAAGAACACATTTCTTACTTAAATGCTGCAGTTAAATGCTCTGGCGAGGAGATAATCATGGCGGACAGTGTACAGCTCACTGAGGGCGGGGTCTATGCTAATAGGGCAGAGTCAGTCAGCAGTCATGGGCGGGGGCCTGTGCTAATAGGGCGGAGTCTGTCAGCAGCCATGGGCGGGGCTTGTGCAAATAGGGCGGAGTCCGTTAGAAGTCATGGGCAGGGCCTGTGCTAATAATCAGAGTCCGTCAGCAGTCGTGGGCGGGGCCTGTGCTAATAGGGTGGCTAATAGCCGCTCAAAATCAGAGTCCATCAGGGGCCTGTGCTAATAATCAGGGGCCTGTGCTCAAAATCAGAGTCCGTCAGCTGTTGTGGGCGGGGCCTGTGCTAATAGGGCGGAGTCCGTCAGCGGCCGTGGGCAGGGCCTGTGCTAATAGGGCGGAGTCCGTCAGCTGTCGTGGGCGGGATCTATGCAAATGTGATATCACAAAAGCTAGAATCTGCAAACGGCTTATTCTGAGACACTGCTTATGATTTATGGGGATTAAAAAAAGATGAGTGTGTGGATTTTTACCATTATAGGGTGGTTGTGTACACACACTGCCGACACACTCTTATGTTCAAACACCATGTAAAAGTGAATTTAGTATAATGTTAGTAATAAATACAGTTGTTTTGTTGTTCCTTCAGGTTAGCTCAAAGTGCATTAACTAATGTTTTTTGGTAAAATGTTTTTGTAAATGCTGAAATTAACATGAACTAACACATGCTCTGGTATTTCAAACTTATTTTTACCCCTAGAAGAGTTAGCCCCTAAAGAGTTTAGGATTTCTACTCGGGTTTCACACCCACATGATGGAGTATTATCCCAGACTGATGTCCAAACACTGAGGAATCCATAGAAGCGGTGCTGGTGTAGCTCATCATCCGGTGTCTGTTGAGTCAACGCCGCAGGCTCCTTCCTCTCTCAGCGCTATTGATTTATTCTCTAGCACAACTGCACTTGTTCAGCCGGTCAGGCCTCATTATTACAGTCTCATCCACCCGTCACTGATAAACAGGGGCCAGTCTCTTAACCTGCACCTTAACAATCTCTCAGTCCTCTCATTGAATTCCTGAAGCCGGGATGAATCGGAGCTCTCTCGTGGTCGGCTGGGAAGGGCCAGCGCTGAGGCTAACACAATGATCAATGTGAAAATTAGGACGATTCCTCATGCGCTGTCTTGCAGACATCAGTTTGCCTTGAGTGCTGCGGGACGAGGCCACAGTCCACGTCTAATCTGTCAGCATTGGGTAAAGTGGCGACATTGCTCTCGTAAAGCATAGGTGAGTAAATAGACACTTAATCATCTGTGTCTGTCTGCTAACGCTGCAAGGACATCAGAGCAACAGGAGAGAGCCGCCACACAGCGCACGAAAGCACACTCTGAACTGCTGGAAGGAGGAAACGTGCCAACCCAACACAAATCTGTGTAGTTCTGGCAAAACAAAAATAGATGACCTCTTTCAAAGCACAGACAGGTCCAGGTCCAATCACACAGATACATGCCCAGTTCATATTTCACTCCAGAATTTAAAGAAACAAACCAAATCTATTTTCTATATTTAGACTTAAGATTTTTGACCTGTAATTTTTTTAAAATAGTAATATTATTTCCATGATATTTATGCTGTAAATAAACAAAAAACATGTTTATGTTTCATATATATATATATATATATATTATGATATATTCTTGGCAGGTTTTGCTAGAATCACAGGTAATCTTTAGTCACTATAGCAACTCATAATGTAATAACTGCACATAATGAAATAAGTATTACATTATTATTGTAATAAAATGTTCATAACGTAATAATTTTCTCAAAATGTATAGTCTTGAGCTCATAATGTAATAATTTTTACATTATAAGAAATTTATAATCAGTAATTTATATATCAGTAATCAGGATTTTGTAGGCAGGTTAAGACTGGATTTCGATTTTTAAAATGTACTGTAAAGGAATATCAATGCTTTATGTTTAATAAAAGTATTAATAATAATAAGATTAATAATAATAATTGCATGAATATTTCAATGTTGCATTTCACAGGTAGTTTAAGACTGGATTTAGATTTTTGTGCTGTAAAGGAATACTAATATTTTTATGTTTTAAAAGCTATTACAATCATGACAATATGACAATGTTTTTGGTGATTTTATAATGTAATACATTTTATACAAACTTATTACATTATGAGCATTTTATTACTATAATAATGTGCAGCTATTACATTATAAGTCACCCATACAGATTTTTCAGCTTGTAAATTGTTCTCTTTGATCAGAAAAAGTATTTTCAATAAAATGTTTTGTCAATTTGTCTTGAGCACAGCTTATTACATTACATTAAGGATTGCTGTAGTATATTTTGGAATTAAGTAAAAAAAAAAATCTGTTCATGCATGAAGATAACCTTTAAAGTCACCATGAAATCAAAATGGACAATTCTTATTTTTTATGGAATATTGCAGCGTTTATTCTAAATGATTTATCGGTGCACATCATTATTGTTTTAATAATCTTGAATCAGAATAACTTAATCTCTTCTCTTCTCTGATGACGAGGGCGGGGCAACCTGTCACTCACATGAGATCCACCAATAGCAAACCACAACTGTCCAATCAGTTCCCCACTGACAAAATCAAGCCCCGCCCTACATTTGTTCTTGTTCCTGAAGCATTTCACTTGGATATGCGTCACAATAGGGAAGAAAAGACGAGCGTGACTTCTGTTTCATGCTGACTTTAAGGGACAATGCAATGACAATGTTTGTAATATCTTAAATGCATATTCCAAATAATGTGACAAAAACTTCTGGCGCTTGTTCCACTGTGCTAGTTTATTTTCAGATATTATTTCAAGTAAACTTCTGTTAGAGTTGACTGAAAGTACTGTCTATTATTTAAAAGACTGGGGAAACACAAAAAGCTCAGTGCGGTACCATAAAAGCAATTATTCTTTCAAAAGCAGGACAGAGAATGACACTCCATTCAAAGCCACATTAAACATAAGAGACTGGCTCATTTTAGTCTTTTCTTGTAGAGAGGCATTCTCTTCTGACATTATCTTCAGTTGGGTGGAGAAGTCTTTTATGTTTTCTAAAGGAGCAAATGAAAATCAATGAGAAAAATGTTTCACTAGACTCTTTTTGTATGCTCGATACGAGTTCCACTATTCCTCCAAACAATTATGAACAAACTCACAAGTTTGCAGCCGCATCTCCCGCTAGCCGATGACAGGGCAGGAGTTCATGCAGAAACTTCAGGACACCTATCAAGAATTGATCGCTTCTCTGTTCGGCTGCAGTCGCTCGAGAACCAAATGACGCCCGATGATCAATCCGGTCAACTAAGTGGAGCTTGTCAGTGTTTCAGAGAGTTGAGCTGTGTATTAACTAGAACGTACTGTGATTATCATCACTCACACACACATGCATTATGGCACGAGTTTAGCTATTTCTCTGACAGTCTTTAAATGGTCATTTAAAATGTATGTATTTGTTTTGCTATGTCAAGTAGTGTAGAAGTTCATAGTAGTCAAAAATAAAATATCAGGTCAGTTATGTAAGAAGGAATTTAATACTATTCCACCAGATGAATGCAAAAGTTTGGTAAGATTATTTTAATGTTTTTGAAAGAGTCTCTTCTGCTCACCAAAGCTGCATTTATTTGATCAAAAATACAGTAAAAATTGTGAAATATTATTCCAATGTAAAACAGCTGTTTTCTATTTGAATATATAGTAAAATGTAATTTATTCCTGTGATCAAAGCTGAATTTATCATCATTCCTCCAGTCTTCAGTGTCACATGATCCTTCAGAAATCATTATAATATGAGGATTTGATGCTCAAGAAACATTTATGATTATTATCAGTGTTGAAAGCAGTTGTGCTGCATTATATGTTTGTGAAAACCGTGATACGTTTTTCAGGAGTATTTGATGAATAGAAACTTAATTGACTTAAAATTGGCGTTCGATTGCTTCCACAAGGCTCAGGAGAAAAACACGTCCTGCCCAAAATCGTCCGCCTCCTCCAGAACCTCTACAACAGCCCGACGAGCTGCGTACGCATGAGGTGTCTGAGGAGTTTTCCGTCCATACTGGTGTCCGGCAAGGTGACGTCGCCTCCCCTCTTTTGTTCAATACATTGATCTACGCGATCATGAGGAAGGTCTTCGAGAACAAACAGGGAGTCCATTATGGCATCGACGGCTACATGACTGATCTTATGTTTGCCGATGACAGTGCCATCCTGGCCGATACGGATGCGGAGGCCACAGCGCCATCCACGACGTTGCCCATTTCGCCAAGCTGTACGGACTGAAAACCAACATCGAAAAGACCAAAGTTATGACGACCGACGGCTCACCAGCGTCCGTCCACCTCGAGGGAGTCCAAATTGAACAAGTACAAGACATCAAATACCAAGGATTTCTGCTCCAAGAAAAGAAGATCACCTCGATTGCTGAAGTTCTTAGCCGAATCGGTCAGGCAACAGTGGCGTTTGCCTCATTGAAGTGGTGTTTGTGGAAGAAGGCCAACATCACTACTGCGACTAAGATACGACTCTTCCGAACCCTGGTCATTCCTATCCTGTTATATGGATCAGAAACCTGGACCATTCTTAAGTCGGAACTTAAGCTCGAGGTCTTCCAAATACAATGCCTCCGGCAAATCCTCAGCGTCTCCCGGCGCAACGACTCCGGAACGAATGTATCCGAAAATAGTGTGGTGACCAGCCTACAATTGAGGAGGCCATCCAGAAGCGACGTCTGCAGTGGTTTGGACACATCTGTCGGATGAGTGCAGACCGACTGCCGTTCCAACTTCCCTGGCGCCGCCGACCACTGACCTGGAAATTTCATCATGCCATGCCGAAGAAGTCCTGGCTGAAGGAAATCGGCAATGACCTAAGAAACCAACACATCATCCCCACGGATGCCAAGGCCTTGGCCACTGATCGATCTGCATGGAGGCGTGTAGCGAAAGAGATTCGAAATCCTGTGGCATCCACAGCAGCATACACGCCAGCTAAGGAAAAAGAAGAAAGAGAAGATAAATAGAAAGTTCAAAAGAATTTTTTTTTTTTTTATCAACAATATAGAACAGTTCACTGTCACTTTTGACCAATTTAATTCTTTCTTGCATTGAATTGCAGTGTATAAAAATTAAATAGATCATATCGTGTCACATTTCTTTGTTGTCTTGAAATATAAGAGATCAGTGTTTTATGTAAACATGCTATCTTCCGGTCTCATCCGCTTCCAGTTATTTTAGCTGTACAGAAGCATTACTCTGCTTGATATCATATTATTTTAATTTATTATTGTAACCATAAACCATAAACACACTGGTTTGTAGCGCAAATTATTTTACCATTTACACAGCATTTTGTTATTAACTAAGGCTGCATTTACACTGCATAGTTCAATTCAATTCAGATTTTTTCGCTCCCATGTGGCACAGATCGGATATGACCCACAGGTTTCGTACGGGTGCTTGAAATCCTTGAAAATGCTTGAATTTTGATGTTGTGTTTTCAAGATTTGAAAAGTGCTTAAATTTTGGATAAAATGCTTGAAAATGCTTGAAATTGTAACTGTATTTCTTTCACAACAAATACCTATCTGACTGAATATTTTGTTTATTAAATGGAGAAATAAAATGTTGGAGAGCCTAAAATGAAACCTGCTGTGCTCGTGATCTGCCAGTCTATTTCCATGTGTGACTTCGCCCCCATGAAACCGTCTGCTGCACCATGCCGGGAGGTTGTAGTTTCAATGAACGTTGGCTGGAAGATGCAAAATACGCATTATGGATTAAATGGGGACAAACCCCACGAGTTGCCTCTTGTAAAATCTGCAAAAAAGACGTGCAGCTTTTAACAATGGGCGAGTCTGCTCTTTCGAGTCACACTTTGAGTCACATGAAAGGTAATCGATAGACTTTTCAAGTAAGCTAACGGAAGTAGCCTATTTGTAGTCTTCTCACAGGCATCTGTTTCTGTTGAGTTTATGAATGCAATGTCTAATAATCAGAGGCGTTCAGATTAGTCATCGCTGAAATGCCGGAGTTTTGTTCAGAGCGCGCTCTCACTCACTGAAATCTGCACTCTCATCATAAACAACAGAGCAGAGATGTACGGAGATTCATTCATCATACAGTGATTCTGTTTTTGTTCTATTTCAGCAGCGAAAATAGTTTCAAACAAAGATCACAGCAGAACCAGAGCACATCTGATGTGACTGGCATTAAGTTGGCTTGACGTTGGATGTTCGATAATTGCAAATTTAGGGACCGTCTCTAAAATTACATAAGACATGTGTATACAGGTTTCTAACTTAAATAGCATTTGAAGAGAATGACTTAGTCATAAAACCAACTTTAAGGTGTTCATCTAGGTGTCAGGTATGATGCACACCTTTTAGATTTTTGATATTTAATAAAACAAACTGTCAAATCACATGAAAATATGGATATGTATTTCACTAGGCTACTGTATGGGCTCATACACAGAAATGCTAGATTTAAATATGTCATAGCTGATGGAAGCTGATAAACACTTGCTTAAGAATAAATTATATTCACAGTTTTCACACCAAAAAAAAATCTGATCCTTCTGCTATTACGAAACACAATTTTGGCTGTTTATAGCATTATCTCTTTTAATGTGATAAAAACACTAAATAATAATTTTGACTATGTATCGGTATGTAATTTACGGTGGTGTAAGGTGCTGGAAAAATCTTTAAACTGGACCTTGAAAGTGCTTGAATTTGACCTTGGAAAAGGTGTATGAACCCTGGACCCTTGAATGTGTACGCAGAAAAAAAGCACATGGATCCCGATATTCTCAAATCGGTTTCAGGCCTCATTCATACGTGGAAATAAATCTGATATGAATCGGATACGTGCATTTGCACCTGCCGTATAAGCGGACAGATCGGATATTCCCGTGTCAATGTGAGTCGTACGTCATTGAAAAAGTGACTTTTTCGTGGTACAGATATACGTATCTATAACAAATCAAACATCTCTAGTTGACTAGCAGAGTATTAATTTTGTTTGTTTGTGCTCGTTGCCGCTCAGTGAAATCACAAAATAAAATGCACACAAACATGTCCCTGCTCTTGATATACAATCACTGATGAACACATTTGGTTTTAATGAGGAAAAAAAACATATACGATGGCAGATTTGAACCCAGAACCTCTGACATGCTCAACAAAAGTTCAACCACCAGACCATTAGTGTACACTCACTTCTATAGCGGATCTGTGTACATAATCACTGTCTTGAAGAATTTGTACTATAGTAAATAATGATTTTAATGTAAGGGTGAAACTAATGCATTAAAATATTTCTATGAATTCCATGTCAATATATTAAACTTAATGTACTATTGAAATTGATTTCTTGATATCATGTTATTTTTTGTTCGTTTTGCCAAGTGTAGTGTAAATGCAGATATGGGTCACTTTTAAAAGAAGCTGTAAGCGGGTCGTCAAAAAAAAAAAAAAAAAATTTGAATATAGTCAAAAAATCGGAATTGGGCATCAAGACCTGCAGTGCAAATGTGGCCTAACATGGATCAAATAAGCTTAGACATCAGTATTACTTTATTTTCAACACATAATTCAATTACATAATGTTTTTCTACAACTGCTTATCGCAGAACTTACTTAATTTTGAAGCCCAGAGACCATAATACATCTTAAGCCAATTTTGAAACATCAGAAGTCATTTAGATACTCAATGAATACAATTAATAGCAGAAATGTATAAGGAAGAGGAAGAACAACATATATGATTCATCAGTAGTGGAGTAATAATGAAGTAGGATATTCCAAACCCAAAAATATGTTAATGTTTTTCCAGTTGTTATATAATTACATAAGAGTAAAATATGGACAAAGTCCAACAAATGTTGTGCTTTTCCAACTATACTGGACACGACAACAGCCTGGAGCGCTGTATATCATTTCACACGCAAAGAGGGACGCTACATACAAATCTTAAAGGCACAGCACCAGAAATAACAGCTGAATTTAAGGGCCAGATAGAGGGTAGTAAATAATATATAAAACAAAATATCACTTTTTTGTGATATGATCTTTTTAAACCAGCTCAGTAATATAATGTGTTTGGGAAATGTGTTTGTAGCTCGGCTCTCTATCACTGATAAATGGCAGAAGTTCTTGTTAAAGGACATTATCACAACTGAGGCCAAAATAATGCACCATAGACTATTGAATGGGCAAAAGCGCTATAAATGATAATTTCTTCTCCATAATGGTTTCACTGTGGTCACAAATATGATAGAACAATATTATCTGCTCTCTCATGCAAGAAAGAAATCCTATCGAGCTAAATGATGATAATGGCATATTTCTCCTCTTGTGATGTCTGGCGTCCGTCTGCCAAATTCACTGATCAGAATCATTGATCAGCTCCGTTTATTGCTCAGGCTAATGGACAGTCCCGAGACAGAGAGGCCAGGCTCCTTCGCACAACATTTTGTTTGCCAAAGCAGTGTACGTTCTGTATTTCTGAAAGTGGCAGTCAATGAATCTTGATAATGTGCAAGCACTGGGCGCATAACTCACATTGATAGCCTTTATATTGTGCCAGGCAGTTATAAATCTGGAGACATGAATATGCATTGACAGTCAACTCCAGCGGGCTGCAGATAGTTTCAGAGATACAAGCGGTTTGACGGCAACTTAAAAAAAAATAACACGCTTGAGGTCATTCAAGATATCTATAAAGTTAAAAGCACTAATTATAGTAAATGGACTTTTAATTTCCCATTCAAATCGGATGTGCCTTACAGCAGTGTCTTGCTCATTCATCATGTTTGTCTAAATCGCTGTGCCAAATTCATGCATTCAGTTCAAGTTTTGTCCCATTTGTTTGTCATTTATCCATCCTTATGTCAATCCAGACTTGTATGACTTTTTCCAGTGGAACACATAGGGCCCTATTTTAATGATCTGAGCTCATGGTCTGAAGCTCACTTTTGCTAGTTTAACGACAGAAAAAACGGTCGGCGCGCCAGAGGCATGGTCCAAAAGGGTTGTCCCTAGTCTCTTAATGAGTCATGGGTGTGTTTTGGGCGTAACGTGCAATAAACCAATCAGAGTCTCATCTCCCATTCCCTTTAAAAGCCAGTTGCGCTCGCACCATGGCGGATTCGCTATTTACATGGAGCGGAAAGACTGAACGCTTCTCCAGAGAGGAATCCTTTTATTTTTAATATTTGGCATGTGTGTGTGCTGCTGCGCGTCCCTGTGTGTGTAATAAGTAGAGTGTACACGCGTTGTGCACCTCCTATAGGCACATATTACTAACACACCCTTTAAATAACACAAAAAATACTGAGCTATTGACTTTAGAGCAGGGGCCCGTTTCAGAAAGGAGGTTAAGTGGAAACTCTGAGTATGTTAACCCTGAAATGAGGGAAACTCTGAGTTTTCTGTTTCAGAATGGGAGGTATGTTAAACCCGAGAAAGCAGGTTAAGTCAAGCCCGTTTCTGAAAGAGAGATAACATATACTCAGAGTCAGTTACCAGGGTAACTTACTCTGTGAACCTAACCTGGTCTGGAGCAGGTTTTCTTCGGTAAACCCAGAGTTTCTTTCGGTCTCCTCCCCCTTTTTAAAGCGTTAGTGGTGTTTAAATACTTCATTCGTTCATTCACGCTGCACAAATGCTTTTCTTACTGAATATTTTGTACAATTATTACATTATTTCAAGTACAAATATCTAAACATTATAAATTAAATCTAAAGTAAGCACATTTTACTTAAAACAAGTAAAATTATCTGCCAGTGGGGTAAGAAAAATAATCCTAATGCAAACGAAAACCAGATTATTTTTCTTACCCCACTGGCAGATAATTATGTCATTATGTATTTTTCTTGTAGAAAATGCATCTTGATTTAAGAATCTTTAGATATTTTGACTGGAAACAACCAGACAAAAATACAAAGTAAGAAAAGCATTCTTTGCAGTGCAGGAACATTCGTTCATTGTGCATATTTTCATCATGAGGACACCGGCAAAGTGACAAAAATGGCATGTCCTTTTATACAAAATCCTGATGTTCACTTGATATACCTAGAAGTAACCTAATAATTAGAATTTCCTTTAGGATTTCCAGTGGTTGGATGGATTGAGGACACGCATATTCCCTTCATCACACTTTCTGAAAACGGATTAGCCTACTGTATGGAATGGAAGGATGTCAGATGGATGGGAAGTCCGAGATATAGCTGTTAAATGAACGCAAATTATTCACAATTTTATGGTCAACTTTATTTCCTACAAAAACTTTAATATTAATATTCTTCCTCCATCTCCTCTTCATCTGTCAGTGGTGCTTGTGTTTGGCTGGCCTGAGACGTCAAATGTTAATTTCATTACCCTAATTAATAAATGCAACAGGTGGTATCAGAGAACATTTCATTATGTGAAAAGAGCATTAGACTATGTGGGAAAAGCTGTTACACATTGAAATAGAAACTGAATGATATTTATTTAATATGTCAAATGTTTGTAAAGTCATGTAGCCTACACCCATGAACATTTTATGCTTAATAAAACGTGAACTTAATTAAACTAACTGAGAATTAAACTTACATATTGACCTGGAAGTATGCAGCTGTCTTTTTGTCGGGTGCTGTTGCCATGGTGAATCATAATTTCGGAGCTCCATTGATCATGGTTTTTCATAGTCGTGGTGCACGCGCTTAACTCAGAGTCAGTCTACTCAGAGTTGACTGAACTAACTCAATTTTAACAGCTCAATTTTAAACTCAGAGTTGGTTGAACCTCCTTATTAAAACGGGCCCCAGGTGTGTGTTGGTCAATGGCGCAGTCGTTTTCAGCTCCTCAAAATAGCAACGTGCCAACAATGCTTCTGAACACACCTGGTTTGTGTCCCGAAACTTTAGGTAAACCTTGAAAATTATATATGGGGTTTTTTAACTGAATTTCAATTTTCGCTTGACCATAATAATCTACTGTTTCTAATTTATAGCATCATGAACGGTAAAACGCTGTCGGCCAACATCAGTTAAAGGGGACCTATTATGCAAAATTCACTTTTATAAGGCGTTTGAACACAGATGTGTGTCCACAGTGTGTGTCCAACCAGCCTATAATGGTAAAAATACACCCAATACTTTTTTTATAATCCCCATCAATCATTATCAATCTCTCATAACTCCTACGTAAGAGTAGGGAAGCCCTGGCCATGACTGTTGATGATTGGCCCTATTAGCATAGACACGCCCCTGAGTGAGAAGCACAGAGACGCCATTTCTGTTTACTCGCTGTATCAGCGCTAGAGTATTACAATGTCTGTGCCAAAAACATTACAAATGTTCTGTTGTTGGATGTATCAACAAACATACGAGTCTCATAGACTCCCGGCATCAGAGCCACTGAGGACACCGTGGGTGAAGTTCATTTATGAAGGAAGTGTGCCAAAGAATGTCAGTAAAATATATTTGTGCAAATCATTTTACACATGACTGCTTCACCAACGACGGTGAATTCAATGAAATGATTGTACTATATTTTAGTTTGATGATGTTTTTTATTTAATATTTTGTATTTTATGGTACTAAATTATATTTATGCTGTAGTTTATAATCCATTTATTCACTTTTTGAGCATAGACCTGAAAATGAAATTTCCAACTTAAACTGTGGTAAATCTTGAATGCTTTGGATCACAGACTGAAGTTTGGTCTCTTTTTAAAGACGACACTTGGCAAATTATTGCTGAAGTCAACTTAAAAAAAAGTTACAGAATTGTACATTTATTTAAAAAAAATTTTTTTTTATATGAAATATATACAAAAACACGTTTTACTCTAAAACTGCAAGAAAATCAAAGCCATAAATCTAAACAAGTTTTGTTCCAAATTTGAGGATGATATCTCAAAAAATGAGCTTTCAATCAGATTTTATTTGGCTGCAGTACCAAACGCTTCCACTAGATGAAATTCATCTCCCATTAATTTCCAATGAGCTCATTTTTGACCGCGAGGAGTACAAATGTGAAAATTTGTTTTCAGGACCATTTAACCATTTAACCAGGGCCGTAACCACCATAGACAGGTCCCCCTGAATAATTAGAAATGGCCAAAATTGTCCCCCCCCCAATATTTGATATTCTTGATGCTGATCTGCTTCAAATTATCTGCTCTGTTTGTTGCTAGGATGACAGAAGTAAAATGTTATATTTTTAGGTTGGTCTGCCTCAGCGGTCTAACAGCGCTCGTCACTGTCAGATTGAGGGCGATGGCCAATCAAATCAAAGGCGGCGGGGCTTACTGTTTCACTTTAGTTATAGCAGTGAAAGAGTGCATTGTAAGATGCAAGTAGCTAAACATTTTATATTTGACAACTGTTTTACGATAAAAACGTTCTGCGACCAACAGTAATATCAAGTGATGCAAACTACTTGACATTTTTTATGAAATTTCACCATTTTGAATTGAAAATGACATTATTTATGTGAATCATAACTGAATTTGACGTGACGAAACGTTTTGCATTTTTATATATTAGGCAGACAAAAATAAGAATGAATGTGTGCATATTTAAAAATATATATATATATTATTTGCAAATAGTTTACTTCATAACTACAATAGAACTGGAACTTTTACCGTTGTTATTTATTTTTCTTTATTCCCTTAAATCCCTTTTAATCCTTTAATAATTTAATTCCTTTAAATAAACCAATAAGACCCCTAACGATCATGTTGGTTTGAGATGGCCGAACGTTGAGCCAGGACTCGGATCGCCTGAAGCACATCTGCGGCACATGGCTATGTCTTATCTCTCTTAATACTCCTGCAAAGCCTAATTCATGTAGCCTATTAGAAAACTATGCTACTGTAGCACTCTTAATACTCCCATGCAAAAATATAACTTTTCAAACACATTTCTATATTTTTTATTTTAAAGGGGGAAAATGTGGCGGCAAAAAACGCATTCTGGTTGAGTACCATCTGATAAAGCTCTAGATAAGTCACCAGTCGTCTCATTTGTGTCATTCTCTTCTTTGTATTGTTTTTCCTAAGAAATTTTAGTGAAAACAAATGAGACAAAGTTGATAGGGGAGAGTGGGGTAGGATGAGCCATTTTTTACTTATGTGGTCCTCAAGATAAGAGAAAATAAGGTAGAAGTACAATGAAAGTATCTGAAGTAATTTCAGTATGTTGCTATCATTTTAAATTATCAGAATGCATCTATGACAAAGGGTTCTAAAAATATGGCTTCTTATAAAAAAAGTTTTCCTGTGGCTCAATTTACCCCATGTTAGGGGTAAGTTGATCCGAGTCAGTGGGTAAGTTGCACCATCTGGGTGTAAACGGACCACCTAATTGAATCTGAATCAAACCCATGTGAGATTGTAAAGATAATTTACCTCTTTTAAAAACACCTTCAATAATCAAATTAACTTTTACAAATAGTCATATTTCTTTTCTTAAAGCTAACTTAAACAACATAAAACCAACCAAATTCAATGTCTTTAATCGTTTGCATTTCTGAAACATTATGTTGAACACCAAAGTTGTAACCTTCCCAAAAACAGCCTAAACAGAGTTTGTTGAGTACAATTAAATAAAAATAAAATAAAACTGAATTAGAATAAATTAATGATTAAATGTCATTGAAACTAATAAACATTTTAGTCAAACAGTTCTTGGTATGGTAGTTTTTCTGCAGTGTCGAACATGTTAGGTCATTAGGGACTACAGGTGTAGAGATATATACTGTATGATTAAGCATCTTCTGGTTCTTATCAGAGAAGGATTTGGTGTACTTGTACATTGTTCTTATCAAATAAACTCAAACTACATTTTTTTTTAAGAAAATGATAAAGTAATGCAGTTGTGTAACATTACATTATACCAGTTTATACTTCAGAGATTTAACTTAACTACAGTGCCTTATGGTGGGGTAAGTTAAAATGCTGGCTCAATTTACCCCACAGCATCTGGCTCACTTTGCCCCATAGCTGCCATTTTGGACAAAACTAGCTAGCTTACCAGTTCAGGCTAATATTTAGCTGAATGATTTGCATGGTTTTATACATTGCTAAATCACCAATATGGGTCATAAATATTTTAGACCTGGACAAATTTGCTTTGCTGTAACAGCCATTACATCTGTTATGCTAAGATTTTACTTTGACAAGCCAAAAACAGTTTTTAAAGTAAATGTGTGCCTTCCACTCCTCCCATGTGTTTCTCCTTTTCACAGTCTGGCAGAAATGATGGGTGGTTCCAAAATATATGATCACATGACAATAAAAGTGTACAGTTGCCAAGATAAAGGGGGTGGGTCAACTTACCCACTGGCTCATCTTACCCCACTCTCCCCTACTTAACATGAATTCTCTTGCGCTACGAAAGAGCCATGCTCGAGCAATAACATGTTCCTCTGGGACTGTATGAAGGATTCGCGCTGATCTGCTCACTGCCCATTCATAACAAATGGGGCCTTTTAACATGCCAGCACGTCAGCGGATTGGTCGGACGTCACTCCTTACATTGAGCGTGGTGACGCAGTGTTAGTCTGATGATCCCAACCTAAAAATAACTTATGAAATAGAGAAAGAAAGATAAAAGAGAAAGGGAAACAACCCCAAAATAATACAAAACACACATGGAATGTAACAGAGACCCTCTGTTGTTATAATCAGTCTTGTTTCTCACAGCAGATGGCCACATGAATGCACTCTGCACTATAAAAGACTGAACACGTACTATTAGAAATGCTTTATGTCAGTAATGAACTGCTCATGTCACAGACTGGGAATAAACACACTTATTCAGTTTTATACTCACAGGTGTAGTCTATGGTGGGGGGAGGGACTGCAGATATTCGGCGCTGAAACCGTCATGATTCACCTGTGGCGAGCGGCTGACGGCATCACATAAAACATGAGAAATGGAAAGACAGATAAGCACAATGAGCAGTTATGTGGGCCTAATGTACTCACTGACACAGATCAAGTGGCGCAAATAAAGACTGTAAGTGCCGTTCTCTGTCAACAGCTTCTTCCCTTGTAGCCGTGCTATCGTTCTCCATCATTTTAATGGTTTGCCGTATTTCTTCATTCCACTGGGCAGTCACCTAGAATTAATCTTTGTCTCGGAGAACACACTGATTCGCTCAAGGATGTAGATGTCTGTTTAATACCTTTGTTATGCATGAATCATGTTGGTTACGTTCACACAGCCTGTGATTGGGAGTGACAGCCGTATTTGACTTTTAAATCGTCCTGTGCAAAAGCTCACAGTAGTGGCTTTACTGTGTGTATGAATAAGCAAAGTTAATCTTTATTCTCCATATCCATAAACCATGTATGCACAGTGATGGTGAGTAAAGTACATATCAAATATACTGATTATTATATTTACTCATTTATGCATTTAGCAGACGCTTTTATCCAAAGCGACTTACAGAAGAAAAACAAAGCATTCATCGAAGAGCCAACAATTGTTGTAGTACACGATGCCAGGTTTATTAGACAACTAGATTACGAAATCATCTAGGGAAGAGAAGAAATGCAGATTTTTTTTTTTTGGTGTGTGTGTGTGTGTGTGTGTGTGTGTGTGTGTGTGTGTGTAAGTGCATTGGTTTAAGAGTGTGAGGTCATTAAGTGCTTAGAAGTGCTTGCGGAAGACTGTGCTTAACTCTTTCCCCGCCATTGACTGAAATTCCGGCTTTCCGTGTTTTCACTGTTATACGGTAGGGGGCGCTATTACACATCTCCTGAAAGAGTACAGAATCTCCTGATCAAAACACAGGCAATATCATATGTAATCATATGCATATGTAAAATAACGCAATCATCAACATTAAACAGCATATAAATCAAAACTGCCTAATGTTACTGAATGAAATGTCGACCCAGGACGAGCTCTAGGACTGTGAAGCTTTGGGGTGTTGATGGACTCCATCTACTCCATCATCATTCTGAATCTGATCTGGATGTAGTCTTTGACAAAAACGTGATTTTCTCAGCTTTTTGTTCAAAATGTTGCTTTTTTTTTAAACTTACCCACATTCAAGTGTTGATAAAAAGAATGCATGAAGAGGGTCTGTTCTTTCTTTAGATATATTGCATGTTCAAATATTCGTACAAAAAAATATTCTGGGGGCCATGGAGTTTTTGTGAAAATGATCAAAAACGCTGCCAGTGGCTGTCAAATTATTATTTTTTTAAATGCTAGTGGGGAAAGAGTTAAAAGACGTGATGTTCTCAACAGTTCTGTTGGAGGTTGGCAGCCATTCCACCAGAGAGGAACAGAGAGAGTGAAGGGTTTGGAGACTGACTTTTTGCCTATTTGTGAAGGAACAAGAAATCGCTCATTCAGTGACCTGAGCTGGCGGGAGGGAGCATGCATTTGTAGTAGTGGGTTGAGGTGGGGAGGAGCTGTTCCAGTGGTGGTCCTGAAAGCCAGTGTTAGAACTTTAATCTTGATTCTGGCCACAACTGGGAGGCAGTGGAGTGAGGTCAGGAGGGGTGTGATGTGGGTTCTCTTAGGCTGATGGAAGACTAGCTGCTGCATTCTGGATCATCTGCAGAGGCTCAGTCGTGCTGGTTGGAAGGCCCAATAGTAGATCATTGCAGTAGTCCAGTCTTCAAATTACAAGCACTTGGACGAGTAGCTGTGTTGCATATTCTGATAGGGCGTGTCTGATTTTCCTGATGTTGTAGGGTGCAAATTTGCATGACCGGGCTGTTTTTGAGACGTGGGTGGAAAAGTTCAGCTGGATGTCAAACACTGCCCCCAGGTTCCTTGCTGTCCTGGATGGTGTTAATTTTGTGGACCCCAGTTGCACAGTGATGTTGTGGTCAACTGATGGGTTTGCAGGGATTAAAAGGAGCTATACACCGATCAGGCATAACATCATGACCACTGACAGGTGAAGTGAATATCACTGATGATCTCTTCATCACGGCACCTGTTAGTGTATATTATATTAGGCAGTAAGTGAACATTTTGTTCTCAAAGTTGATGTGTTAGAAGCAGGAAAAATGGGCAAGCATAAGGATTTGAGCGAGTTTGACAAGGGCCAAACTGTGATGGCTAGACGACTGGGTCAGAGCATCTCTAAAACTGCAGCTCTTGTGGGGTGTTCCCAGTCTGCAGTGGTCAGTATCTCTAAAAAGTGGATCAAAGGAAGGAACAGTGGTGAACCGGCGACAGGGTCATGGGCGGCCAAGGCTCATTGATGCACGTGGGGAACGAAGGCTGGGCCGTGTGGTCCGATCAAACAGACGAGCTACTGTAGCTCAAATTGCTAAAGAATTGCTGGTTCTGATAGAAAGGTGTCAGAATACACAGTGCATCACAGTTTGTTGCGTATGGGGCTGCATAGCCGCAGACCAGTCAGGGTGCCCATGCTGACCCCTGTCCACCGCCGAAAGCGCCAACAGTGGGCACGTGAGCATCAGAATTGGACCACGGAGCAATGGAAGAAGGTGGCCTGGTCTGATGAATCACGTTTTCTTTTACATCACGTGGATGGCCGGGTGCGTGTGCGTGGCTTACCTGGGGAACACATGGCACCAGGATGCACTATGGGAAGAAGGCAAGCCGGCGGAGGCAGTGTGATGCTTTGGGCAATGTTCTGCTGGGAAACCTTGGGTCCTGCTATCCATGTGGATGTTACTTTGACACGTACCACCTACCTAAGCATTTTTGCAGACCATGTACACCCTTTCATGGAAACGGTATTCCCTGGTGGCTTTGGCTCTTTCAGCAGGATAATGTGCCCTGCCACAAAGCAAAAATGGTTCAGGAATGGTTTGAGGAGCACAACAACGAGTTTGAGGTGTTGACTTGGCCTCCAAATTCCCCAGATCTCAATCCAATCGAGCATCTGTGGGATGTGCTGAACAAACAAGTCCAATCCATGGAGGCCCCACCTCGCAACTTACAGGACTTAAAGGATCTGCTGCTAACATCTTGGTGCCAGATACCACAGCACACCTTGAGGGGTCTAGTGGAGTCCATGCCTCGATGGGTCAGGGCTGTTTTGGCAGCAAAAGAGGGACCAACACAATATTAGGAATAGGTCATAATGTTAAGCCTAATCGGTGTATCTTTGCAAGGTTGAGCTGTAGAAGACGCTCCTTCATCCAAGCAGAGATACGAGCTGAAACAGTGTGGTCATCAGGTTTAAATGAAAGATAGAGCTGTGTATCATCTACATATCAGTGGTAGGAGAAGCCATGTGGCTTTTTGATTGTGCCCAGTGAAGTTGTGTAGATGGAGAAAAGAAGAGGACCAAACACTGAACCTTGAGGCACTCCGGTGATTATCTGATGTGACTCCTCTCCGTGACATGATCATAACACAAGAAAATCACAATTAATGCAATGTTATTTAATGAACATAAGCAGGGTTAGGGTTAGGGTTAGGGTTATGCAACCCAAACCGGTTCTGCCTTATTGTTAAACAGCCAAAATTCAGGTCTAAGTACTACTGATATATTTTAGCCATCGATTATGTAAAAAGCACTCTTTATGCCTGAAGCAGTATATAATTTGTTGAGTAGATTATGTTAATTTAGCCATATTTATTAGACAGTCTTATCACATACAATTTCACACAAAAGAGTTTTGTTATGTATTAAGTTGTCAGTTAATTGCACACAGTGTGTATTTTCAATAATCTTTTTGTATTCTGTATATAATGCTGTATTAGAGAAGGTGGCATTCCCAGAAGTCCCCGCGTGACCTGCCATGTGTGGACTTTCTGTTCAAGTTCTGTTTTAATTTATTTGCTAGGTTGTTTTATGTCATCTAGCTCTTGCATATTGTGTTTCATTTCAGTCGTGTGCGTTCGTCACACTAATAGTGTTTTATGTTGATGCAGCTTAATCGTGTCCTATTATAATTACATTTTTTTTTCCCCGTTAGGCAATTTAAATGTCATTTAGATAGACTGGGTGAAGTCAAGCTAAGTCACAATATTAAATCTCATTTTTTAGTTAAGGCATATATGAGAGATACTAATAGATATTAAATAGGTATTTCAGGGCATCTTGCAGATGGATCATTTGCGTAATAATAATGCACTAGCCTCGGGTGGCACACAGCCGATGTTATCACCGCTAAACGCTTCATGCAAAGTGTGAACACCAGAGGCAATCATGAAGACCATCATTTAATCAGGTCTTTATGAAACTCCACCAAATGAAGTTGACACAGCAGATAGTGTTAAAAGAGGTGTTTTTCAAATGCCAAGATGTCTTGCACTCAGTGCCGTCGCTGTAAAACAGATCCGCTCTAGTCATGCAAATATTAGTTTCACACGCCGCCCTGCACTTGAGAGGAAACTCAAGCATGGATCAGTGCGGTCAATGGAGGATTATCAGCTGACACGGTCAAGAAAACCCTCTAGGGTCACACTTTACATCACAATAGGCATGGTACAGTGTAATTACTGAGTAAGTACTATAACACTAATGAACAGCAAGCACTTAAAGCATAATTGTTTATAGTACACTCATGCAGTACGACACTGTGACTGTGAGATGAATATGGAATTATGAATATGGAATTATTCATTTCAATCTTATTAAACCGGATATTTGTTTTAGAATGAGACAAAACAACTAATATCACAAAATTCATCAAATCCAGTGCTAATACTTATTGAAGCTTTCTGCTCTTGTTTTCCTCTCCCAAAATGATGTCACTTCCTGGAGGATGAAGTAAAGCAGGATGGAATGTGGGGAGAGGAAAACACATATTTTCAATTAAAACAATATCCATGAACATTGTTTGAATAATTTCTATTAGGAAAAGTAAAATAAATAAATTGATGAATGAATGAATAAATGGATTAAATAATTAAACAATAATTAATTAAATAAACAAACAAACAAACAATTATTTTAGGAACATGAAAAATAAAGAAGCACTTTAAATATTTCTAATACATTTCCAAGTCAAGTTCTGATCGTCAGTTAAAACAAAATCCATGAACTTTGTTTGAATAATTTCTATTAGGAAAAGTAAAATAAATAAATTGATGAATGAATGAATGAATGAATGCATAAATAAATAAATAAACAAACAAACAAACGTTTATTTTAGGAACAGGAACAATAAAGACGCACTTTAAAAATTTCTAATAAATTTCCAAGTTGTTTTATTTTTATTTTAGAAAGTACATGAAAAAATGGCAAAAATGGCTCAAACCAAATTAGCAAAATGACTTATACTCTAAAAAAGGCTGGGTTGTTTCAATCCATGTTTTGGTCAAATATGGACAAACCCAACCGTTGGGTTTTAAAACTTTTGACCCAAACATGTGTTGAAACAACCCAGCATTTTTAGTGTAAAATTCACCCCATGTTCACTTCATTGTGATATTATGATAAAATGCAATGAATATGAATTCCATCTTTAAAAACAGTGAATTTATTATTTAGAGTATAAAGGCTATTCCTTTAAAAAATGATTCAAAATTTCATTTTGTTAGCTATTTAAACAAAGTCAGAAAAGCCAGTATCTCCATAAAAAAATAAAAATCTAATTTGTATTTATTGTGTCTCCCTTTTGCTGGAGATGAGCTGCACTCCACAATGTTCCACATTATCCAGCAGGATTTGAGAATATCCATGAAGCAGCCAGGAAATCTGACATTTTATACAAGGGAGTGAACATGGGAAATATCACAAAATATGCTTCCATTTGATTAGTGCCCTAGAAAAAAAATAGTGCATAATCTGAATTATTTCACCTTAAATTCACATCATGCATCTGCACATGTTGTTTGTTTAACATTTTAAAAACTTTTTGCAACCAAGTTGAAATACATTGTCAATATGTTTTGGACCCAACTGTGCAGGGGCCAAATATTTGGCATTCGTCGATGTATTTCAGTGCGTTTCTGACAGCACGCACTACGCGGACGGTGTAACGTGCAGCGTTAGTCCCCATCCACACTGACGCGGGACTCCAGCCCGGTTGTTGCGGCATCAGCGGTAGGAGGAGATACAGAGGGGATACAGGGACTCCTGCAGGCTGATTTCAGCAGCTCAGCACTCGCAGGTGGAGACGCGCACCGATCCGGAGCTTCGTCTGAGACCCGAGCGCGCGCGCACTCACTCACTCGCTCGCCCAAATTAATTAATAAAATAATTAATACAGCGAGCTCGTGTTCAAACCAACTACAATGAGAGCAAATCTGTCGCAGTCAGTGCAATCCTCACATGACTCCCAGCCATTTAAAATTTGATGAGCAGTTTTTGGAGAGCTCCTTGGATTGATCCCAGTGTTTTCCAGTCATGAAGAACAGGAGGGAATATGTGGAATACTGGAGCGCGATTATAGTGGGTCTCTTCTGGATTCACAGCTCTTTCGGGATGCCCCATGTCATACGGATAGGTAAGAGAACGCGTAACGGACAGCGACTCTTTAACTGAACCAACGGATGTGTTTATGAGTGTTTAAAGTGCTGCTCGATCTGGTGTTAGTTTGCATTTCGTATTCAATAACTCTGTTAAGGTGAAATAAATGTCTGTTTAAGCGCTAGACATGTAGTCGCGTGCCGTGCGTCTTAGGAACAGATGGTGCCGCGTTGATTTCACAAACATTTTAACTGTTGCAAATGTGAATTTAGAGCACAGTGGCATTGCGGTATTTCTCGCAAAATCCGCCTGAAAGATAAGTTGACAGTCTTTTAACAGGTGATCTGGGGAACATTGCTCTGAAGTTTGCCTGGAAACCTCACCTTTACGCACCGCGTATCCGGACTGAAGGTCCTCGCTAATACAGTAAAAAATAGTGCACTCATGCAACCTGACAAAGAGAGATTTTTCTCAGTCTGAGAAGCTGAAATATGCGTGGCGCGCGGAGACAGGAGCCCAATAAAGATCAATACAGTTTTGTCTGAAGCCAGATCACTTTTGACAAGTGGTTCGATGCAATGCAGAAAAATGGCTCTAAATGTCATTATGAGACATTAACATGTCCAAGCACAGCCTCCAACCTCCCCAACACAAAGAGAGAGAGAGTAGCACATTTCAGATAGAACATTTATACATATGACTTTAGTTATAGTTGCATTTTATTAAATTCCATTATAGTTTGGCAAGTGAACAACATTGAGTGACTTAATGTATCAATGCAATGTTAACCTCCTCGTCGATTTGATTTCTCTTTAATAAGACGGCGTTATTTGGGAAGATTTTGAGGAATGTGTTTCTCTGGTATGCTCTGGTTCTCCCTCTCTGCGGATGTGATGGATGACTGTGACTTCAGTGACATTGTGCTGGAGATTTGTGATTTTTGACAGCTCAGATCTCTAAACGGAAACGTTTTCTCAACAGCTGCTTTAATATTTCACCGGCACATGTGAAAGAGAAAGACATGCAAAGTCCTGTGTATGAATAAATGCAATAATATCCTCAGATGAAGTACTGATCAGTGTGCAATGAGTACTTCTAAAGTACCCTGCAAATATATCGGTATGCATGACTTTGTGGGAGTTTTTTTTGTTGTGCAGCAAAATAAACTGAAATCTGTGTGCTTGATGGTATGTCTTAAGGCATTCGTGTCCACCCCGGATCCACCAGAGGGCTTACTGTTCACTCGCAGGCCCGCGGGAGGGTTTGTTCGCCCCGTCGTAAGCACGGAAATTCACTAGAGAGGCTTGTGTCCAAAGAGAGCAGGCAGGGAGGCAGTATCCGTGTGCTAGTTTAAGTGTTACACTATCAACACGGCTTGGGTAATGGTGTGCATCCACAGTAGACATGCCTCCATTGATTTCACTGTTTTTACAATGCACTTCTCAGAGGCCAGATGGTCGATCAAACTCACTCCGCAAGACTGTAAATGTCGAGGGGAAGAGCGTTTCTGCTGTGCCCGTGTGTTATTAGCTGTTTTGCCCTCCTGCTATGAAACTAAAACGGGAACCTCTTTGAAAAGGACAATGCGGTGGCTCGTTACAGCATTACGACGTTCGTTTGTGGTAGATTTTGTGAACTCAAAGTGTTTGGATCTGTGTTGTTTGGAGGTGATTTAGCGATCGGCGTGGTTTGTTGCATGGCAAAGACTGTGATCCATGTTGATACAGTACGCCTGGAGTAGATAAGACATGTATAAGACACGCAAACCGGAGAATATAGCATCCAATATACTGTACATTCTCACATAGACTGTAAAATATTATATGATCAATAAGTTATGACAACATATGTTTTTACATTGCTTTAACTCATCAAAATAAGTTAAGCAATTTCTCATTTTTTAATCAGTTTAATTTAAGTTAAAATGACTTAAACATCCAAGTTGATTGTACTTAAAAATTTAAGGGCAGCAACTTTTTTTTTTTACTGTTGAAATGAGCTCAGTAGGGTCACATGTTTTTGTGTCATGTCACATGACAGTCATCCAATCACTGCAGATCCAAAAAACAGCCCTCGAGGTCAAACTCAATGGGTTTTCAATACCCAGCTTGACTTTTCAGTCTAGTTTGGATTCAGCGCCGTCACTCAATCCTTTCAATATCGTTCAGGGCAGCTGCAGCCAATCAGAATCCACTCCAGTTTTGGCACGGACCGCTCTGGATCGCATCCAAATGTCACTGCAGAGTAGTGCATATGTCTTGGAAAATAATGACAAACTCTCAAGAGATTTGATTTTTTTTTAAATCCTAATTTTAAAAAAAGACTTTGTCTTGTATAGTTTGACCTTCAGAAAGGGCCAATTTAATGAGATTTTTCGAAATTTTGATATAAGATTACATGCATTTTCTTTTGGGTATTTCTTTAAGATAAGCTTGTGCATTTAGTCTGTTGTTCAAGAATATGATTAATAGAATAAATGTAATGCCTTTAAATGAGAGAATCAGCGCCAGAGAAAGATTTATTGAAAAATCAATGGCTTTATCTACCTAAGAGTTACAGTGCTTCATTATGACCAGTTAATCAATCTCACACACAGTTATATGTCACTTATATTTTTTGCCTTTTTCCTTCTAGAGAGGGACATTTTCACATATTCTCATACAAAATGTCAATATTTCTGTAACAGAACATACACTATAATGTGAAAATGTGTTAGAGAGCTATTTAACAATTACCTCAGGATGATTCAGTCAGTCATATATATATATTAGGGGTGTAACGATACTCTCATGTCACGATTCGGTACATATCACAATACTGAACTCACAATACGATACATATGCGATACTCCAAAACATATGGTAAAAGGTTAACAAAAAATGTACTGTTGATTAAAAAAGCTAAATCTGGTATTACACTGGGGGTGGAAACGAGTAGTTTTGGACTTGGTGCTGATAATGCACAGGACAATGATGACACCAGAATAAAAATATTTATGATACTGAAGCTGAAAATACAGAATTATTTTAGACGAATGCTTGCACTCTGTCACTGACTAGATATATTTAAAATAATGTAGGACACTTTTTACTGGTAACACAAGACATTTGGCTTTATCAGGACACATTCCCCCCCATTGCATTATTATACATTATATTCAACAATATATAATAGTAGTTTAATGTAGTACTGACAATAAAACTCTGTGAACTTGGATTTTTTTCTCACACAGAAATGTTCATTTTGGTTGAACTGTACAAAATACAGATTGTCACTATCCACGATACATATTGTTGCATTTTTGTATTGCGATGTTTCGTGACACGATGTATTGTTACACCCCAAATATATATATATATATATATACATGAAGTGCATACATTTTATTTTTCCCCTTAAATTTGGAAAGCACTAAAAGCCTTTATTCAAATGGCTGTTTTATACGAGACTCTTGCACTAATTAAAAACATAAATGGGCTGTAAATCCACATCATGTGTTCAGGGTACAGTGTATTTGACATATATACCCTATAGTTAAAAATAAATATACCAAAATGTATTTGAAATACATTTATTTTATGCTAAGTATACTACAAATACATTTATATTTATGTACTTAATATAAATACCCTGCAATTGTACTTTTAGTTTACTAAACTGATATACTTAAAGTCTGCTAAATTGGAACAACTAATTTTGTATTTAATATACTTTAGATATCCAGAAATAGTGCTGAGGTCCAATTAAAGATATAGTTATAGTATATTTGATTGTGCTAAAGTGGAAATATTGCAAGTATAGCTACTTTAAATATCTTGCATTTAAAGACTGATATTATACAGAGATCATACTATAGTGATATTAAAACACATTTTAGGCTTAATATTAAGAAATGTGCACTGTGCAATAAAGAAGTACTCCAAATAAAGTTTAATTATAATATTTATATCAGTAAGTCTCAAGTGATATGTCAGTAAATATGTTTGTATTATACTTAGTATGAAATATTTTCACTAGGGTAATGATGCTTCATATGCACTTTGGAGCTATCCTCTTTTTTTTTTTCAATTAAAATGCTCTTCACATTAAAAGCACATGACCCTAAACACGTTCCCGCGTGACAAAAGAGCACAGGAGGCAGAGATACATTTCTAAAGAAGCTGACAACAAGAATTGCGTCATCGGAATGAGATGGCCATCAGTTGCAGAGTAAAAAAAAAATGTTTAATTGTCGTGCAAATTTAATCTATAAGCTGTCGTGGTGGAGCTGAACCAGAACTCTTCCAGCAGAGACCAGAGGTCGATGCGTCGATGTGTGTGTGAAGGGTTCGAGCTAGTTCTCCACTGTAGCGGAGATGCGGGGAGACAGCAGCGTCTCACACACACGCAGAAACACACACATGCATACTGTGGTTCGTACACACGCACACAGCTGTCTGATTTCACTGAAGCTGTTGTACACGCGCTTCCATTTACGGAGTCAGCACACTTATGGCCTGCCGATTAGCTTCAGTGCCGTTAATGAGAGCGAGCAGATGTCGGTTTTGTTCGCATGAAACCCTGAATCAAATGCTCCGTACGCTCTTCTCTCAAATCAGTGTCACTCTGTTATTCTGAAGCTGAGATCGACTTAAAGACCAACCACACACACTTGCATGTTTTCACATAAATTCAATATGTACACAAAAGATTTGAAAGGAAAGGGAACCAAATGGTGCAGTGACACATGTCGTGTGGCTTGATTTGATTACATGTTAATGCAGCAGAAAATCTCCATTATATGAGTTTGAAGCCTAATCTGAAAATGCATACATCCTGTGGAACGTAATTGCAAGAGTTTGAGGGTATGGTATGACTACTGATAATCAAGCAGACATGGATTGATCCTTACAAGCTTTCTTATCGCACTTTTATATGAAGTCAAAAAATCAAGCTCTGAAATGACTTTCCTTTTTGACTGTCACCGGCTTTTGGTTAAATCAGAAATTGGCAAATAGCTATTATTTTATGCTAATGTTATAGGTAATGCAGTCATTTTAAAATCTTAGCAATAATGTAAGGTGAAGTGTGTAATTTGTGCACTACCAGCATCGAAATTGCATTCAACAGGTTTTCCATTTTCGAACAGATTTCCCTGTTTGAAACTCCATCTGCAGTTGGTTGGACAAATATGTAGTCTTGCCCCAAACTCACGCCGTTTGTCGAGCCAATGTTACGAATCGAATGGCTTCCCCTGCATGTTAAGATGGAGTAGAAGAAAGAATCTTAACATTAAAAATTGCATCAGTTTTAAAGTCGCAGTGAAATGGAAGTAGCGACAGATATTTTCTTCCATATTTTCCCATATTGAAAAGGATTTTATGCATGGATTGTTGATTGGATTTTGAGATGTGGGTGTTGCTCTCAAAAGTGCAGGCAGATGAACATGAGTTTGCAGGGGTGGGTTTAAGTGCACTAAATGAGTGATACAAACTGTAAACGTCGGTCAATCAAACGCTGGCTTACCCTTACAAAAAATAAATATACTTCCCCCTGGTTTCACAGTCAAGGCTTAAGCTAGTCCCAGACTAAAATGCATGTCTGAGCTGTTTTAACTGAAAGAATATCTTAAAATATGTCAGTGCCATTGTTTTGTCTCAAGACACACACCATTATTGTTTTTTTCCCCATGACAAGTTTATAAAAGCTACTTAAATGAACTAAGGCCTAATCCTGGCTTAATCAAAGCCCTGTCTGTGGAACCAGGCCTTCAAGTTCATTTTTATTAAGTATACTCAAGTAAATTAAAAGTATACTTTATGTAGGAAGTATACTAATATCAATGTACTAGTAGTAGACTTGTTAGTGCACTATTTCAGTACTACTTTGGACTAAATCCGCCCACTTTTTAGTGAATAAAACTATACTTTTAAATATATTTTAACAGTAGTAAACTTTGAGTACACACTTAGTTTGTACTGCAAATATACTACAAGTGAACTTACTAGTCAAATACTTGTAGCACATTGTTTAGTTTATGAAAGTACACTTTGAAGTGTACTCTAAGTAAACTACTAGTTTAGTAGTTTTATACTGCAAGATTACTTTTTTCAAGTAACTACTAAAGTAACGCATTACTTTTAAATTTACTTAAAGTTACTTTCAAACAAGTAATGCAAGTTAGTGTTTTCCCATTTATTGACTGATGCGTCTCCTGTCCTGATGTTGAGAGAAATCAGGAGTAAGTGCAGAGACGTTGTGTGTGAACATGAGGGTTATTGTAGTTCTAGACTAAATGTGAGCATTTACTCATCTCACTTGCACAAAAACCTTTGATGATTCAGTTAAACCATAAGAAAAAATGACTTCAGATTTTTAGTTTTTACTGGTGAAGTATTGCTGCGTCCCAATTCCCCTACTTATACTACGACCTAAAAGTATGTACTTTTTTTGTGAAGAAAAAGTACTTACTTTTGAGTGTGTAGCAGAAGAGTATGCAAGCTTTGGGACATACTACTTCGTCATCTATAACGGACTCTGTCGCTTAGTTACGTGCATCCCGTCACCATTTAAACTGCCCTGTCAATCATCGTCACAGTTAAAATCCTCCACATTAAGTTTAATGTCCTACCATATCGGAGAGAAATGTAGTGGCACGTTGATCTGCCATTTGTGGGTCTTTAATGCAGAGACTCTCCTCATGTGTTTGCAGTTTAAATATAATGATGCATTTAAAAGGTAATGGCCAAACGTATCATTACAAAAGTTCACAATGCTGCTGCGGGTGAAATATAATGTGGATAACATTGAATAAATATGTTTTTGTCAGGTTAAATACGGATAATTGATCACTCAAACCCCTTTATCTAAACCTCTCTACTTAACCATCGGACTCGCACATTCGTCATGTTTGTAGTTTTTTAACACTTTTTATCCGCGTTTGTAGTTCTAATCGAATCCTCCGTCCAACTCGCAATGGGTTGTGGGCAATATCAGCCGTTAGAGTGTGCGTCAATCTGCACTTCAAATTCTGACCGGAAATAGTAAACCATCCGGGTATCTTTGGAATACTCTTTTCAACATACTACGATTTGGGACGTACTAATTCTATTTTCGAATACTATTTAGTACGGATAGTATGCGAATTGGGACGCAGCATAAGTGTTTCTTCTCCTGCGTCCTTTTCTTCTGCAACCCAGAAAGGCTTGTTTGAGCAGCGCCCTCTACTGGACACTTGTGAATTTGCATTTCCTTCAGCCTCATTCTTTCAGTTTTGGTGTGAAAGGGCCTTTACATTTGCCCAAAAATAGAACTTTTTTGTTATTAAAAAACAAAACAAAAAACAATCCCAGCCCAGGTAAGAAAAAGTAACGCGAAAGTAACTAAGTAACGCAATTAGTTACTTTTTAAGGGAGTAACGCAATATTGTAATGCATTACTTTTCAAAGTAACTTTCCACAACGCTGCTCAAACTTATATACACTACCAGAAGACTACACAAAAATACTCAGAATTAGGAACATATCTGTTTTCTTTATAAATCAATATTTTCTCAATCAGAAGAGTAAACATGACTACAGGTCAAGTATACTTAGAATACTTAATTACTATATACTTAAGTATATCTCGATCAAAAGATTGAGTACAAGTATACACTATGGCCTGGTTTCACAGACTGGGTTTAGATTAAGCCAGGATTAGGCCTTAGTTCAAGTAGGGCATTTAAGTAACTTTAATAAACGTGCCTTAGGAAAAAAAAACAAAAAACATTATCTTGAGACAAAACAATGGCATTGACCTATTTTAAGATATGCTTTCAGTTAAAACAGCTCAAATTTTCTGTACAGATAAAAACGTTATCAAAATGATCAGAAACGACTAAAAATGCTGTATTATGCATGCCAGACAAGTAATTTGCTGGTCATTTTGTAAAGGAGAACTACGCGCCTGTGCACATATGTATTCAAACGCACTTGCCTATAGACTAAACACGTAATGCTTCATTCTCACAGATTCACAGTTTTTACATGAAGATGATAACGGTATCGCTTCAAAACGATTTCAAAACCTATTTCAAAGTTTGCGTTCTCTAGCCACCAAACACTGTTGCCATGCATGAACGGCCAGAACGCATTAAAAGTTTTCTATTTTAGTTGATAATGGTGTCATGTAAGCGGCCCCAAAGTAAACTACTAATGATTATTTACAACGGAAATTAATCAATCAAAAACTTAATTTAGCTGGACAATGACTTTTTTCTAGAGCTGATGTACAGCCAAAACAATCTCTCCTCCATTAATTTCCTGTTATCACTGTAAAGCTGCTTTGAAACAATCTATATTGTGAAAAGTGCTATATAAATGAAGCTGACTTGACTTGACTTTTAGTCTGGGACTAGCTTAAGCCTTGTTTGTGAAACCAGGGGTTAGACTGTCAGTATAAGACAAGTATACTTAAGTGAAATTTTAAGTACAGTCAAACCCAAAATGATTCAGACACAGATATAATGTTTCACTAGTGTGTGCAGGACACTATAGTTCATTTCTGTAAGTGAGGAGAGCAAAATAAAGTAAACTGTGACATATTATACCCAAAAAATTCTTCATACAGTGACTACCAGTAAAATTGATCAAAATTTGGGAGCAAAATGATTCAGACACTTTGAGCTGAGCATGTTTTGCTGAAGTGTTTTTTCTTTAATTGCTAATGTGACCTTTGAAACCACAGACTGAACAAAATGAAGCATTGCTTGGTCATTGGTTGAGCTAAACTGGTATCATCTAATTGTGTTCTTAAATCTAACAGCTGATTGGTTGATTGTAATCATTACATCCCTTTCTATCAAAGTTATCTGACATTATCAAGATGAATTTGTTCAGTTTAACTCTGAGTTCTTGTCATATTTTATTACCATTTTCTAAACTATAGCCAATAAACTGTGATAATGTGAGAAAATGTTGAAGGTGTCTGAATAAATTTTGGTTTGACTGTATATTCCTGAGAAGTACATAAAAAGTATACTTTCTTATTTTAAGTTTAAAAGAAGTATACTAATACCACAATTGACTGAACTTATTTTTTAGTAAGGGTTGAGCTACACATGTAAACTTGCCTCGTTCTTTCCGTAGTTTCTTATAAAGGTCAAGACGGCCAACAGTAAATAGAGAGAACATTACAATGGTCGCACGAGAGTGAACTAATTCACTGACACACGAGGTCTTCCCTTTCACCAAGAGCCCTCTAGTGTTCTCCGAACAGATGGTGTTTTCATATCACACGGCAAAGTGTGTGCTAGGTCTCTCAGGAACATATGCTCTTTATAATAAATAATAAGCTGACTAATCTCACTCCAATTCATTCATACCTCTCCTCGGAGGGCTAGAATCGAATAATATGCCAGCACTTTATGATCTCATCAACAGAAATGGTGGGCCGTCGTCCCTGGATGTGTGTGACCTTCTGAATATGACAGCTCTCGGAAAAATACATAGCTTGTCAATGTGGCTGTTTTCTCCGTCTCGCTCCTTCAATCTCACTCTTGCCCTCCGTTACTCTTATTTTTGTTGTGGGAGGTGCTACACCAGCAGACAGAATCAAATTTCATGTCCACCCATTTGTCTTTATTACGAGGCCCTGTCTAACGCATCCGATTCCCCACTCACTCCCGTCAACCGGCCCCTGCTGGGAAAGTCAAACAGAATTAAACCGTCCAAACGGGAAAACCCGGCCATGTTTTCCTGTATGGTCTCGGGTCACAGCGGCACGCAGAATAAACAGAATAAGCGAGTGACCAGAAGAGCGCTGTGCATGCCGACTGAATATCTGCTGCGACTCGGCCTTTGAGAAGCAGTGAAAGCAGATGAAGCTTGGGAGACTCTTATTTAGTTTGTTAATTAGCTCGAACCTTTTGATCCCAATTTAAAAACCTGCCACGTTGCTGCGCTCGCCTCTTTTGTGCATTGCCCGGAGCAAAATAAAACGGAGCCCATTTTCCCCCTTTGCTTTTCAAATAGCGTGGCATTCAAGTCCTCCCCCCTCACACACACACACACACACACACACACACACACACACACACACTCCCTCCCATTTGATGTGAGCTGCCTTTTCTGTCTGCCCGCAGAAACGTACGTCAGTGGACGGATCACCCGTTTCTGCTACAATACAGTGGCGTTTCGTTTCCTTCGGCTTCACTGAGCATTGATGACATTACGGTATATTGATTTAAAATACATGTGAGGAGGTGGGTAACCCACCAGGAACGAATGAAAATTCACAGAAGACATTCCTTTATTCTCTCAATTAGTTCTACTAGGCAGCGAGATTAAATTGAGAGCAAGTGCAGATTTAACCTTCAGAAATGTCTCCAGTTTGATGAAAATATTTGATACACTGAAAAAATAGTTTGTCTCACTTAATAAAACTGACACATTTCCCACCAAGTCTTCACAAAGAGAGTCCTTTATTATCTCAATTGGTTCTAATGAGATTAAATTGAGATCAAATGGAGAATTTTGCCTGAAGGTTAAGTGTGCAAATATTTTGATATGTGAAATATGCACTAAAAAATTGTAAAATAATGACCATAACAGTTTAGTATGGGGAACACATATTCACTATTAACTATGCCTCAGTAAACTCCTAATCACTGCTTATTAATAGTTAGTAAGGTAGTTGTTAAGTTTAGGTATTGGGTGGATTAAGGGATGTAGAATATGGTCATGCAGAATAACGCATTAATATAAGTACTAATAAACAGCCAATATCCTAGTAATATGCATGATAATAAGACACTAGTCAACAGTGAGAATTGGACCCTAAACTAAAGTGTTACCATGATGACACACATGAATAGTTGAATAGATTCACCGTTGTGAGTTCAGTTTCATTTGACTTATGCTGTGAATTTCACTTGGAAATCATTTATTTATGCTGATTCAATTAAAATTAAATGCTGAATTTAAAAAAATATATATATTCACATGCTAAAAATCTATTTTTAAGCATATCTATTTATTTAAGCCATATCGTTGTGTAGTCACCACAATGAAGACAACTCAAAAAACCCAAACATTATCAGAACACTAACACGTCTAAAAACCACATATAATAACACATAAGGTCACCATAAAATCAAAATCTATTTTTTATGGAATATTGCAGTATTTAACCTTGCATATCATAATTTACTTTTAAATTCATGTTCCTGGTAATCTTGAATCAGCGACATCTCTTCTCTGATGACGAGGGCGGGGCAACCTGTCACTCACATGAGATCCACCAATAGCAAACCAGAACCATCCAATCAATTCTCCACGGACAAAATCAAGCCCTGCCCTACATTTGTTCTTGTTCCAGAGGCTTTTTCACTCGGATATACGCACAATAGGGAAGAAAAGACAAGTGCAACTGACAACGTTTCATGACAACTTTGATTCCAACATTCACTCCCTGATCTAATAACACTGATCTAATCAGAAATCCACTGTCCGGCTGAAGTTAATGCCAACAAAAATGATTTGTGCAGTAACAAACATAAAAGGGTTTAGTTAACTTGCCCCTCACAAATGTAAGTGGATTAAACATAATGAAATTAAGTGACAAAATGGTTTAGTTTATTTTTAATTAAGTCAATTGAACACTTTTTTTGAGAGAGAGAGAGATTTTTGTTTCGTCTTACAGCTAAATATACAGACAGATTTAAGTAAGCCCTTTGTAGGCTGATTAGCCTAAAAAACACAGAAACATTTCTGTTTGTTTGATTTTGACCCAGAGGTTGTTTGTGCTACTATATCAGACAGGATGAGTCTTCTGGAAGTCGTTATTTTTGCAAATTCATTTGGTGAAGCAGAAAGTACATAATTCACCTTTACCTTAGATGCTCTTAAAAAACATCACTACATCTTCTGAAAAGATCTCAAACTGTATTCAGATGTGCCAAGACATCAAATTTTGCAGTCAAATATGACCAATTTATCTGAGCTATTCTATCCACATTTTGTGGCTCTGTGTCTCACCTTATGTCAACTTTTGAATCTTTTATGTCCGTTTTGGAGAAGCATTTGAGGCAAACTTGAGGTATAAAAGAGTCGAGGCATAAAACATTCCTCTTGGACGAAATAAAAGGAACACAATCTCATAAGAAAATGTTTGGTTTTGTCAAAAAACAGCCAACAGCTTGGGGAAAATGGCCACTAATGAGGTTCATAGAAGGAATGCTAACAGATATATGGTAGTCATTGTGAAGTACCTGGAACTTAACTCAGCCTGCTTTCCTATTAGGCCCCTGTTACAACCTACAGGCAAGACATGCGTTATTGTGATCATCAGTTCATTGGCACTCAAAGAGGTCGGTGGAGGTCAACCACAGCTTAGCTGAATGAGAGCTGCCTTTGAATTTCTATTGAGTAACAGCTCTTTTCTCCCACGTCTCCTTTGTCCTTCTGAGAATCTACAAGTGCCGTAGTACGTTTCCGGGTTTGGGAAGCATGCACTTAACTATTGTGTGTTTCAGTGTTCCTGGAATAAAAGGCCTTTGCATTAGATTCGTTCCATTCCCTGTAAGATAATTATTTGAAGAGATCTTCATAGGAAGATGGACTACTACTTTCATAAAAGAAGTGCAGTTAGATAGTTCTAGGTGTGCTTGAACAACCATTAATAAAATTGCAATTTTTAAAAGCTATCCAGTTTTTCTCTATATACTTCTCTGTGCATTTGTGTAGCAGGAAAGTGTTGACCTCAGATGTAGTGGTGGTGGAGGTCAAGAGACCCACGAGTCCCAGAGCATCTCAAATGGATGCTCCAAAGAAACAGCACTTTGCAAGTGAAAATAGGGTGATATGTTATATAAGCATATACATTTTTTGCTGGAAAAGAAGTTAAAGTCGTGTAGTGGTCATTGGCGAGTGGTTAAAAACAGTGAGACGTTTGCTTGGAGTCTCACTTTCTGGCCTGTTGCTGTTCATTGTGTGACTTAGGAAGTTTTTATGCTCTTGCCTGTAGGAAATAAATAATAAACTGCAGATTAAAAGATCACCAGCACTGTGGAGATCCAATAAAAACAATTCCCAACATGGAAATGGGCTGTGCTGAACAATACAGAATGATGGTGAAACCGAATAATTAGCTGAATTAATTACCACACTGTTCATTGATCGACATCAGATGTGAACTTGAGATCATGAAATTTGCATGAATACACACAGTTGCCAATCAATGGGTATTATTTAGTTTTAAAAAGCAAGAGAAATAAATATTCATCCTGCTTCAGTTCCTGTAAAGAAAAGAATTTTGCAGTGAAACAAATGCTGTTAATTAGCCATGCATTGTTGTGGTTGCACTGGTTTATTCATCATGATAAATGGTTTATCACAACACTCTGCAGTTGAGTTTTGTAGGTAACATTTAAGACTGCTGATGCACCTCATGAAAACTGCATACTGACATTATGTATTGCTTTGAGAGATACGTATTTAATCTTGGCATGTCTATATAATATGCACTAGCTTGTAAGCCACTAACACAAAGCTATTACTGAACCGTAAGCCAACATCTAGTACGGGAAATGTCAGGGGTAGTGTAGAGTCATTCAGGCAGGAGATGAGAGCAGCAAGGTGAACTCTGATCTGGGGAGCTAAAAGATTACCAATAAACACAAGAAAACAAGGGCTTTGCAGCCGCCCTTGACAATAACGCGACGTCTGGACTCTGAAAGGTACCGCATAAAGATTGGACCGCTATAAAGCTCAGAAACAGCAATGTTTTTTTAAATGCCTAAATCAATTTGGTTTTAAATGTCATGGACAGTCAAATGACTCAGAAGGCATGAAACCACACACAAGCAAACATATATATTGTTATAAAATATGACGTTTTTCATATTCATCTTTGTTGTAGCGGGCATTCGTTTAGCTGGTGGTTGCGAGGTTATGTGCCTTGGGTTACAAAAAGTAGACCAGTGTCTGCATTTGTGCACTTGTCCATAGTGGTAAAAGTCATTATCCACACATGAACATGTTAAAGTTTTAGTGATAAATCATCGGTTGTGTTTGACATTAGTTCACTCCAGGTTGTGGGTCTTAAAAAGGATGAATGAAACCCTGTGATTGAACAACATGAAACGAAGCAGTGATTGAAAAGAAAGAGGCACGTCTAGGCCAGGGGACAATCAGTGGGTCTTTGTGCCGTTTTCCCAGCCGGTAATGACATCTGGAACGCCTCGTGCATAGAAATAGGCATTAGCGCTCGGGCAGAATCCGGTGTGGCTGCAACTCTACAAAGATGACAGAATCCACACAGCGAGAGCGTCTGCGGGATGGGGCCTATTAGAGACCGAGATCTGTTTGAGCTGCTGACAGACTTGAAAAGAAAGACTTGAGAAGATATTACCTCCAATTATGGGGCTTCCTGACCAGTGTGATCGAGTGGAACTGGGAAGGCTGAGCCCTTTCATACTCTCGACACATCAGCTTGTTTTTCAAAGGTCTCACGATGATATAAAATGGCTTTCTTTCCTCATTCCTTCATCCCTCGATCTCCACATCCTCGTCCTTAGCCCTCTCATCTCTTTTCCTTAAAGATCAGCGATGCAGGGCTGAGAGTTTCAAAGTCCTGAGAAAAAACACCCCACGTTCTCTGAAACGGAAAGTGTTTTTGTGGGGGACTCAACTGCGAAGTAGACCTCATCCTGTCAAATTGCAAATTTAATCCTATCCAGCATGTGCAAATGGTTGTAATCCCCACTGGGACACAATGGTCTGTTCACTACTCATCCAACCCCTGCCTCATCTGGCTGGATTATAATGTTTCTATTTGAGTAATGATTGCCAATTACACATCTTTATATAATGGCCTTAATGCAATTTGGGTCTGTGCTACCCTATGCAGGGTTTAACAGAACAGACTCAGCAGTTGAAACATGAAAATGATTATCAGCCCCTCAACCAACCAGCCATCCAATAAATCAATTAATAAGTCAACCACATAGCCAACCAGTCAGTAATTTCCAGGTCTGTGACATCAGTGCTCCAATTAATTAACCAGTGAGTCAGTCCATCAATCAATGAATCAATCAGTTGTCCAACCATCCAATGAGTCAGTCAATCAATTAGTCAACTAATCAACTCAGCAACCACCCAAACTACAACCAGTCAGTCAATTCCGGTAACTCTGGTCTGTGACATTAGTGATTTCAATCAACCAGTCAGTCAATCAATCACCCGACCATCCAACGTGCCAATCAGTCAGTCGACTAACCAACTCACCAATCACCCAAACAACTGTACCAACCAGTCAGTCAGTCAATTAATTGCCCGACCTTCCAATGAGTCAATCAGTCAGTTAACTAATGCCGAGTTCACACTGGACGATTTTACCCCCAATTTTCACTCGCTGACAGGTTTTGCGAAATCACCGACAAATGACCGAAATCATGTGCTCGTTCACGCGAGTGACAATCACGCAGTATGAATTATCAAATGTCAAAATTATCAAATTATCCTGCTGTGTGAAATGTGTTCTGACTGAAAATGACATTGGCAATGACCTACAGCCAATGAGAGAGCAAGATACAGGGCAGCGGGAAGTTCGGGGATGAGTTATAAACCAGAATATTAATATTTTAATAGATATATTTACAGTTATATAATACAGAAACAAAGCACAAACATTTGCTTGACCAGTCGCAACAGCAGCGCATTGCAAAATTATTTATTCACCTGCAACTCTCTTTGCAGAACACAATCCTTGCTCCCTGCGTCTCCACAACCATTTTGTCCTCCATAATCTTTTTTTCTTTATCTGCTTTTCGCTGCAAATCAGTGCACAGACAATTTGGATTGCAAGCTTTTTGCGGGCTATCATTTTTATTAACAATTCCGGTCTCATGCACACGTGATCTTGCATTATTTTCTTGTCACTTCTCGCGTGTGTTTGGACCAACCAGTTAGTTAATCAGTCAGTCGCCTGACCATCCAACATGCCAATCAGTCAGTCAACTAACCAACTCACCAACCACCCAAACAACTGTATCAACCAGTCAGTTAGACAGTCAGTCAGTCCTTCAATTGCCCAACCAACCAACGAGTCAATCAGTTAGTCAACTAACCACCTCAGCAACCACCCAAACTACATTACCAGTCAGTCAGTCAATCAATCGCCCAACCAACCGAGTCAATCAGTCAATCAACTTACCAACTCAGCAACCACCCAAACTACTGTACCATTCAGTCAATGAGTCAATCAGTCAGTCAGTCAATCAGTCGCCCGACCATCCAACGAACCAATCAGTCAGTCAACTATCCAACTCAACAACCACCCAAACTACTGTACCAACCAGTCAGTGAGTCAGGCACTCAGTCAGTCAATCGCCCAACCAACCGAGTCAATCAGTCAATCAACTAACCAACTCAACAACCACCCAAACTACTGTACCAACTAGTCAGTGAGCCAGTCAGTCAGTCAGTCAGTCAATCAATCGCCCAACCATCCAACGAGCCAATCAGTCAGTCAACTAACCAACTCAACAACCACCCAAACTACTGTACCAACCAGTCAGTGAGTCAGTGAGTCAGTCAGTCAGTCAGTCAGTCAATCAATCGCCCAACCAACCAACGAGTCAACCAGTCAGTCAACTAACCAACTCAGCAACCACCCAAACTACTGTACCAACCAGTCAGTGAGTCAGTCAGTCAATCAATCGCCCGACCATCCAACGAGCCAATCAGTCAGTCAACTAACCAACTCAACAACCATCCAAACTACTGTACCAACCAGTCAGTCAATCTCAGCATCTCTGATCTGTGACATCAGTTCCTGACACTGTCAGGCTCAAAGTACCTTTTCTGTGATTTTCCTGTAATCTGAGTGGCTTGATTTGTCTCAGCTAGAGGGAATAAACGCTGATTGCCTTCCCCAGGTCTTGATGGCAAGTCAGAGTGCTCTCCCCTCAGAAGGAACGCACTCCTCTGGGGACTGATTGGCTTCTTGGCCCTCACAGTGCTGGCTGACATGTTAGCTGTGTAACGCCGGCACACCTGACAAAGCCCTCGTGATTGGAAGACTTTCTCTGCCCTGCCGAGCCTGAAGTATATCAATTCTCTTGTCAAGTCGCAAATGTTGCGTCCATGGTGGATTATCAAAGGGTGATAGATGTTTCACCCGGTGGACTCCTGACAATATTTGGTAAAATGAAGAGATAAGCTGGTATGGGAATAACAGGACAAAAATGACCTGTCCTGCTTCGTGCCGTGTTTCATGCACACAGTGTTCGGACCATTGCTTTGGTTGGTTGTTCTGCAATACAGCTTTCATTGTGTTGCATATTTTTATAGCAAATCAAGTTTTTCGTAAAACAGTGTGAAGGAGTGAATTCAGCGAACAGTTGTACCATTTTTGCACACTGCATTTTACTGCAAAACCTACCTGCAATCCAGTTTAACCAGGTGCTAAATGCACTGAAATAGCGCTGCACCATATGTAAATGAAGTAATTCTCATTCGTTTCATCGCAAACATGCCTCATTTCTATGTAAATTAAGCTCATTATATATTGTGCCTTGTTCACAAATCTCTATAAATACAATTTGCTATAACCGCCAATGGAGCACAAGCAGTAAACTGAATTTCATTTAGAAGAGACGTTTGTGTACAATTTCTATTGATCATGGCAGCACTCGTTCATTAAATGGAGAAGAGCGTTTTAGGCATATATCCAGATGTGGACGAATGCACTTTCCACATTTTAAAGAGGTGCTTAGATTGCAGTGGTGGAGTAATATTGTAGTACAATGTGTTTTATTATTGCACTTTAATTATTCCACGGTTAAAATGTTGTTTCAAAAGTTGTTTCATGTTCTGTTTTTTAATAAAAATCCATTGCAATTCCATTATGACACCAGGGTCAAAGTCTTGCTTGAAGTTCAAAAGCGTGACCCGTTGGTTCTGTTTACACCTCGTTTTGGTCGATCGAATCACAAGTGGACAACTTTTGATTTCAGTGCTTTCGTAGTGTAAACGCTCATGTGGATGCACTGGAACAGCCTCTAAAAGACCGGCTACTCTCCGCCTACCAATCACAATGTTCTCTCCATTCCTGATTTCTAACACACACTCACAGCGTTCGGCTGGTCTTGTGTCTGTCAGAGCAGAAACGAAAGCTGATGATCTCCGTGTGTTTTTCCGTTGTCTATGTGTGCGTTCATATGTCAATTGTGCAAACTTATTTTCGTCCATTAGATCGAAAGATCTGAAAAAGCCCACACATTTGCCCGCCCATAGACCCTCCCATTGAAGAAATCAGGACAGAAGTGGTTGAAAGTGGACAAAAGAGACGGATTAAAACACCAGGTGTGAACGGGAATGTGTCTCCCTCATCCTCTTGTGATCCGATCGACCAAAACGTATCTTAATACCAGCTGTAAACAGGGCCTTTGTGAACAGCTCGCCTGCTGAAATTGTAGCAATTGCCTAGTACGCTATATATGCATTAGGTAATTTTGCAGTATATTTTATTATATATATTTTGCAGGTAATATTTTGAAATTTAAAATTGCCATTTATTGCCCCATTTAGGAAACATTAAAAACCAAATACTCCAAAAGTGTAACGAAATGGTACTAGCTGATAAAAGAAGAATTTGAAAGATTTTCTGCTTTGTTTTGCATCACTTTTTTTAATTATTTAAAAAAAAAATGTTAAATAAATAAATCATTAATAATTTAATTAATAATCAATACATTAATAAATTATTTCCTAAATTGTATTAAATTAAATTTCCCTAATATACAATATTTATTATAAGTCATTTACCGCAATGAAGGTTGTTTTTATAGTTTCTACATTTAGAGTATTTTTTTTCCATTATAAATTCCATACCTGTGACTACTATGATATCAGTAATACCTTTAAATTCTGGAAACTAACAATGGTACATTTTCATAAGGCAGTTACATAAAAAAAATAATATTTAACAAAAGTGCTGGACCCCCATTAAGACTTAAGGACGAAGTGATGACTTTTTCTTCACCGTAAATATGTTAAATCATAATAAACTTTAATTAAAGTAAAAAGTTAATTCAGTAATTAAGAGTCTAATAAAAGATCAATATCAGTTGGTCAGAATTAAACATAACCCTATTTATAAATTAACTTCTTTATAGATTTTATTAACGTGACAAAAAAATGCAATCTTAAAATTAAGCACAATTGCATAAAATCATTAATTTCTGTTGTGAGAATTATCGAACATTGCAAGGCGAATGTATTTTGGTATAGTTTATTATTTAGAACATTTATATTTCTACTTATTTCCATTTATTTGACATATTTAGCATGTTTATGCATGCATTTCAAAACTGAGACTCTGTTTACAGCTCGCATGCTGAAATTAGAGCGATTGCCTCATATATTCAGCAGAAAATAAACAGAGAATAATCTACTAGTAAAGTATGCCAGATTGCAGCTACACCATTGCACTCAGGAATTACATTAATGTGCATTATATAAAGCACCGATTTTGAGGGCGCATTTGCATCGCTACATGATTTTCATTTCATAAGCGACGCTATCCTTTGTGTGCTCATTCTGAATTAAGGATGCACAAAGTTACTTTTTACGCAACAGCACATTAACTCTGAATGAATGTGTACTGTACTGTTAGGGTCAGTTGATGAAATCTCAGTGTTCAGCCAGATATGCGCTAATGTCAGGACAGAGCATTGTGGGAATGTACGGCCGGAATAGATAAGTGCTGGTTGCTATCCGGCTGTCAGGTTTTGAGCAATGAATGACACGGAAACCCGCTTTTCTCAACTATCACATGGGCCGTCCACACAAAATGGAGGCGCTGTAATGACTTCTTTAGCAAGGCAATTTTATTAGAACATCTCTAATAGCATTCACAATAATTTCATTTGGAGACATGATTGAAAGTAAGAGAATGTGGAAATGAAAGGAAGAAAAAGCCATTTTCTCTTTTGTTAATCTATATGAAGGACTCAATGTTCTTTTCTTTAGTGTATTATTCTCGTGGGAGAGCGTATTCACAGACGTTTCATTTCATTGTGATATGTACTTTTTCCTTGAATCTTAGACCATCCATCAGAGCGTTTAAGACATTTATCAGACAAATAGAGGAACAAGCTAAAGAAACTGCAAGGGAATACGAAAGACAGGACAGCACTGCATATCGGTAACAAATCTTGAGGACAAACTCATAATATTGTCTTTAATAATAACCAATAGCTGCTGGACGTATGGTTTGCAGAAGCGTGTTACTGTTTGCAGTTCAAGGTGAACTCAGAATGACCTTTCCATTCCAGTCCACTATAAACGTAACTAACCAGATAGAGGTCAGTGTTACGACACCATGTCAGTATGAATAAAACAATTAAAAAGACTATTTATCTTGCAACTTTTTTTCCCTTAGAATTCTGATATAAACATGCAATTGCGAGTTGTAAAGTCTGAATTGTGAGATAAAAAGTAAATGTTTTTCTGTATAGGGGACACTGGCGAGGGTTGTAACATTTACTCCAAATTCAACCTAAATGTTGCAGACGGGGAGGGTTGTGCTGTTGGGTTTCCGTGTTTTGTGGGGGCTCTCCATAGACATAATGGTTTTTATGCTGTGCAAACTATATATTCTATCCCATAACCCTGACCCTAAGCCAACCCATCACACAAAACTACAGGCATTTTTACATTTTCAAAAAATCTGTGTGATTTCAAGTTCAAAAATTACTGGTATTACTATCCATTCGGTCCCCATAATGTAGGGTTTACCAGGTACACACACACACACAAACACGTATGCACGCACGCACACACACACACACACGTGCGCACACACGCACACACACACACACACTCTCTCTCTCTCTCTCTCGCTCTCTCTCACACACACACACACACATACAAACTCACACACACCACACTCACACACACACTCTCTCCCTCACACACACACACACATATACAAACTCACACACACACACATACATACAAAATCATGCACACACACACATACACACACACACACACTTAGTCCATGTTTTATGTATTTTGTTCAGTATTTCCAGTGTGGTTGCTGATTTAGAAAAGTATTTTCTATTTATTCATTTATTGTACCTTTTTGAATTACATTTTTTTTTTCCAAATGAAATGCGATTGATGGAGTTGGCATGAAATTAATTTGAACAAGGCCATTCAACAAAATAAATGCATGTATAAAATTTCAACTGATTCACATTTTCCATTAGTGTAACAATCCACCAAACCTACTGTTAAAACTCGTCGTCATTAAAGGTGCAATATGTAAGATTTTTGCAGTAAAATATCCAAAAACCACTAGGCCAGTGTTATATATTTTGTTCAGTCGAGTACTTACAATATCCCAAATGTTTTCAAGTATTTGTAAATCGTGAGAAAATTGTGATTTTAACCAAGGAACCGGGACTTGTGAGGGAGTCGCCTGTCAATGTCCGCGTTACTCTCGGATTCTGCTTTTACTGCCGTAGAAACCATGGCAACAGACGTGGACAACTGCGTAACATCTAGCGGCTGTTTTAGTTTCGTTCAAACATTATGGACCATGGCAAGCAGACTTTGGAACAAAATGAGAAAACAAAAGAGGACCAATATCGGCATGGCGTTTTCGAGATGGCGAGAGCGTCGCAACAAACTTCGACTTGACAGAGATGCCGTTCTTGTGCTTTATTAGACAGGTGAGCAAATGTACATAAAGCGAATCAATGTTATGTAGCTCAACACGATGAAATATTAGAATATCATCAGTATGATGTAGCTACTGCTAGTCTCATACAGCCAACAAACTAACACACAGAATAGCGTTATAACTCTCAACACACTCGAATGCGGTTTAGATAGTGTAGACCAAGTGAAACAGCATTGCGTTTCCTCACAATTTTAATTGGTCAAATAAACTGACCTGTATGAGTAGTAACTCAGCACTTGTGGGTAGTTCGGTAGAATGAAATGTCCTTATTTCTTTATCGGAGTGTCTATTTACACCAAGTGCAAATAACGTGCCTTGTTGGCAAGTGCTATTCGCACTAGCTCCACCTAACAATAACTGGTTCGGCCAAACAAGGTTTTGATGCGATCGACAAGGGTTTGAATCCGCATTTTGCCGAGCTCGCTCTTCTCCCTTTTCCCATCACATATCACATCAGAAAGGCATTTACTTTCAATAAAAATTAAGAAAATGTTCTAAAAGTGGAACGAAATGTTTAATAATAATAAAAACATTTATTGGGTAGGGTTAGGGGTAGGTGTAGGGAGGGCTTTTGTTGTCCCATTAAGGCGGCATCCATTTAATAATTTTAATAAATATGATCATTTACACTCTATGTTATTATTGCATGCAGTTAATGTACAACAACACTGAGGTGCAAATAGTATGTATCTGCAATATGTGTAAATAGTAATTAGATGCTATTTATACTTTATTTTGACAAAGAAGTGCTACTTTTACATGGTGTAAATAGAATATATCTCTATTTTCACTTAGTATTCTATTTCACGTAGTAAATAGCATCTACATCTATTTGCACTTAGCGTAAATATCATCTATCGCTAAGAAAATATGTTATTTGCACTTAGTGTAAATATCATATTGTTAGTGCAAATAGCCGCTGCCTTTCTTTATATCCCCCGGGAGTCGCGTGTGGCGCTGATATCTGTCTCCTATTAGTAATCGCGTCCTGCTTCATACCACAGTCATGTTAGAAACACTCATCCATAAACATTATTAGATCCATCGGTATGATTCCACGCTCATTCACTGCGTCATCAATCTACGCCTTTGTTATTGTTTTAAAGAGGTTAGCGACCCCTAGCGGTGAAAAAATACATATTGTAGCTTTAACATTAATTTACATAGTTTAGGGTTCAATTGTAGACTTTAAAACACAATTTGCTGCAATCTATTGTGGGCACATTATATCAAAGTTTAACACAAGTAAAAGCCTAAAACATGTTTCAACCATCTCATATTCTCCTTCATTTATAATGATCGTCTCTGGTTAAATTGAACATGTGTTTTGTTGTATATTGTCACCATGCACTGCAACTCTTTTGGTAGCCGTTCTTTATCCGCTTAGCTTTTGAATGGAAGCATAAGCTTTTTGTTTTGTAGGATAATCTCTAAATCTTGTAAAAGTGCATAATTTTCATTTATTTTTTTAAAAGTTATTGCCTTCCCCTTGATGTGTGCAATTGCATTTCACCGGCTGCCAACTATTATCTAATCTTCCTCTAAATGAAGTGGCGACTGTAGCCGCAGGCAAGTTCATGTTCAGTTGAAAATAGAGTCCTGCTTTTTTTTTTTTTTTTCGTCCCCCAAACTCTCTGCATTTACTCCGCAGCCCTTCGGGTAAAAGCTAGAATTGTGTCTGGCTGGATCTGTGCCCTAATGTTTTTGTCAGCGGCATCTCTTCACACGTTCTCTCTTTCCATTCGAGAGGATGAGATGAGCTCTCTCTTCCTGCAGCCTTCCTCTACAATTATCTAGTTCGTACATTGTTCATGCATTTGCATGCGAGTCGTTTTTTCTGGTTTTCCTGTCTTGCCCTGTGAAAATTTCCTTTCTATTGTCCTCTCAGAGAAGATTACAATGTGACAATACCGAATTTGTATAATTAAACGTGCGACTGCGGAGGACTACGTGTCTGTGTTGATGATAGACCTGAGTCGCTGCAAGAGGAAAATAAATCCCGATTGCTCTCTAAACTGCATTTACATAAGAAGTGGAAGTCAGTTGCAGAAGAAGAGTTTGCAGTGGCGTTACATGTTTGCTCAGTGAAGACCGGGTGAGGGCCTTTAAAATGGATGGAGATTCGTGAAGGGCATGTTAATCAGGAGGAACAGCTGAGTGCCATTTGTCTGCTGTGTCCAAAGCTGGCGAACGTGAGGTTTGATTTCTCAAGATTGGTTTGCATTCTCAACCAAAAAGTCTCCTCTGAATGTCAGTAAATCCTCGATTAAAGACAAACCGAGTTAGACCTTTGCACTCGCTTGTATTGAGACATCGCTGATGAGCAATGCTTTTGGACAGCTGACCTCCACGGTTGGACACAGCATCCCTGACCAGAGGATGGACCGGTCAGTTTTGAGATTTTAGCCTATTTTGAGTCTTTTTTCAGACTAGTAGAAAGAAAACATCCAAAATACACATTTGAGTGTTTGATACATTTGTGTCCGTACAATTGCAAAATGCATCTTGAAAGGCCGTTTTCTCAAAACTCCTCTTCAGTAGCAGCACGTTCTGAAATGTTGTGGTAATGCAAATTAGTCTAATTAAATATTCACTCATTTGCCTAAATTTCCAGAACAGAAATCTGAGCACTGGATAAAGCCAGTTCACAATTCTTGTTTTATTTTGATGACACATTAGAGGTTTTTACAAAGGGGATTTTGGATTTCTCTCTCTTTTTTCATTCTATTAATCAAAAATACTGTCAACAGCCAGAAAAAAAAGTGTTATATAAATCCGGTGAATGTTTGAGCAAGCCCACCCCTAAATAGCAGCGGCTATTTACACTAATTTAAAATAGCAATAGATTCTATTTACACTATGTAAAAATAGCAGTATTTTCTTTGCAATAAGTGTAAATAGTAGTTAGATGTTATCTATACTTATAAATAGTGGCAGATATTTGCACCTCAGTGTTGTTGTACATTAAACAGTATGCAATAATAACCGAGTGTAAGTGGTTATATTTATTAAAAGTATTAAATGGATCAATTCCTCCTTATTGGGACAATAAATCCCTCTCTACACCGACCCCTAACCCTAAACACTTTATTATTAAACACACGTTAGACACTTTATTTACACTTTTCGAATATTTTCTTCATTTTTATTGAAAATATCAAAAAAAATCTGATATGTGATGGGAAAAGGGAGAAGAGCGAGTTTGGAAAAAGGCGGATTCGAAAATTTTCGGCCAAAAGCCTTATCCCTACACTTCGCGTGTCATGTGACTGATTGCGTCATGCTAAAGAGTCGGGTGAGAATGAGATATGACTGCGTGCGTTGATATGACAGAATTATTTATATATGGATGCAGAATCTAAGAAAACAGGAGTAGCAGTAGATACAGTCAAACCAAAATTTATTCAGACACCTTCAACATTTCTCACATTATCACAGTTTATTCGCTATAGTTTAGAAAATGGTAATAAAATATGACAAGAACTCAGAGTTAAACTGAACAAATTCATCTTGATAATGTCAGATAACTTTGATAGAAAGGGATATAATGGATTACAATCAGCCAATCAGCTGTTAGATTTAAGAACACAATTAGATGATACCAGTTTAGCTCAACCAATGACCAAGCAATGCTTCATTTTGTTCAGTCTGTGGTGTCACATTAGCAATTAAAGAACAAACAAATATGAAGATTTTTTGGGTATAATATGTCACAGTTTACTTTATTTTGCTCTCCTCACTTACAGAAATGAACTATAGTGTCCTGCACACACTAGTGAAACATTATATCTGTGTATATCTCATTTTGGGTTTGACTGTATACCGCAACACAAAGCAGTTATTAAAAAAGAGTTCCCGATCTGTATATCCTTACAGCTGAGTTGATGCTCAGATTCATTGGCAGCATTAAAGAGCATTCCATCAATCTGCAGATCTTATTCTTGAAATAATGCAGTGCATATATAGGATTAATAATCAGGGCACTGCTGGTTCATTTATTTGGGTTTCAGCGCATGTTGGAGTGGAAGGAAATGAGATGGCAGATAAGTATGCTAAAAACTCTTTGAACATGAATAATACAGAAATTGATATAAAATCAGCAAAACAGAAGCAAAAGGTCCTGACCAAGCGTCCATATGTGACGAGTTTGGAGTGAGAACGAAAATCATTAATCAATTGGGGAACGTATAATAATATCTATTGGTTTGATTTGAATTTTACCCCTTTTCACATGAATACGAATAGCTCTGACTGTAAATTGAGCCTTGTTTAAAGTTGTTGAAAATATTATTGTATTAATATATATGTATATATATTGTATAAAATGTGTTTAAACCATTCTCCATGTTAAAATCAGTGTCATCTGCAGTGACTTATCGAGGCAGTGCTTAAAAAAAGCAATAAGTAGATTCCCACATAAACCATATCATATCGGACTGTACCTGAAAACTTTGCCGTGATATTAGGCTTTATGTGACATTATATCTTGCTCCTGACCTTCCCTCGATGTGCTTTGATTAGGAAACTGTCCATTTCAGTTGTTGTGTCATTTTAGAGTGTGTGTTTTCAAATGCAAGTCTGAATGTATAAGGACAGGTAGCAAATATGAAACTCACCACTCAGATGATTTGCTGTGATTGAGCAGCTGTTTTTAATGGGAATAATCTGGTTTTGTATTTCAATAGATCACAGGTGTTACTGATTTAAATGTTCTGAACATGCTTCAGTGTAATTGCACATGTGCCTCTTTGGAGGTTTTCAATTTGAATTGCATTATTGTTTTGTGCATAAAATAGTCTTTCATTCTTACAGTGGTTCTGTAATGATGATCGAGCAGCATTCATTTGTTTTGTAACTTCAATTGTTTCATTATCTTTTATACACCAGATAGGCCTAATAATGAGAACAGAAAAGCTGCTTATGCTTATAATGAATTATAGCCCCATTTATACTTAAGTATTACTATTCTATAAATATATTTATAAAGACTCATTAAGATCTACTGCATTATAAGAATAGTTATAGTTACATTAATATTATTTTTTATAATTACTTATAAGTCATGCATTTGCTTTTTCAATGTGCATGCTCACAATCCATTATACACTGATTTATAAATGATCAAATATAAAATATTTTGAATGGTAATTTGAAAAAGCAAATGCATGACTTATAAGTAATTATAAAAAATAATATTAATGTAACTATAACTATTCTTATAATGCAGTAGATCTTAATGAGTCTTTATAAATATATTTACATAATAGTAATACTTACTTATAAATAAGTATAAATTGAGCTATAATTCATTTAGAAAGTGTTGCCGCTGCTTTTAGTTTGTATCATTTGATTTGTAAATGTAAATAAGCGTGAGTAATGTCCATGGGCTTAATTGAAGAATAAGTCTTATGTGATATGTTTACCCATTAATGGATTTGTCTCGATTAAAAACAGAATATTTTGTGCACTTTGCTACAGTGCATGTTTGTTTGTCTGTTGCATTATTTTCAGACGGCAGAATGCGGCTCATGCAGGCAGATTTTTAAAATGAGGATTTAAGAGGAAGCTTGTATATTTTGTTCCGCTCTGTCATTTTGACATGATGAATTCATAGCTATATAAGAATAAGTGTCCCTGAAATGTCAGTCTGATATCTACTATCTGACATGTCTGTTATCTGGCATCACCGTAGGTCAGATGTGTGCAGAAAAATCATATATTTTTAACGTAGGCTTAGAATAATTTATGATGCATTTTTATAATGAAAATGCTGATCAAGCTTGTGCTTTATCTATAGTGTGAGGGAAGGTATTTTTACATCAAAAACATGACTCTTATTCTCACTGTGTGGTGTGATCATCTGTTTATTTTGAGAATAAATTAAATTTGGATCCTCTGTCTCTTCTCGAAGAAGATGAAAACTTGCATTGTCAACCTGACATTTCAAGTCTGGCTTAGGTATTATAATAGCATTAATACACACATATTCAGTTGTATTTTTACCAGCATAAACCGTGGTCTTGGGTGATTTTGTTTTTCACAGTTAAGAGCCTAAATAGACAGTTTGTTTCCCAAGAATATGTTCGCAGAATCTCATTACAATAATGAATTATCCATGTGGGCCGTGGAAAAAGACGGCCGAACCTACAACCGGGTTCACACGAGCAGTCGTGACATTAGCTATCAAAGCAATGACGGAATATGATATTTAAAACATTATTGATCGTGTTCTCATTGGTTTTCTTTTCACTCTTCATTGCTGGAGCACAAGCCCCAGGATGTGGAGTTGGCCGACCGTGCTGTAGCGGTATTGAAAACGAATTATTAGATTTAATGGTATGTAGGGGGAGAAAAGCAATGAATAAATAAGAGGTTATACAGTGGTGGAATTCAAATCAGTTGCAGATTCAATTTTAGGACAGAATGGTAATGTGGAGGCCAGAGAAGAGAAGCCAAGAGAGAGGGCTGTGATTTTCCCCCACACCGCCAGCGTCACAGCGTGCTAATTCAAGTTTCATGCTCCGCAAAAAGCAGGCCAAACGAGCGCTTTTTTATGTCCAACCCTCGGCTGCCAGGGATCTCTTCTATTTTTTCCGAAGCCTATCTACTTTAAGGGGTATTACAAAGTCCGTACCTTCTTTCAAATATTACCAGGGTATCCAGGCAGGAGCTGGATGGTCTTTTGGTGTGTTGTTCGAGTGGCTCCAGGCCTCTTTTTACAGGCGGAGCATCTCTGTGGAGTCTTCAAAGCGCCACGGTAACAAGACTGCAAATGTCTGTGGGTAAAAAGGGTAAAAAGGCCCAGCGCAAATGCTCTCCTAATGACTCTCAGCAGGGTTACCCGTGTATCTTTCATAAAGAAGGAGAATAAAGCCCAGGACCATTATGCCGAGTCCATGCGAAATCTGGGAGCAGTGTTGGGATTCAACAAAGAGAATACCCATTCTGCCAAATGGGGTGTAATGGGATACATTAGCGTGTTATATGCCTTGCGGTGTACCTGGCAGTCAGATGTTGTTGTGCTCTTTTTGTTGTAGAGATTGTCTCTCCAGATGGTAATTAATATAATTTTGAATGCCCAAGTGCAAACATGGGGGACGAGCTTATGTTGCTGAGCATGGATAGCTGTCTTGCTTTAAGGATCGATGAAACTGCAGGAAAACTCTATTCGTTTCCTGTAGGGTATTTGTCTCGAACTAGCAGTAATGTTTGAATTCGCCTAGATCCAATACATCTAAAAAGCATGTTTGAGCTGTTTTAACTGAAAGCATATGTTCAAATATGTCAATGCCATTGTTTTGTCTCAAGATGCACACCAGTAATGTTTATAAAAGCAACTTAAATGCCCTAATTGAACTCAGGCCTAATCCTGGCTTAATCTAAGCCCTGTCTGATCGTCTGGCTAATAAATAACATTTTCCATGCCGTTTTTTCTCATTCTGTTTTGTTATGATGACACCATCAATTTACCTGCCCTTGGAGGTCATAAAATGGGTGTTTCTCAATCAGAAAGCTGGATCCTAGTAAGGTTGAGTATCTCGGCTGCCATGTCATCAAGCTCTGTCAAAGGCGCTCTGATTCTGAAGGATCCTTGGAAGGCAGTCTTCATTTTGCTTCCTTCATATGGCGTGTCTTGAAAGATGCATCAAGTGTATCATTCGTGTCCTCCAATCACCCACAGTCCACAATAAACAAATAAGTAAACAAATAAATAAAACTGGCAGTGGCTATTTGCACTGTGTAAATATCAACAAAACGTTTTTTCTTTGCTCAGTGCAAAAAGACTTCTGTCACTATTTGCACTAAATATAAATAGCATCTAACAAGTACTTACACTGCAAAAAGCATTAAATGCTATACTGAGTGAAAATAGCAATATTTTCTTTGCACTAAGTGTAAGTAGTTGTTAGATGACATTTATACTTAAATAGTGGCAGATACTATTTGCTTCTCAGTGTATTGTAGTATATTTTAAAACATGTATGCAATGATAACAACATATTCAGTGCATATGATTATATTTTTTAAAATAATAAATGGATGCCGCCCTATTGGGACATTACTTGTCCCTCCCTTAAACATACCAGATAAACACTTTATTCACACTATTAAATACCCGTTAGACACTTTATTTTCATTTTTCGAATATATTCTTTATTTTTTATTTAGAAGGCAATGGTGGGCGGAGTTAGTGTAAATAGCCTTTGCCAACAAGGCTGCTTTTTGCATGTGGTGTAAATAGACACTGCGAGAGAAAAAAACTGACAGAAAATTAGTTGCCACTGAGCTCATCTATTTTCATTATGATATGCAAGACTACAAAATGATTTTCGAGATAATTGCATTATGCTTTCTTTCGTTGTGTTGTCAATTAATCACATAATGTTAAAACTGGCCATGATATGCTGTAAAACACTGGGACACTTGTCATTCATGGTGTTGCATTAGTACAAAGTCATGAAATATAAAGATTTTTGGTCACACTATAGTTTAGGGTCTAATTCTCACTATTAACTAACGATTAACTACGACTTTTACCTCAGTAAACTCTTAATTACTGCTCATTAATAGTTAACAAGGTAGTTGTTAAATTCAGGTATTGGGTGGATTAAGGGATGTAGAATATGGTCATGCAGATTAACGCATTAATATGTGCTTTATAAGTACTAATAAACAGCCAATATCCTAGTAATATGCATGATAATAAGACACTAGTTAATAGTGAGAATTGGACCCTAAACTAAAGTGTTACCAGATTTTTTATTCATTAAGTATTTGTGATACCTGTGCATTGACGTAACTTGCTGTGTAACAACTGTAGTGCAATGCATCACTGGAGAAATTAACTAACTAGTCTCAACACTTTCCAAAACTGTAGTAACACGGTTGCACCTCTGTTGTTTGAACCACGTCGGTTCAGCAATATAGCACTATCGTTAATGTCGTAATGAAGCGATTCGTGACAATTAATGTCAGATTATTCTAGCTCAATTACACAAACAACAGAAAGCCTTTCAATTTTTAAATCACGTTATGCAGTATGTGATTGTCGTACACTTCACTCCTGTGTATATGTGGTTCATTCAGTCAGCAGCTTTTACATAATTTCTGTAAGATACTGCCATACGAATATGGAATCTGAGGACTATTGCACTGGTTTTGATCCCTGTCATTTTGCTTTATATGATTGAGTCATTGAAGGTTCCCTCTTACGTCATTTACGCATTTATGCACATTCTTCAAAAACAGTGCTGATTGTTGACATGGTAAAATATATAGAATGAAATATGAAATATGAAATATTATGCCCAAGAGCATGATCTATTTTAGTCCACATGACATGCAAACAAGACTCTATGCTTCTAACCACAGGTCGAGAGTTGTAGTTCCAACCACACAAATTTGCAATGCAGTTTGCAAATGTTCACTGGAACTATTGTTTTGGGAAATGGCAAATCATTTAATTCATTTTAGTAAAGATGGATCTTGCGACCATAGTTGGCTAACAATGCTTTTGGGAAACCAGCCCAACACAGCAACACTGACTCAACCAATGGCGTGAGTTTGGGGTGTGGCCATATGTTTGACGACTAATGGTGGATGCAGACAACTTGCTTAGAAATTGTACTCTTTATTAATTAAAGCTTATGTGAATATGCACTTTTTAGAATGTCTATCAAGTAATAAAGCACTTATGTTGCTTTTGAGTCGATAAGAAGTGTACTATTGAGGTAGAGAGCTCCACGTAAAGCAAGTCTGAGCTATAGCAGCTCAATGGACAGAGCAGGTTCAGTCATTAACCACTTTAACTGATCAGGCCACAGGCTCAGAAAAATAAGGCTTCTCTTCGGCTGGACAAATTGTCATATAAGCAGGAACCGACCTGACCACTACCAGGCAACGACACCTTTGAGACTCGTACAGGACAAATAGATCATTGTTCCCCTGGCAAGCAGAAGATGGCATTTGCTAATCAGAAAGTCATCTGTCTGTGGGATGAGCATCAATTAAGGCACTTACGAAGCTAATGATCGGAGGGAAAAAAACATAATGGGTCTATTTAAGGGTGGGATCTCACCTTTATCTGTCCAGCGCAGCGTGTGCACGCTTGTGGAGAATGCTAATTTCATTTTGGTGTAGAAAAGTCCTCAGTCGACCAAGGTCGTCACCACCTGTTACCTTAATCAAGCTCACGGTGCAATAGTAGCTCGCGATTTTCTGTCAAACAATTAAGCCTTAATAAATCCAGTAGATAGTTAGTTTAGAGTGGGAAAGTGTGAAAGTCAGCATGAAACAGCCTTCGGAAAGCAATTCAATGGTTAGTTCATCTAGAAATCAAAATGCTGTCATCATTTACTCAATCCAAACCAATGTCATTACAAACCCATCTGATGTTTTTCATCTAACTGGGGTTGGTGAGCTCCAAAAAATAATACAATATACCATAAAGGTATCAAAAATGGAGTCTGTACAACTCATGTGATTTAAGTTTTCTAAAATCAATGCAATCAAAGCAAAATATATATGATTATACATATACAAATATGTATTTTTAATCTCTAAAAATCACCAAAGATCTCTACCAAAGTAAGGGTGAATAAATCAAGGGAAATTTTCAAGTTCAAGTGAAACATTTGTGAAGTATGTAAAATATTTTATAGTAAAATACATTCTCTCAAGCCAATTCATTGTTCATTGACTACTATTAGCAGGCTGAGAGTTTGGGGCGTGGCTACTGTAGCAGGCTGAGAGTTTGGGGCGTGGCTACTGTAGCAGGCTGAGAGTTCGGGGCGTGGCTTCTGTAGCAGACTGAGAGTTTGGATGTGAGTCAGAGGGTGTTTAACCGATGTGAGACCATGACTGATGCATCACATGGGAAAGACATTCAGCTTCGGATACAGAAGTGCAAGCCTTTTAAACCTTCAAATATTAAACAGGTTATGAACATGTCAAAGCGAATGGAGCATTGCGATGCAACGCGCTACAATGGATGCTTCAATACAACATCATCACACCCCCATCCAGAAAGACAAATGTATCATTTTATAATGTTTCAAACAGCTGTGGTCCGCCAGTCAAAAATGCACCCGATGCAGATACACTATATTGCCAAAACTTTTGGGACGCCTGCCTTTACATGCACATGAACTTTAATGACATCCCATTCGTAATCTGTGGGGTTTAATATGGAGCTGGCCCACCCTTTGCAGCTCTAACAGCTTCAACTCTTCTGGGAAGGCTTTTCACAAGGTTTAGGAGTGTGTTTATGGAAATTTTTGACCATTCTTCTAGATGCGCATTTGTGAGGTCAGGCACTGATGTTGGATGAGAAGGCCTGGCTCGCAGTCTCCGCTCTAATTCATCCCAAAGGTGTTCTATCGGGTTGAGGTCAGGACTCTGTGCAGGCCAGTCAAGTTCCTCCACACCAAACTCGCTCATCCATGTCTTTATGGACCTTGCTTTGTGCACTGGTGTGCAGTCATGTTGGAACAGGAAGGGGCCATCCTCAAACTGTTCCCACAAAGTTGGGAGCATGAAATTGTCCAAAATGTCTTGGTACGCTGAAGCATTAAGAGTTCCTTTCACTGGAACTAAGGGGCCAAGCCCAATCCCTGAAAAACAACCCCACACCATAATCCCCCCTCCACCAAACTTTACACTTGGCACAATGCAGTCAGGCAAGTACCGTTCTCCTGGCAACCGCCAAACCCAGATTCATCCATGGGATTGCCAGACAGAGAAGCGTGATTGGTCACTCCAGAGAACACGTCTCCACTGTTCTAGAGTCCAGTGGCGGCGTGCTTTACCCCACTGCATCCCACGCTTTGCATTGCACTTGGTGATGTAAGGCTTGGATGAGCTGCCCGGCCATGGAAACCCATTCCATGAAGCTCTCTACGCACTGTTCTTGAGCTAATCTGAAGGCCACACGAAGTTTGGAGGTCTGTAGCTATTGACTCTGCAGAAAGTTTGCGACTTCGGCGCACTGTGCACCTCAGCATGCGCTGACCCCGCTCTGTGATTTTACGTGGCCTACCACTTCGTGGCTGAGTTGCTGTTGTTCCCAATTGCTTCCACTTTGTTCTAATACCACTAACAGCTGACCGTGGAATATTTTTTTTCACAAATTTAAACGAATTTCACGAATGCAAGGCAACCTATCACGGTACCACGCTTGAATTCACTGAGCTCCTGAGAGCGACCCATTCTTTCACAAATGTTTGTAGAAGCGTCTGCATGCCTAGTGCTTGATTTTATACACCTGTGGCCATGGAACACCTGAATTCAATGATTTGGAGGGGTGTCCCAATACTTTTGGCAATATAGTGTACGCTGGATGGGTTTATTATAAGGGGTACTTTCAAGTGAATATTGGCTCAAAATAAGTGGTGGAGCTCATTTGGCGGACACTTTGACTTAGACTGCATTTAAGCTATACATTTTCAACAGTTTTTGCACAAACCCACTACCTTGCCATTGCTAACGCCACACTATACTGATTGATCTACAGGTATGATCTTAATGGTTAATATTAATTTCCTCCATCCGCATGACCTTGGTTAAATACCATATTTTCCAGAATATAAGTCACGTCTTTTAATAACCGGAAACTTGCTGCAACTTAAATTCCAAAGCAACTTATTTAATGCAGTTAACATCACAAAATGTGTGGCAAAGTGCATATATTTGTTTTCATGCTGAATGAAAGAGGTACATGAGCCCAAGTTTATTTGTATAGCGAGTTTCTCACACTTTATTTTACTTTGGGGTGAAATGTGACATTTCCTCATAAGACCTATTAAGAAACTAAACAGGGTCAGTGTTTGTTTTTTAAGTTGACTTTGGAGTTGCATCAAAGTGGCGGGTGGGAATCTTGTCAGATACGGGATGGTCACTGCATGTAGACATTGACCTAGACTGACATTATCACATGCGGCTCACCGCTGTCTCTGGCTGTTCGATTGCCACCCCGGCTAAGAGTGACCCTGCTGACAGGCGACCTTATTCAACACCTGCTCTTCCTCACGGCAGAGAAAACAGCTTTCTGTAGAAATCCCTGCAGCTCTCAATTACTCAGAGGTCATTAAATTTTACAAAGCATTTAAGTAAAAGACACGTTCAATCTCTGAAAAAATAGGCCCTGTTTTTGCCAGACTCCCGCTCAGCCATCAGGCGCATCTCTCTCGATGTGACATGACACACAGATGTGAGGCTGGGACACGCTGAAGGCGAGATAGAGGGCGTAGCGTGATATTAGGGGTTTCCTCTTTAGGAACATGCCGCTGTGTTTCTGGACAGACCTGCCAAAGGGGGCGACTTACCCACAGCTAGGGGTTAATTGCACCACTGGGGAAAAATGCCTTCTTTGATTCGGTACACAGTTGATTGGGTGGTTGGTGACAGGCCGCGCTGCGTGTTGCGGGAAAGGGAGCGATGTCTGGAGGAGAAGAAGGCCGCTGAGAGCATGAGCTGAAAATAAGTCGAGCTGACAGGAAACGCTCCTCCTTTTGGAGGCAATTTCACATTTGTATCCACTTTGACTTACTAAGCTGTTATTAAAGTGAGAAAAGGGGGCAGCTGTTCTTACGTGAAGCATCGGGGTTTGACGATCATTCCTGTTTGATTGCGTGACTGTCGGCTAGAGACTAAAACAATCGCAGCCTTGTTTGCTTAATTGATAGAGAAGAGGAATTGGAAAGAACTGAGGGAAGGGATAAGACAACAGCCTGTGGGTATTTTTTCATGCACATCCATTGCGTGCTTGGCCAACTTGTTCAAAGATAGAATACGTATTTCGTAAATATTAAGCATGAGCCACACATATATTTTTTCTATTTCTTTTGTGGACAAGATACAGCATCATAACTCAGCATAGCGGGAAGTCGCAAGAAGATGCTATTTAATTATGTTATTAGTTTTAACAACATAATTTAAAGGAGTTAAAGGCGACTTTCATCTCGGGCCTGATCTGTTGCTGATGTAGATTTGACAAAAATACAGTTTAATGCTCATTCTGTAGGGATCATTTGAGAAAAAAACTAGACATTTTTTAAATAAAACGTCTCGGTTACGCATGTAACCTTAGTTCCCTGAATAGGGAACGAGACGCTGCGTCACCGCTTTGGGAACGCCTCTGCGTGATTGCGTCATGAAGCACGTGTGTAATCAGTCCAATAGAGAGACGGAACGTCATAGGCGGGTGACGTCATAGACCCGGAAGGTATAAAGCATACCGGCAAACAAACGCCGCTAGCTTCTGTAAAAAGGCTGAAGCAAGACGCTTGCAGGCATGCGGGGAGTATGGCAGGGTGGCGCAGCGTCTCGTTCCTTAATCAGGGAACTAAGGTTACATGCGTAACCGAGACGTTCCCTTTCAAGGGAACTCGCGCTGCGTCACCGCTTTGGGAACGAGAATACCCACGCCCCCATAGGAGCCGAATGCCCGTCTGTAACATTGTCTATGAGGCGAGCACCCGAGCCCCCGGAGTAACATTAATGTCCAGTTCATAGAACCTGACAAAGGTGAGCGGTGAGGACCATCCTGCAGCGTCACAAATGTCCTGCAGGGAGGCCCCTGCCAAAAATGCCTGAGAGGCAGCCATACTTCTGGTTGAGTGGGCCCGGACAGCCAATGGGGAAGGCTGTCCGGCCGCCACATAAGCAAGTGAAATAGCCTCGACTACCCACTTGCTCATCCTCTGCTTTGAAGCCGGACCCCCCCTCGAGGGTGGCCCGTAACTGACAAATAGCTGTTCTGATTTCCTCCACAGGGCAGCTCTGTGGACATAAGCATCCAGTGCACGAACAGGGCAAAGCAGATTAGATTTTTCCTGGTCTGACGTCAGAAACGGCGGAGGACAAAAGGCCTGAAGTACTATAGGTCTCACAGGGTTAGTGGGAACCTTAGGAACATAACCCGGTCTAGGATGCAGGAAAGCTTTAGCCATACCGGGAGCAAATTCCAAGCACGAGGGTGCCACAGAGAGGGCTTGTAAATCCCCTATTCTTCTCAGAGAAGATATTGCAAGAAGAAAGATAGTTTTTAGAGTGAGAAACTTCTCAGGAACTTCTTCTAGTGGCTCGAAGGGAGCTTCAGAAAGGCCTTGTAGGACAATGGCTAAGTCCCAGGCCGGCACCCTGGTGCGTACTGTAGGCCTCAGCCTCATAGTACCACGGAGGAAACGAGTAACCAGAGGGTGTCGCCCCAATGAAACACCACCCAAAGGAGTGTGGTAAGCTGCTAAGGCCGCCACATACACCTTTAATGTGGAGGGAGCTAACCCAGCGGAGAACCTCTCCTGCAGGAACTCCAGCACCGCGCTCGCAGGGCAGTTAACTGGATCCCACAGGCGATCTCTGCACCATGAGGTGAAGAGTCTCCACTTCAGAGCATGCAGTTTCCTCGTAGAGGGAGCTCTAGAGTGTAGAATGGTCTCCACAACCTCGGTTGAGAGACCAGAACTTATGAGCTGGGCCCCCTCAGAGGCCAAGCCCACAGATTCCACAGCTCTGGGCGAGGGTGCAGGATGGCACCGCCCACCTGAGAGAGAAGGTCCCTCCTGAATGGAATTTCCAGGGGAGGGCCGTCGAGGAGCGACACAATGTCCACGAACCAAACTCGGGCTGGCCAGAACAGAGCTACTAGCAGAAGACGGGCCCGTCCCGGCGCACTCTCTCTAGAACTCCCGGAAGCAGAGCAATCGGGGGAAATGCGTACAGGGGCAGCCTCGGCCACTCCTGTACCATGGCGTCCAGTCCCAGAGGAGCTGGAGGCGTTAGGGAGAACCACAGTCGACAATGAGAGTTTTCGTGTGTGGCAAACAGGTCCACCTTGGCCCTGCCAAACTTCTCCCAAAGGAGCTCCATCACCTCGGTGTGGAGTCTCTACTCCCCGGGCCTCGGCCCCTGCCTCGACAGGATGTCTGCTTCCACATTCAGGCGCCCTGGGATATAAACTGCCCTGACTGAGTGCAGTTTCCCATGGGGCCACAGGAGGATCTGGCGGGCCAACTTGTATAATAGGCGCGACCTCAGCCCCCCCTGAAGGTTTATATAGGAGACCACCAATGTGCTGTCCGTGCGTACTAGCACATGATGGCCCCTGAGGTATGGCAGGAAGTGTTTCAGAGCCTGAAACACCGCCAGCATTTCTAGGCAATTTATGTGCCACGAACGATGACAGTCCTGCCATAAGCCCTGGGCCGAGTGACCACTCATGGTCGCCCCCCAACCCCTAAGGGAGGCATCCGTGGTCAGAGATACCCGCCGACACGGTGCCGCCAGTAACGGCCTTGGGCCAGAAACCAAGGATCCTTCCACATGACCAAGGTGCGGAGACACCGCCGCGTTGCCTTGATTACGCGAAAAGGCTTTCCCCTCGGGGAATATCCTTTGGTCTTGAGCCACCACTGTAACGGTCTCATGTACAACAGGCCACAAGGAATCACGTTGGATGCTGCTGCCATCAGACCTAACAGCCTCTGATACTGTTTGACAGTGAGTGACTGGTCTAGCTTCACCCCTTTTACTGCTGAGAGGATCGATCTTATGCGAGGCTCTGATAAGCGGGCCTGCATAGAGACCGAGTTCCAACTCACGCCTAGATACGTTATTCTCTGAACTGGAGAAAGAACGCTCTTCTTGAAGTTGAGCCTCAGTCCTAACTTCCTCATGTGTGCGAGAACAACATCTCGATGTTGAACCGCCAGGCGTGCTGACTGTGCTAGTATCAGCCAGTCGTCGATATAGTTGAGAATGCGGATCCCCTGCATGCGCAAGGGGGCTAATGCCGCGTCTACACAATTGGTGAAGGTGCGGGGTGAAAGGGCTAGACCAAAGGGAAGCACCCGATATTGGTACGCTTCTCCCCCAAAAGGTACCTCAGGTACTTCCTGTGCTGTGGAAGGATGGAGACATGAAAATAGGCATCTTTGAGCTCTATCGTGACAAACCAGTCCTCGGACCTGATTTGAGACACAATATGTTTGAGTGTAAGCATCCTGAACTTGAGCTTTGCTACTGAGCGGTTGAGGATGCGCAGATCTAGAATAGGGCGCAGCCCCCCATCCTTCTTTGGCACGATGAAGTACTGGCTGTAGAACCCTAACTCTCTGTCGGACAGAGGGACCTTTTCTATGGCCCCTTTGCGCAGGAGGGTCTGTACTTCTTGAGTCATAATCGGAGCCTGCTCGGGGCCCACCAGCGTGGGCAGAACCCCGTTGAAACTGGGTGGACGACACCTGAACTGGATGGCGTACCCTATTTTTACTCTCTGCAGGACCCACTGAGATATATTTGGCAGACTCTCCCACTCTATCAGAAAGACTACTAGGGGTACCAGCCTCTCAAGGCTGGTCTCTGATGTACTCTGCACTGTGAGCGCAGCGCCCTGAAGCGGCGGACCGGCAGGGAACAACTGGCTCGACAGCACCACCTCCTTCCTTGGAGGGCGCGAGCCATCCTCGGTTGACTCGCAAGGGCACTCCACGCCCCGGCACTCGGGCGGGGTTGGTGGATTGACCCTGAGGGTACCGAGGACAGACGGGTACCGTGTACTGAGGTGAGCACCGCCTGCCCCCGGAGGGGGAAACCCTCACTGCCCTGGGCCCACTGGCGTCAGGGCTTCTTAGACGCAGCCTTCCTCGAAATAATGACAGTCCGCAGATCTGTCTTACTCTTAGAAGACTGCGCCTGAGAGCACTGCCCTCCGCCCCACCTTTTTTGCTGCGCCCGGTGTGAGGAGCTCGTACCCGGGGTCTGCTGCTCCCGCACAGCAACAGACGAGACCTGGGGCTTACGGGGAAGGAGCTGCTTGAGCGCCGCAGACTGTTTCTTTGCCTCCTGGAACCTGTCGGTGACAGTAGTGACGGCGTCACCGAACAGGCCCCCAGGAGACAGCGGCACATCAAGCAGGAAGCTTTTATCTTTCTCCTTTATCTCCGTAAGATTGAGCCACAGATGCCTCTCCGTGGCCACCAGGGCTGCCATAGAGCGGCCTATAGATTTTGCCGTCTCCTTGGTGGCACGGAGAGCTAAATCTGCTGAGGATCGGAGCTCATTGATTACATCTGCTCCGATCTTGTGGCTACTCCCCAGGTCTTTCAGCAGGTCAGCCTGGTATGCCTGCACGATAGCCATAGTGTGCAGGCATGCGGCGGCCTGACCTGCTGCCGAGTACGCTTTGCCCACCAGTGCCGATGTAGCTCTCAGTGGCTTGGTGGGCAATGTTGGGGCTTTAATGGCCGATGCCGACTCGGGAGAGAGATGGCTCGCAAGCGTCTCTTCCACCCTCAGCATCGAACTATACCCATGCCTTTTCAGCCCCAAGATGTTACTATACACAGATGTTTGGGGACTGAAAATACGAGATGACATGGGCCGTTTCCACGTTCTCGACACCTCGGTGTGGAGATCCGCTAAAAATGGTAAGCCCCGACGTGGAGGCTGAACAGAGCGGGCTGGCAGGAAGCGCTCATCAAGTCTGCTTTTCACTGAGACGTGCTCCTGATCTTCTTGTGGCCAGTCGATGTTTAATCTGGCCACAGCTCTGCTCAGAACCTCCACCAGCTCCTCACTAGCAGGAGATTGAAGTGGCGAGTCTTCAATTCCTGCGTCGACACTACAGACATCCACCTCCTCAGAGCTGGACAACTGAAGTGCCGAGGCCACTTCCTGGGAGGGAGAAACCGCAGCGCGGGCTCCCGAACCCAGAGAAGCAGCACTGGACCTGCCAGGTGAAGGCAGGGAAAGGGCTGGGCCCGTCTCTAACCCCTATGACAGATCCATTTGCGAACCCCACGACATAAGATGCCGCTGTGCCTCGGCAGCAGCGGGGCCTGTGCCACGGGGAACGCGAGCCGCGGCACTCCCCTCGAAGAGCGCCCGGCGGGATCGCACAACTCTCAGAGGCAAAGCCTCACAATGCTCGCAGCCGCCCCCCTCGAGAGCCGACTGCTGCTCTCCCAGACAAACCCCCGTGCTGCTCTCCCAGACAAACAATGCACATCAAATGTGTATCCCCACTCGTGATGTAACGAGAGCAGGGAGGAACACATCGCTGTTCGCTCGCCATAGTGTCTCTGTTTTAGTCTGTCAGTATGTGTTGCAAACTTGTTATATGAAAACAAAAAAGTCTGAACTCAGACACAAACACAGAGCTGACAGAGGACAATGTTACACATAGTGCTTGCTGAAGACAACAGAAGCTAGCGGCGTTTGTTTGCCGGTATGCTTTATACCTTCCGGGTCTATGACGTCACCCGCCTATGACGTTCCGTCTCTCTATTGGACTGATTACACACATGCTTCACGACGCAATCACGCAGAGGCGTTCCCAAAGCGGTGACGCAGCGCGAGTTCCCTTGAAAGGGAACTGACTGGCGTAGTAACTGATTACATGTAATCTGGATTACGTAATCAGATTCCAAAAAGTAAGTACTTGTAATTAGATTTTATTACGTTTATTAATTGTATTCAGACTACAGTTACTTTTTATTGATTACATGATTACATGTTATTCTAACAATGGCAGTCAAATATTCATAATTCTCCCTACTACTACTTTTTTATCTTTGAAATTTTCCTTTCTAAAAGCTAAAAAAGCCTTATATCCACTCAGAAGGTCTTCCAGGTTTGTGGAATTGCACAGACCAGCCACTGGTCATGTGACTGTCACTGAAAACTGAGACCCACACAGCAGTTAATCACTGGATTTACAGAAATCATTTCACTTTTAACAAGTGTTTCCTCAACATTGCATATCTAATCAACTCAGTGCCAGTGTTATTTAACCATGCATTAATGTATTTGGAAGGCTTTTGTCTTTCAAACACATTAAAATGTACAAATTCATATTTACATGCAGTGATTCCCTAACTTTTTTTGTCAGCTGAGCTTTGACCTAATACATTTACTTGAAGTACCACCTGAGATTTTTTTTTTACAAGTTTAACAAATTAGTTTGTAACAAGTTACAAGTCAATAATAAAATTAAGTCAATAAAAATAAATAATAAAATTAAGTTCATTGTTCTCTGATGTCGGTTAATGGTCACATGGCATGCAGGCAAACAAATATTTTTTATTTTTTATTGTTTTTATTTTAAAATTATTTATTTTAATTTAAAATGTTTATTAATTAATTACTTAATAGCTTTTCATTAAACTCAGTCTGGGAAACCCCAGCGTAATGTAATATTTAATACACTTCATATTGTTGATAACAAAGAATGGAATATAATTTCTTTCTCTTTGTATTTTTAATGTCAATATAGTACAAGATTATTCTACTCAAATCAGTGTGATAAACAAGTTAGGTAAAAAGTAATCTAAAAGTAATCCAAAAGTAATCAGATTATAATGGATTATGTTACTAACTATAATTTTTGTCATGTAATTTGTAACTACAATTTGTAAGTAATCTACCCAGCTCTGACTATCGGTTAGGTTTAGCGTAGCTGCTACATTATTCAAACACTGATCAGACATTTCATTTCCGAATTGCCGGGATACGTAGAACAATGGATGTAATGTACGATTGTCAGATTCACGTTCATCTGTTTCTGATCAAACTAAACATGCTTTTAGCGCCACTCACTGGATATTAGTATTGTGACAAAGTGCAAAAAGCAACATAATATAATTTTGATGTCTACATACGGCTCTGGTCTCTCTTCAATGTACGTCTTTTGGATTTGTACACTCATTTTATTGTCCGCCGGGTAAAAATTGTAAATCCAATTGCTTTGAAGAGTAATAGCACACCTCTCCTCAACAAGCCTCGCAATTCATGATATCTTTCATGTCTGAAGCACAAGTAAGGTTATGCGGCAAAGGATTTGAACAATAATAATAATAATATTGATTTAGCGAGCAAACACGATTAATCAACCTGATACTGATTGCAGTCATTGGTTTGCATCAGTTTCAATCCTGAAAGAGTGTTGTGCTCTGCTCCGGCTGCGCTACCTTCGGATGTTTATTAGGTCTGACATGCACTGACCACATGAACCCAAACCCACACTGCCCCTCATGTAGCGTCCTGTGATGAGCGGGAGCAGCGCTTCTGTCATGGTCGTACTCCCCTCGGCAGTAGGGCGGGCAGTAATTAATTTTCACATTTAACTGGGAGGCAAAACGCTGGTGTCCTGGGACGTGGCGCATGCCACCAACCCACATCCTGGATTCCGGGGATTAGGATAATTAGCCCCCGGAAGATTGCGTAGACAGATGGAGAGGACCCATCCCTCCCTCTCTCCCTTTCTCGCTTTGTCTGTCTTTCTTTCAGCTAAATAAGGGGTGTTTCCGCAGCAAGCAGAGGCGCAGCACGCGTCTCCTGTACTCGTGTGCTTCTGCAGGAGGCCTGCGAGTTCAGAGGTGGTTTGTTCATACAGGATGAAACGATTCACAAGAGTATTGATTGGAATGATATAGTGTAGCTGTTTGCTTGGGAGGTTCATATATGGATCTGTGCAGGCCTTTCATCTTCATCATGTGTGTGTGTGTGTGTGTGTTGCATGTTGATTGAAATGCCAGTGTTGTCACAGACGGCTATAGCAAAGAAGCTCATAATAATAAGAAGATTACAATAAAGAATAAGTAAATCTGTAAAAATAAAGAAATATTATATATATATATATATATATTTATATTAGTGCTGTCAAAATTAGAATTAAAATTAGATCTATTGACAGAAATGCAATATAATATACATAACTATGTTTTCAGTGGTGTATAAAGATCTTACATAATGAATTGTTATGTTTCTATTACCTTAGAATGATCCATTTCTATCTACACACACCGCGGGTCCCCTTACAGTGAAATCGCCATTTTGCGGCGCCATGTTTCTACAGTAGCCCTAAAGGGACAAACTGCTCTACAGAGCACTAGCTACTCTCTGCTCTCTCAGACGACGACATTTTTGTCCTGTGTCGGCCACCGTAGCTTCTCTATGTGCTCAGAAAGGGAGGGGTGAGCAGTGGGCGGTTGCACTTCACAACCTCACCACTAGATGCTGCTAAAATTTACACAGTGCACCTTTAACACATGCAATTTTTTTTTTTTTCAGTTTAAAGTGTTAAAAATATTTAACACAGCATCCGTTTTTTCTGTCATCCTTTGGCTAACTTTACATTATCACGGTCTTAGTCATGCAAATGCTTTTAAACCATTCAAGCGCGACAAGACCAAAGAGAACGTGCTGACTGTGAATGTCCTGACTATGACACACACACACACACACAGACGAAGTACAGAAAGACGAACACCAGTATCGTGCGCACAGACAGCTCCAGAATCGAGTTCTTTCACGCTTGAATGAACAATAACACAGAATTATGCCAAAATGTCCGTTTTGTCGAGTATTCTCATAAGAGCCGCCTTAAATGAGTTAAATAACGTCTTAAATGAATTTAAAGAGTTGTTGAGAAATGAGATGTGCGTGACAGCGCGTCAGATCCGCGTCATGTTCGGCAGCGGCAGATCTTAAAGTGACAGCAGCCACTAATGATGTCTGTCATTAATGTTCATCAAAGAACAAAGGGAACTGTAACTTTAATAAGGATTATTCTATATTTAATTAATTATTTATGCAGTGCAGAATGTTTGATAACTTTATTCAATTTCTGCATATTGATTATATATGAAGGCCACAGGTAAATATGACATTTATTATAATGGGTTTATGTGAAGATTGTTTTAAGTTCACTTAAATTAAAAGTTGTTTTTTAAAGCCTAATAAATGTTGAAATTGATAGATTTCAATTATACTGTAATATTGAATATCTATAATTAATGTTTTTTTTTATTAATTTAATTAATTTGTTTGTTTAATATTTAGTTTAAATATTTTATTTTTATTTTTTTAATTAATCAATTTCATAGAGACATCAGTATCAGTATTAGTATCAGTGATACTGGCCGTCATTCATTAAAAGATGCCATTACAACAAATATTTAAAATATACTGTCTTTAAGTTGTTTCTACATTAATTTGGACAGTAACTGTGAAATTAAAAACTCAGATGATTTTAATCACGATTAATTACAGAAAAATGTGTGATTAGTTATTTTTTTATCGATTGACAGCACTCATTTATATATGTACAGTGGGGAGAACAAGTATTTGATACACTGCCGATTTTGCAGGTTTGCCCACTTACAAAGCATGTAGAAGTCTGTAATTTGTATCATAGGTACTCTTCAACTGTGAGAGACGGAATCTAAAACAAAAATCCAGAAAATCACATTGTATGATTTTTAAGTAAATAATTTGCAATCTCATTGCATGACATAAGTATTTGATACATCAGAAAAGCAGAACTTAATATTTGGTACAGAAACCTTTGTTTGCAATTACAGAGATCATACGTTTCCTGTAGTTCTTGACCAGGTTTGCACACACTGCAGCAGGGATTTTGGCCCACTCCTCCATACAGACCTTCTCCAGATCCTTCAGGTTTCGGGGCTGTCGCTGGGCAATACGGACTTTCAGCTCCCTCCAAAGATTTTCTATTGGGTTCAGGTCTGGAGACTGGCTAGGCCACTCCAGGACCTTGAGATGCTTCTTACGGAGCCACTCCTTAGTTGCCCTGGCTGTGTGTTTCGGGTCGTTGTCATGCTGGAAGACCCAGCCACGACCCATCTTCAATGCTCTTACTGAGGGAAGGAGGTTGTTGGCCAAGATCTCGCGATACATGGCCCCATCCATCCTCCCCTCAATACGGTGCAGTCGTCCTGTCCCCTTTGCAGAAAAGCATCCCCAAAGAATGATGTTTCCACCTCCGTGCTTCACGGTTGGGATGGTGTTCTTGGGGTTGTACTCATCCTTCTTCTTCCTCCAAACACGGCGAGTGGAGTTTAGACCAGAAATCTCTTTTTTGTCTCATCAGACCACATGACCTTCTCCCATTCCTCCTCTGGATCATCCAGATGGTCATTGACAAACTTCAGACGGGCCTGGACATGCGCTGGCTTGAGCAGGGGGACTTTGCGTGCGCTGCAGGATTTTAATCCGGCGTAGTGTGTTACTAATGGTTTTCTTTGAGACTGTGGTCCCAGCTCTCTTCAGCTCATTGACCAGGTCCTGCCGTGTAGTTCTGGGCTGATCCCTCACCTTCCTCATGATCATTGATGCCCCACGAGGTGAGATCTTGCATGGTGCCCCAGACCGAGGGAGATTGACCGTCATCTTGAACTTCTTCCATTTTTTAATAATTGCGCCAACAGTTGTTGCCTTCTCACCAAGCTGCTTGCCTATTGTCCTGTAGCCCATCCCAGCCTTGTGCAGGTCTACAATTTTATCCCTGATGTCCTTACACAGCTCTCTGGTCTTGGCCATTGTGGAGAGGTTGGAGTCTGTTTGATTGAGTGTGTGGACAGGTGTCTTTTATACAGGTAACGAGTTCAAACAGGTGCAGTTAATACAGGTAATGAGTGGAGAACAGGAGGGCTTCTTAAAGAAAAACTAACAGGTTTGTGAGAGCCGGAATTCTTACTGGTTGGTAGGTGATCAAATACTTATGTCATGCAATAAAATGCAAATTAATTATTTAAAAATCATACAATGTGATTTTCTGGATTTTTTAGATTCCGTCTCTCACAGTTGAAGTGTACCTATGATAAAAATTACAGACCTCTACATGCTTTGTAAGTAGGAAAACCTGCAAAATCGGCAGTGTATCAAATACTTGTATCAAATCTCCCCACTGTGTGTATAATATTCATAAGAGTATAAAGTATAAGAAAGCGTTTCAATATATTTCCTTTAAAGCTGTAATTAAACATATTAAAACTGTGGTTACATTTTACAAGTACTTACTGTCTAAAGTTTATTATAAAACATGAATGCATTATAATAAATATTTTTAAAATATTTAAAAAATACACATACCAACTCTAAACTCTAACACGAGGGGAAACTGTTATTATATATCTTAAAATATGTCAGTGCCATTGTTTTGTCCCAAGATGCAAACCAGTGATGTTTTTTTTTTTTCTAAGGCATGTTTATAAAAGCAACTTAAATGTCGTAAATGAACTAAAGCCTAACCGTGGCTTAATCTCAGCCCAGAAACCGGGCCTTTCTATTCCGTGTGTTTGAATGGTGAGATGGACGTCTGGAGTTTTCTGCCAGCACTGCCGCTACGCCTTCGGACTCTGTCAGGCCCTTAATGAAAAAGAGAGTGGACTGGTTTTGAACCGCTGATGGAGAAAACAGATTAACTCAGTCCAAGAGCGGTGACATAGACGTGAGCTAACAGAACCACCTCATCCTCGAGCAGGTCAAAGAGGAGAGCAATAAATTCACACTGACCTCCTCACTGCTGAAAATAACATGAGCTCGGTTCCAACCGAGGCAGCGCTTTAAGACATCATAGGCACAAGACGAATCCATGCTTTCTTGTTGTTTACACGACCCTACCATCTGAATGTTGCAGCAGAAATCCAGACTCATCAGACCAGGACGTTTTTCCAATCTTCTATTGTCCAGTTTTGGTGATCCAGTGTGAATTGTAGCCTCAGTTTGCTGTTAATAGGCAACAGGAGCGGCACCGGTGTGTCTTCTGTTGCTGTTGTCCATCTGCTTCAAAGTCAGATGTGTTGTGCGTTCAGAGATGCTCTTCTGCAGACCTCGGTTAAGACGAGTGCTTATTTGAGTTACTGCTGCCTTTCTATCAGCTCGAACCAGTCTGGCCATTCTCCTCTGACCTCCGGCATCAACCAGGCATTTTCACTTACTGGATATTTTCTCTTTTTCGGACCATTCTCTGTAAACCCTAGAGATGACTGTGTGTGAAAATCCCAGTATATCAGAAGTTTGCATAGTGCATCCTGGTGCCATGTGTTCCCCAGGTAAGCGACGCACACGCACCCGGCCATCCACGTGATGTAAAAGAAAACGTGATTCATCAGACCAGGCCACCTTCTTCCATTGCTCCGTGGTCCAGTTCTGATGCTCACGTGGCCACTGTTGCCACTTTCGGCGGTGGACAGGGGTCAGCATGGGCACCCTGACTGGTCTGCGGCTATGCAGCCCCATACGCAACAAACTGTGATGCACTGTGTATTCTGACACCTTTCTATCAGAACCAGCATTAACTTCTTGAGCAATTTGAGCTACAGTAGCTCGTCTGTTTGATCGGACCACACGGGCCAGCCTTCGCTCCCCACGTGCATCAATGAGCCTTGACCCTGTCGCCGGTTCACCACTGTTCCGGTTCAGCACTTTTGATAGATCCTGACCACTGCAGACCGGGAGATGCAGTTTTGGAGATGCTCTGACCCAGTTGTCTAGCCATCACAATTTGGCTCTTGTCAAACTTGCACAAATCCTTACGCTTGCCCATTTTTCCTGCTTTTAACACATCAACTTTGAGGACAAAATGTTCACTTGCTGCCTAATATATCCCACCCACTAACAGGTGCCGTGATGAAGAGATAATCAGTGTTATTCACTTCACCTGTCAGTGGTCATAATGTTATGTCTGATCGGTGTGTGTGTATATATATATATATATATTCTCACTATTAAATAGTGTCTTATTATCATGCATATTACTAGGATATTGGCTGTTTATTAGTACTTATAAAGCACATATTCTGCATGACCATATTCTACATCCCTTAATCCACCCAATACCTAAACTTAACAACTACCTTACTAACTATTAATGAGCAGTAATTAGGAGTTTACTGAGGCAAAAGTCATAGTTAATAGTGAATATGTGTTCCCCATACTAAAGTGTTACCAAAAATTCAATACTCTTTTTTGTTATTGTTCTTATTGAGGCTTGCCAGAATAAATTATCCACTTTTCTGTCTAACTTCTCCTTTTGTATTTCATGGGCCAAAGAAGATAATTAGCAATTCATTCCCACGATGACTTACTGATTTGTGGCCTTGTTTTAATCTGTTCGCTCATTGTAGTTAAATTATGGTCATGTTGTACTAATTCATTACCTTGTTTTAATTTAAAATTAATGAATAAGTTAAGAGGACAAATTTGTTGTTACGATATGTTGTTTTTTTGGCCGCCTGTCCCGTGTGGGACTCCGTACACAAGAGTGAGTAAATTACAACAAACTGTCTGACTTATTTTTGGGTGGTGACCCTAAATAAATGGGCTTCTTTTTGATTTTATTGTGTTTTTAAGCACTGTAAAACTAGAAAAGAAGGAGTGCATTCTTTGTTTTTACTAGAACTACATGAGGCGAGATCTCTGGGCTTTCAGCTTTGGGTTTTGGTGTTTTTCACAAAATGGAGGCGAGCCTGACAGCAGGTAACAGAGTTAACACTGGAGTCTTTAATGCAGCCGTGTGACAGATCGCACAAGTGGAAAATACAGGCGTGTGTGCGGCGTGTGAAGCCACTGACAGGAAATCAGCAGGAATATGAAAAGAAAGCATGATCGTGTTGCAAAATGACGCTTAGACAGCCCATCCTGCATAAATCCGACTATAATCTTGTCCTTTTCTGTGCTGTAATGATGATTTATTGGATTGATGTTCATTCAGAAGGAAAAATGAACAAGCTGATAGGCATAGTCTGCCTGTTTTCATCCTCCTTTTCCTGCGGTCAGGATGTTTAAAGTCATGATTCAGAACTTAAGAGATGCATTAAATGTGTTGCATGCCTTTTTTTCCACTATTTTCTTTGTAATACAGCGCACTGGAGTGTTGAGAATTATTACATGACACACAAACAATAACCGACCAGGTGTAGACGATATTTCATCAGCCGCTGTCACTTGATGTCTCTCAGGAGAAACCAATAATGGATGATGTCCATCCTTAAAGCGTCCCTCACAAACCCAGCACTCGTCACCCGTGGAAGAGAAGAGCGTATGTTGTTTTCAGAGCTTCAGGAGCCTGACGCTCAGACAGATGGCGAGCTTCAGTTTGTTTAGTTCCTTCTCAGCAGAAAAGCCTGAGAAACAAATCGGGCGATGAACATGCATGTCATTATCTCCGGCAGTGGAGATTTCGCTTATGGGATCAAATTGTATGGTTTTTCATGAAGTTAGATGCTGTTTACACAATATACGATGAAATGCACTTAAAAGCATAAGAATGGCTTATTAATTCTGTATTTTATGAATAAAAGTACACCAGTTCTCTCCACAACAGCATGACCTAGATGTTGCTCTGATGAAGAAATAATTTTAAATGATGCCATGTTTACCAGCTACTCATCTTTTAAAAATAACGGCTGTATTTTTAAATTCTGTTTAATGTATTCTTGAATATTAGCGGCAGACAGCAAACATGTTTAAATAAGCGCTTATTTTGACGCTACATGTCTGTGTCCTGCTAATCAATATCTTTTAATCATGAAGTTGTAGATGTCGAAACCTGGTGATGTTAAACATCAAACACTTATTTCACAGTTGTGGAATTTTACTATTGTTTTACTATTTTACTATGTAAAATATCATAATTTTAACTTTAAAAGACTTTAAAATGCTACAGTAAAAACCTGTTAATTGATTAAGTTCCCATACTATATACAGGGAAAAAACTGTAGTAGATCTAATGTAATCTTCATGTAATTTGACAGTAAAATAGTGTTAAATTTATGTTTTTTTAGAACTGAAAAAGAACAAGTTATCCTAAAATGTTAACCATAACCATTAACCATAAATGGACATTTCCAGGATTTTGTGTGATAGCTCACATTTGATGGTTTTTCATGGAAATAACTTCTTAATTTCTTAGTTTTTTTCTTATCAGTTATTTACATTAGGGGTTTATGGTATATCTTATGGCATTTAAATTATTATTTTAGTCATCTGTTATGTTAACATTATTTCAGTTAATGAAACATTTTTTACTGTAAATATAAGTTTAGTCTGTAAAAATTAAAATGTGCCACTTTTTACCTATATATATATATATATATATATATATATATATATATAATTTTTGTATTATATTTTAATTGCATTTGCCAGTTTTTATCTTAAAATATATAAAGAAAAAGTTTGAACAGCACTGCCTTTGGGTTGGTGTTAGAATAATGTAATAGATATGTAATAATAATGCATAAGCTATAAATACTGCAATGTTTGAAATGTTGCATAATGCATTCTGTTTATTCAGTGTTTACGTAACAATATTCAGTAAGCATTCTACTATTCCGTTTTGAACATGAAGAGTTTGACATTTTGATTGAGATTATTACTAGTCAAGAACCTGAAGCAACACTACCAGCTCCTATAGACAGATACATTTGTATATTTGCCCTAAAATGAATAGTGATAAATCATGATAGAATATCACTGGTAAATCAGTATGCTTCCTGCTCAATATAACCCTACCGGTCAAAAAAACAACCAAAACTAATCCCAGTAAGTAGCAGAACAGTATTAAAGGTCAGGCGATTCATGACCCTCTGCCATTGCATATTGAGCTGTTGACCACAAAACACAACACTCACCGATGCATTGAGTCGCACAGTAAACAGCAAAGGGCAAAATCAGGGAATTTTCCTGTTTGGGCCAAGAATGTGACATTTGTGTGTGTGTGTGTATGTGTGTGTGTGTGTCCTGGTAAACCCTACATTATGAGGACAAAATGCCCCCACAGTGATGGCAATATCCAAAATTCTTGTCCTTGTGGGGAAATGTTTTGGTCCCCATGAGGAAAACAGCTTATAAATGATGTTTTTTGAAAATGTAAAAATGCAGGAAGTTTTCTGTGATGGGTAGGTTTAGGGTTGTGGGATAGAATACACATTTTTACAGTATAAAAATCATTATGTCTATGGAAATTCCCCATAAAACATGAAAACAAAACACGTGTGTGTGTGTGTGTGTGTGTGTGTGTGTGTGTGTGTGTGTGTGTGTGTGTGTGTGAGTCTGTATAATGCGAGTATATGAATGTGTGTGTGTGCGTGTGTGAATGTGTGTGTGTGCTTGTTATTTTGTATTTGTTAATTTTAGTTAATGCTAACTTCAACATTTTTCTAAAACATTTTTAAAATCAAAAGTGAATGAACAATGAATTGTATTTGAATGGTTATATTTTCATTAACTAATAATAACAAAAATGAATAAATGCTGTAAAAATATATTGCTCATTGTTAATTTATTCATTAGCTAATGTTAAAATTGTTTATCTTGTCGCAGCTTTTTTCACCTCCATAGTGGAAGACAAAACATGTGAAGGGACTTGCATTGAAAGTGTGCCAGGATTTCACAGAAGTGGGCTCTTTTTTATTTAGTAGTGAATAACCACCCAAAACACCCTAGTAACCGCATTACAATGCCTTGGCAACCACCCTAGAATAGTGACAATGAGGTTTTCACAGAGAATATCAAAATAATAGTTAAATTACCTAACGAACATCCCTTAATTTTCGCTGCGATGGAAGAGATTCATACGCAGGACAAGATTGAGATTTGAATTATTGAACAGGCCATGTCTCATGCGAATATGTTTATGGTGGACTGCTGGTGGTGAGCACTACTGTGAAAACACTTCATAGCATCAACATGAAGCGTGTCGAGCGTGTCAAACATTCGCACAAGTTGTGCTGTTAATGAATACTGGTGCTCAGGAAAGAGAAAACATGACAAACCGCTTGTGACGAGACACAAACCCGGATCTCCGCAGCACTACCGCAGCACTACCTGTACAACCGCAAACACACACACATGGCATGGGCTTCTCAGGAATATGTGTACCGCAGGAATATGAATATCCCCCGACATCAATTGGAAAAGGGTAATGCAGAATATCAGTGATGACACGTGTGTCGTGAGGCAGGTGATGCGGCGAATCTAGAGCAGGAACAAAGAGCGCGGAGGAAAGCGAGCGACGTGCCACTTCGCCTTCCATTCAGCTGGAAAATTGTAGGCATCCAAATGGCTCATAATTTCAATTGCAAGGCGCACCCTAATCTTCCCTGATTCAAACATAGATTTCTGACGCTTTTGTGCGAATCATTTCAACCCACTGTGTATTTCAACCTGTGCTGGCACAAGCCAACAAAGAGCTCTGATTGTTGAGCATAATAGCAGCCTTTGTCGAGGTGTTTTTTTCTTGTTGAATACTTCAATTTATACCGCAGCCGTTCGTGCTATATATCAACGCTATATCAAGGCCGGTTCCCGGAGCATGACGAGCCTGCTGCTCATCACTAGATCTTCACATTTGTCTTGATCCGAGGAGCACCCTTGAAATCGGCTCTGTTACCCGCGCTGCGCTCCTGTTGTTTAACGCGGCTGAAAACGGCTGGGTGAACAATTAGGCAGAGATACGAGGACAGAAAATTTGTGACCCTGGACCACAAAAGCAGTCATGCGTCTCACGGGTATATTTGTGGCAATAGCCAACAATACATTGTATGGGTCAAAATGATTGATTTTTCTTTTATGCCAAAAATCATTAGGATATTAAGTAGAGATCATGTTCCATGAAGATATTTTGTAAATTTCCTACTGTAAATATATAAAAAATGTATTATTAGTAGTAATATGCATTGCTAAGGACTTAATTTGGACAACTTTAAAGGAGATTTTCTCAATATTTAGATTTTTTTACACCCTCAGATTCCAGATTTTCAAATAGTTGCCAAATATTGTCCTATCCTAACAAACCATACATCAATAGAAAGCTTATTTATTCAGTATGTATAAATCTCAATTTTTAAAAAATTTACCCTTATGACTGTGGTCTTGTGGTCCAGGGTCACATATGTGTTGACACTCAAAGGTGCAGTGTATAGCATTTATGAGGATCTATTAACAGAAATGCAATATAATATACATAACTATGTTTTTAGTGGTGTATAAAGACCTTACATAATGAACCGTTATGTTTTGATTACCTTAGAATGATCCATTTCTATCTACACACACCGTGGGTCCCTTACAGTGAAATCGCCATTTTGCGCCGCCATGTTTCTACAGTAGCCCTAAAGGGACAAACTGCTCTACAGAGCGCTAGCTACTCTCTGCTCTCTCAGACGACTACATTTTTGTCCTGTGTCGGCCACCGTAGCTTCTCTATGAGCTTCGAAAGGGAGGGGTGAGCGGTGGGTGGTTGCAATTCACAACCTCACCACTAGATGCCGCTAAAATTTACACACTGCACCTTTAAGACGCCATTTTAAAATATATATATAGTTTCTGGTCGGCTAGAATGGAACAGAACGCATTGGTCTCTTGTTGTGATGTCTACACAATACTTTACTCGTCTTCTAGTGAAAGGATGCCATTTATTGGGTTTGCTCAAGATAATGTTATTTTGAAAAAGTGTGTCCTTAATATAGTTGGTATGAAAGGGAAGTTGCGCTCGTCTTTTTTTCCCCTTTGTATCGTATTTGGGCCATTCTACAGAATTGGTTCAGGGTCAGAGTTGGAAACATCTTTTTCCACAATTTTTTTTTTTTTTATGTATGCAAATTGTATAATATCCAAGGTACACATTTTTAGTAATTGTGTAGTTATTGTCATATTGTATTTTCAGAAAGTTTTGGAATATTTTTCCTCCCCCTAAATTTGTCACGACAAAACACAATAATATATAATTTAATAAGAAGGGTTATACTATTAAGATTTTCTACCTTGTAAATATATTTTTTGCTATTTTATTAAAAAGTTTTTACATGTAAATCAATAACAACTGCAATTTTAACAATATTTCAACAGTAATCTATGAGATTTTGAATCCAGTCTTTCTTTGTAAAAGGTATAAAGTTTATCTCACTGATTTCAGAGTTAAGGATTCATTAGTTTGGATGTTCACTGAACCAAACACTATCATAACATCTTAGTTGATCATTCAAAATTCCTTAATTTTGACAAACATCCCATGTTTCGGTGTATGGTGTTCGCTAATGCTAATACCATTTTTATAAGTTTAAATGTAGGGGTTAGGGTTCGGGATAGCCACCTCCCAATTGAAAGTACCCAATAAATGATGATTTTATATATATTAAGCTTACTGATATTTTAAATATTATTGTGGGTTTCAATAGATAATAGAATGATCTTATTAAACATCTAAGATTTGAATACTTAAATGATTTTTTAAACCTGCTTTTTGGTTGTGAGACAGCAGTTTGCACCACTTCATGGCCCATATCCGATTGAAAAAGCCGATTGATTTTGTCTGTGGGGAATTGATTGGATGGTTGTGGTTTGCTATTGGTGGATCTCATTTGAGTGACAGGTTGCCCCGCCCTCGTCATCAGAGAAGAGATGTCGCTGTTATTCTGATTCAAGATTATTAAAACAATAATAATGTGCACCGATAAATCATTCAGAATAAACACTGCAATATTCCATAAAAAATAAGAATGGTCAATGTTGATTTCATGCTGACTTTATAATTGTTTTAAAAAAGCATTAAGCTATGCTATATTTCTAATATAGTCAGTCCACTGCATGTTGTGCCTAACAACAAACTTTAACCATGACTATATTTACAATATAGCACAGCCTCTCAATCTGTTTTGCTCAACATTGGTGCATGAGCTTTGCTGCACATGTCTAGCCTGTCCTCTTCCCATTCCTTGTCTTTGTCCCCAAATTATTTCCTCTCGGTAATCACTAAAAGGCCATTTAGATACAGTAAAAGTCTGGTTCTAAAGCAGCTCATCTGTGGTATATAGCTATGCATTCCTATTCAATTCAGTGTCGTTTTAAGTGAAAGTTATTGCATTGATGAATATTACAATGGATAATATTAAAATGGTCTGACATTCATCTGGCATATAAAAATGTATGACAAAAAATATCCATATGAAACCTTAGAGGGACAGAAGATTTGTGTTGATGCTCAGAGGGATGTTGTAAAGCAGGGATTACCAAACTTTTTGCCCGTTGACAGAAAATATTTTCCTGAGATTTTAAGTTCATATTTCAATAATTTAAACATGAACACATTGGTCTTTGCACTGACATTGTAGCTGGAATTTAAAGTGGACTCAAACCTCTTTTTAGTTGTGATAGCGTCTCATTACATTCATAGTGTTGTTTTTAGGAACCCAGTCAATTTTATTTAAATAATAATAATATTATTGTGTTATTAATATTATTAGTAGTATTATTAGTATTATTAATTCTAATTCTAAATTTTTTTAATGTTTTTGACTAAAGATTATGAGGCATGTGAGTTTTAAAAATAATAATAATGGATAAATCCTTTATAATAAACACTGAAACATTCTGTAAAAAATAAGAATTGTCAATTTTGATTTCATGGTTGCTTTAAGTCTATTTGTTCAGTTGACAGCAGGCTTATAAACACCTTTCTTTACAAATCTGATGAAATGCTGAAAACATATGTCCTAAATTTTTTTAAATTGCATGTTATAAGCGTCATGCAGAGATTACTGTGAACCGAGACACTCCGAGACACTGAAAACTCACCTGAAACTTGAGCTGCACACGTGTAAATGAACACAGAGCCACGCTTTACTCTGAAACTCTTTTATAAAGACACAAACACTTGTTACATTACTGGATGAATCAGCGTTTTTGAACGAATCTCTCTAATTAATGATTCAATGACTCACTCATAAAGACTTCACTTGTTTCATTACTGGATAAATCAGTGTTTTTGAACGAATCTCTCTAATGAATGATTCAATGACTCACTCATAAAGACTTCACTTGTTTCATTACTGGATGAATCAATGTTTTTGAATGAATCTCTTGAATGAATGATTCAATGACTCACTCATAAAGACTTCACTTGTTTCATTACTAGATAAATCAGCGTTTTTGAACAAATCTCTCTAATGAATGATTCAATGACTCACTCATAAAGACTTCACTTGTTTCATTACTGGATAAATCAGTGTTTTTGAATGAATCTCTCTAATGAATGATTCAATGACTCACTCATAAAGACTTCACTTGTTTCATTACTGGATGAATCAATGTTTTTGAATGAATCTCTTGAATGAATGATTCAATGACTCACTCATAAAGACTTCACTCATTTCATTACTGGATGAATCAGCGTTTTTGAACGAATCTCTTGAATGAATGATTCAATGACTCACTCATAAAGACTTAACTTGTTTCATTACTGGATAAATCAGCGTTTTTGAACGAATCTCTCAAATGAATGATTCAATGACTCACTCATAAAGACTTCACTTGTTTCATTACTGGATGAATCAGCGTTTTTGAACGAATCTCTTGAATGAATAATTCAATGACTCACTCATAAAGACTTCACTTGTTTCATTACTGGATAAATCAGCGTTTTTGAACAAATCTCTCTAATGAATGATTCAATGACTCACTCATAACGACTTGTTTCATTACTGGATGAATCAATGTTTTTGAATGAATCTCTTGAATGAATGATTCAATGACTCACTCATAAAGACTTCACTTGTTTCATTACTGGATAAATCAGCGTTTTTGAACAAATCTCTTGAATAAATTATTCAATGTCTCACTCATAAAGACTTCACTTGTTTCATTACTGGATAAATCAGCGTTTTTGAACGAATCTCTCTAATGAATGATTCAATGACTCACTCATAAAGACTTCACTTGTTTCATTACTGGATAAATAAATGTTTTTGAACGAATCTCTCTAATTAATGATTCAATGACTCACTCATAAAGACTTCACTTGTTTCATTACTGGATGAATCAGTGTTTTTTTAACGAATCTCTTGAATGAATGATTCAATGACTCACTCATAAAGACTTCACTTGTTTCATTACTGGATTAATCAGCATTTTTTAACGAATCTCTTGAATGAATGATTCAATGACTCAGTCATACAGACTTCACTTGTTTTATTACTGGATAAATTAGCGTTTTTGAACAAATCTCGAGTGAATGATTCAATGACTCACTCATAAAGACTTCACTTGTTTCATTACTGGATAAATCAGCATTTTGAACGAATCTCTTGAATGAATGATTCAATGACTCACTCATAAAGACTTCACTTGTTTCATTACTGGATGAAGCAGCGTTTTTGAACGAATCTCTTGAATGAATGATTCAATGACTCACTCATAAAGACTTCACTTGTTTCATTCTTGGATAAATCAGCGTTTTTGAACGAATCTCTTGAGTGAATGATTTAATGACTCACTCATAAAGACTTCACTTGTTTCATTACTGGATGAATCATCATTTTTGAACGAATCTCTCTAATGAATGATCCAATGACTCACTCATAAAGACTTCACTTGTTTCATTATTGGATAAATCAGTGTTTTTGAACTAATCTCTTGAGTGAATGATTCAATGGCTCACTCATAAAGACTTGTTTCATTACTGAATAAATCAGCGTTTTTGAACGAATCTCTTGAGTGAATGATTCAATGACTCACTCATAAAGACTTCACTTGTTTCATTACTGGATAAATCAGCATTTTTTAATGATTCTCTCTAATGAATGATTCAATGACTCACTCATAAAAGCGTCATTTGTTTCATTACTGGATGAATCAGCATTTTGAACGAATCTCTTGAATGAATGATTCAATGACTCACTCATAAAGACTTCACTTGTTTCATTACTGGATAAATCAGCATTTTTTAATGATTCTCTCTAATGAATGATTCAATGACTCACTCATAAAAGCGTCATTTGTTTCATTACTGGATAAATCAGCATTTTGAACGAATCTCTTGAATGAATGATTCAATGACTCACTCATAAAGACTTCACTTGTTTCATTACTGGATGAAGCAGCGTTTTTGAACGAATCTCTTGAATGAATGATTCAATGACTCACTCATAAAGACTTCACTTGTTTCATTCTTGGATAAATCAGCGTTTTTGAACGAATCTCTTGAGTGAATGATTTAATGACTCACTCATAAAGACTTCACTTGTTTCATTACTGGATGAATCATCATTTTTGAACGAATCTCTCTAATGAATGATCCAATGACTCACTCATAAAGACTTCACTTGTTTCATTATTGGATAAATCAGTGTTTTTGAACTAATCTCTTGAGTGAATGATTCAATGGCTCACTCATAAAGACTTGTTTCATTACTGAATAAATCAGCGTTTTTGAACGAATCTCTTGAGTGAATGATTCAATGACTCACTCATAAAGACTTCACTTGTTTCATTACTGGATAAATCAGCATTTTTTAATGATTCTCTCTAATGAATGATTCAATGACTCACTCATAAAAGCGTCATTTGTTTCATTACTGGATGAATCAGCATTTTTTAACAAATCTCTCTAATGAATGATTTAATGATTCACTCATAAAGACTTCACTTGTTTCATTACTGGATGAATCAGCGTTTTTGAACAAATCTTGAGTAAATGATTCAACGACTCACTCATAAAGACTTCACTTGTTTCATTACTGGATAAATCTGTGTTTTTGAACAAATCTCTTGAGTGAATGATTCAATGACAGATACATTTTTTAACAGTCACTTGTCGCCATCTACTGGTGTAATGATGTAATTGATACAATCTTTATTTGAAGCATCAAGTTACTTCCTAAAGGTGATTTACTGATTTATGCTACTGTAGACATCAGTGTTTATAAACTTTTATCCAGTACTTCTGTGATAATCTGAATTATTCTAAGACAGAAATAATGAGTGTGTGAAGCTGTTTCATATCTATACATGACAACAGCTCTCTCTGGATCAGAATTAAATATTCTGGTGTGGTTTTGTCAAAGCTTTAATAGACACAGGGGAATCATTGTCATTTAGGAATAAGATCATGTGGGTGTTTGAATCGAGATCCTGTTCTTTTAGCGATTAATTGTGCAGCTTTAGTTTGAAGTAATTTAACTGAAATGCATTACAAAAAGTTTTGCCAGATTACCAGATTGTGATATTTGCTCTTGACTGTTACGATTTTGAAAAATTAGATCTTTCTGCATTTCTCTGCAGCGTCGATGGCCTGTGTGTGGTTGCACACAGAGCAATTTCAGAGGATAAAAACGCAGCAATAGTGTTCCATCAAAAATCCTGCAGCCAGGCGACTTCCAGTGGTAATGAACTTGTCAGCCTGGCGCCTGTAGAGTTCTGAGCCTGATGTGGTTGTTATTATTCAATTCAGCGTTGTGTTCACCCTCCATTCCCTCAACCGATTTCTCAAATGCCACACCAGGCCTCTTGTTTTCCAGCAATTCCTGTTTTCTGCTTACTCCCACTAGACCCCAGGTATTTTATTGGCCCTTGTTTAAAACAAATAATGTTTGCTGTTTGCAGCACCGCTGTGAATTACCTCAAATGTTAAAGCTCCAGATAAATGTTAGAGGGAACGTTATAGTTGCAGGGTTGCTCTTGAAAATGATTTACAATATTAAAGCCTTTTGTTTTTTTTGTTTGTTTATCTTTGCATTGGTCATGATATTAGCAGCGACATTGCATTCATTCAGAATATGAGCAGATGCTTTGTAAATGGTTTAGCTAGTCAATAATAAGTTTGTGATAAGCCTCATGTACTTCATCCCTTCTTACAGAGTTCATCTATGCCATCTGAAGATCGCAGGCTGTGATAGTTTCAGGCGCAGCTGTTTTAAGTGAGCTTCATTTTTTTCAAACTGCGTCTTTCATTAAATTCACCATGGATACAGTAGCGATTAACTTCATTATTACCCCATATAGCCTATAAGGAAGCAACTAAAACATGCAGAAGAACTACTGAACAGATGTGTTTTGTTTCGTTTAATAGGATGAAATGTTGCATGTGGGCTGAGCAGAGATTCTTTCACTCTTTGACAAAACATTTGGGTGTGTGGAACGTCAGGCGTCCGAGCTGTCAGTTTTGTGGCCCGCTGTATGTCAGAGATCAGAGAGAATAGACTGAACAATTTGTGCTGTGCAATGAGCATGACTGCTGGAAATCTGCTCTGAGACGCCGTGTGGCAAAGGATCTGGTGCTGACATAGTTCATGGATTATGAAATTAACACATTCACTATAGATCAGATCATGTCTCTAATTGGGTTCTGATGTTTAGCAGGTGGAACTTTTATTTGATTACTTGATAATAAGGATTATACCATGCAATGGCAGGTTGCCAAGCAACATCACAACATTAAAATTGAATTCCACTCATTTACAATCACAAGTGTAAAGTAGTAGATTTGAAATTCAAATAAATTCATATAGCTGTAATGTTTGACTATTTGAACAATTGTGATAATCAAATTTGAATGACAAAGCTTTTTTTGAAAGTTTTGAAAAGAACCTTGAAGAACGATAGATAGATAGATAGATAGATAGATAGATAGATAGATAGATAGATAGATAGATAGATAGATAGATAGATAGATAGATAGATAGATAGATGGATAGATAGATAGATAGATAGATAGATAGATAGATAGATGGATGAATAGATGGATGGATGGAGGGACAGATGATGGATGGACAGACAGACGATAGATAGATAGATAGATAGATAGATAGATAGATAGATAGATAGATAGATAGATAGATAGATAGATAGATAGATAGATAGATAGATAGATGGATGAATAGATGGATGGATGGAGGGACAGATGATGGATGGACAGACAGACGATAGATAGATAGATAGATAGATAGATAGATAGATAGATAGATAGATAGATAGAAGGATGGATGAATGGATGGATGGATGGATGGATGGACGGACGATAGACAGACAGACGATAGATAGATAGATAGATAGATAGATAGATAGATAGATAGATAGATAGATAGATAGATAGATAGATAGATAGATAGATAGATAGATAGAAGGATGGATGAATGGATGGATGGATGGATGGATGGACGGACGATAGACAGACAGACGATAGATAGATAGATAGATAGATAGATAGATAGATAGATGGAAGGATGGATGAATAGATGGATGGATGGATGGATGGATGGATGGATGGATGGATGGATGGATGGATGGATGGATGGAGGGACAGACGATGGATGGGTGGATGGACGGATAGACAGACGATAGATAGATAGATAGATAGATAGATAGATAGATAGATAGATAGATAGATAGATAGATGGAAGGATGGATGAATAGATGGATGGATGGAGGGACAGACGATGGATGGATGGATGGATGGATGGATGGATGGATGGATGGATGGACGGACGGATAGACAGACAGACAATAGATAGATAGATAGATAGATAGATAGATAGATAGATAGATAGATAGATAGATAGATAGATAGATAGATGGAAGGATGGATGAATAGATGGATGGATGGATGGATGGAGGGACAGACGATGGATGGGTGGATGGACGGATAGACAGACGATAGATAGATAGATAGATAGATAGATAGATAGATAGATAGATAGATAGATAGATAGATAGATAGATAGATAGATAGATGGATGGATGGATGGATGGAGGGACAGACGATAGATAGATAGATAGATAGATAGATAGATAGATAGATAGATAGATAGATGGATGGATGGATGGATGGATGGATGGATGGATGGATGGATGGATGGATGGATGGACGGACGATAGATAGATAGATAGATAGATAGATAGATAGATAGATAGATAGATAGATAGATAGATAGATAGATAGAAGGATGGATGGATGGATGGATGTATGGATGGATGGAGGGACAGACGATGGATGGATGGATGGATGGACGGACGGAGAGACAGACAGACGATAGATAGATAGATAGATAGATAGATAGATAGATAGATAGATAGATAGATAGATAGATAGATAGATAGATAGATGGAAGGATGGATGAATAGATGGATGGATGGAGGGACAGACGATGGATGGATGGATGGATGGATGGACGGACGGATAGACAGACAGACAATAGATAGATAGATAGATAGATAGATAGATAGATAGATAGATAGATAGATAGATAGATAGATAGATAGATAGATAGATAGATAGATAGATAGATAGATAGATGGAAGGATGGATGAATAGATGGATGGATGGATGGATGGATGGATGGAGGGACAGACGATGGATGGGTGGATGGACGGATAGATAGATAGATAGATAGATAGATAGATAGATAGATAGATAGATAGATAGATAGATAGATAGATAGATAGATAGATAGATAGATAGATGGAAGGATGGATGAATAGATGGATGGATGGAGGGACAGACGATGGATGGATGGATGGATGGATGGATGGATGGATGGATGGATGGATGGATGGATGGATGTACGGACGGATAGACAGACAGACAATAGATAGATAGATAGATAGATAGATAGATAGATAGATAGATAGATAGATAGATGGAAGGATGGATGAATAGATGGATGGATGGATGGATGGAGGGACAGACGATGGATGGGTGGATGGACGGATAGACAGACGATAGATAGATAGATAGATAGATAGATAGATAGATAGATAGATAGATAGATAGATAGATAGATAGATAGATAGATAGATAGATAGATAGATAGATGGATGGATGGATGGATGGAGGGACAGACGATAGATAGATAGATAGATAGATAGATAGATAGATAGATAGATAGATAGATAGATAGATAGATAGATAGATAGATAGATAGATAGATAGATAGATAGATAGATAGATAGATAGATAGATCTCTGATTGTTTTGTAATATGTCAGTGTAAGTGGAGTCATCATGGACAGCTTGTGATGACCATTATACCTTCTAATATTATTGTTGTTGCATATTTTTCTTTAATCCAAGTGTAAAAAAGGGGGATTTTATGGGCAGGTTTTTAATACAATTCCAGTTAATGGATTTTTCTCCTCTAAGTGGCCTAATGGTGTTTCTGGTTGTCGTCCAAAATATGTTCACTGAGGCATACCAAAATCATTTCAACATTAAATGTTAGACTATATATTACAGGGAGGGCGAGGGTGTGTTAGTATTACTGTGGTATAATGCTGGCAGGAGAGGCTGGATCCGTGTTGTCTCAGTGTTGTTCTCATGAAGAGTGTTGAGCTCAGATAAGTAATACACGTGTTTAAATTGACCTGAACAGATAATGAAACATGTCTCTGAGGACTCGTGTCAGTTGCTCATGTGTGAATCCCAGTGAAAGTAAATATTCAATCACGTCAAGTTACATTAAACATCATGCATGCCTAAGTCGATGAGCTTGCTGCCGAATGTGCAGTAAAGATGCTTGAGAAAGACTGTGAGAGAACTCTTGTGTCTTGTCAAACGCTAACTCTATAGAGGGTTTGGAATGACATGAAATAAATTCTACTCAACAAAATTCTGTCTTTTCTAAATCTGAATTCTTTGCTTTCATTTAATGGGATTCTCTAAAATGTGCAGTCTGCTAGATTAAATTATGTAGGGTGAATGTGAACCAATAAAGTACTTGCAAATGAATTTTTTGATGTTGATGTGACTGGAAGTGTAGTTCCCAGCATGCTTTGCATGGGACTTAATGAGGAGAGTAAAAATGTAAAAAAATGACCTTTTCTGATTTTAGGCTAGATAAGAAAAGGTAGAGACTTTATTGTGTTCAATGTTCAATTATGATTTCATTTTTCTTTTCGATTACACTGCGGGTTACCAATTGTGAAGATCAAACTTTTGCTCAGACTGAGGACGATACATAAAAGACATGATTTTGCTGCATTATTTAAGGAGCAGACTATAATATGTTCTATTGCTCACTAGTTTGTTTACTACAGGGTTATTATCATCAGCTAAACCTATTGAAAACAGTTATGTTCATTGAAATAAAGCTGGAATAAAATGAAATATAAATATTAGTTGGAAAAATGTTGTTTTGGCAACAAACTGAAATAATTTTAAGTTAAAGCACTAAAATGATTAATTGGAAATAAATAAAAACTAAAACTAAAATATATGAATAATAATAATAATAGTAATAATAATACAATGAGAAAAGCAATGACAAAATTGACCAAAATGACCAACAATTAAACTAAAAGTAACAAGAAAACTAAAAATCTAAAAATAAAAGCTAATATTGAAAATATTAATAAAACTATGAATTAATGAAATCCTGTCAAGTAACCATATTCACTTTGAGATTTGATTTGGTCACTTTGGTCACAATTTTTTTTTGTTTGTTTCTTTATTATTTCATGTGGCGCTAATATACATGATTAAACTATGTAAATAATCTTTTTACTTTGTATGAATGTTTTTGTCTTTGGAAAAAAATAATTTTTGATTAATAATAAATCAAATTGTGTAAGGTTTGAGCCAAACAATAAATAAATGTGGCTTTAACATATATATATATATATATAGATATATGGATGGATGGAGGAACAAACGATGGATGGATGGATGGATGGATGGATGGACGGACGATAGACAGACAGACGATAGATAGATAGATAGATAGATAGAT